>JAVIAB010000126.1:19801119-20039215 GCA_032433765.1 Megaustenia siamemsis
TGAGAACAGCGTTCTGTGGGAGATCTGATGTGAGACGTAGATTCTTTCAGACGGGATGTGATGAGAACAGCGTTCTGTGGGAGATCTGATGTGAGACGTAGATTCTTTCAGACGGGATGTGATGAGAACAGCGTTTTGTAGGAGATCTGATGTGAGACGTAGATTCTTTCAGACGGGATGTGATGAGAACAGCGTTCTGTAGGAGATCTGATGTAAGACGTGGATTCATTCAGACGGGCTGTGATGAGAACAGCGTTCTGTGGGAGATCTGATGTGAGACGTGGATTCTTTCAGACGGGCTGTGATGAGAACAGCGTTCTGTAGGAGATCTGATGTGAGACGTGGATTCATTCAGACGGGCTGTGATGAGAACAGCGTTCTGTGGGAGATCTGATGTGAGACGTGGATTCATTCAGGCGGGCTGTGATGAGAACAGCGTTCTGTGGGAGATCTGATGTGAGACGTGGATTCTTTCAGAAGGGCTGTGATGAGAGCAACCTTCTGTAAATCATATATATCATGCATTTATATTATTGGTTCACGAACAGTAGTTATGGCTAACAATTACAGTAGTAGTTTAAGGTAACAATTACATTAGTAGTTTAAGATAACAATTACAATAGTAGTTTAAGTTAACAATTACAGTAGTAGTTTAAGATAACAATTACATTAGTAGTTTAAGGTAACAATTACAGTAGTAGTTTAAGATAACAATTACACGAGTAGTTTAAGATAACAATTACAGTAGTAGTTTAAGCTAACAATTACACGAGTAGTTTAAGATAACAATTACACTAGTAGTTTAAGGTAACAATTACAGTAGTTTAAGATAACAATTACACGAGTAGTTTAAGATAACAATTACACTAGTAGTTTAAGATAACAATTACACGAGTAGTTTAAGATAACAATTACACGAGTAGTTTAAGATAACAATTACACGAGTAGTTTAAGATAACAATTACACGAGTAGTTTAAGATAACAATTACACGAGTAGTTTAAGATAACAATTACACGAGTAGTTTAAGATAACAATTACACGAGTAGTTTAAGATAACAATTACACGAGTAGTTAAGATAACCATCACTAGAGGTGACTAACACAGACATGCACACAGCGATACGAGGCATGACTAACATTGACACACATCAAGATATATGACACATAACTAACATAAACATGCACATAAAGATATGAGATATGACTGACATAGACATGCACACACAAAGATATGACATTTGACTAACATAGACATGCACACAAAGATATGAGATATGATCAACATAGACATGCACACACAAGGATATGAGATGTGACATACACATATATGCACACACAAAGATATGAGATATGACTAACATAAACATGCACACAAAGATATGAGATATCTAACCCAAACATGCACACACAAAGATATGACACATGACTAACACAGATACACACTAAGATATGAGATATGACTAAACACAAACACTCATGAGACATGATTAACACGGACACACCAAGATATGGCAATGGCCAGCACACACACACAAGCTAAGGTATGAGCCATGGCTAGCACAGAAACACATCAAGATATGAGCCATGGCTAGCACAGAATCACATCAAGATATGAGCCATGACTCCACGGAAAAACACCATAAATGAACCATGTCCAGCACAGAAACACATTAAGGTATCCATATGCTTGGGTTTGTTGTAGTACTCTTCTTAACATGGGAATCATCGACATAAGAGACGCAGGCCACGATTAACTGTTCACAGGTTTCGTTCAAATAGTGGTCCGGAGATTTGAGAGTGTAGTCTGACCCGTAGAACGTTCCCTTGCATGTACAGTTCCTGGTTGACTGTTCACAGGTGTCGTTGAAACAGTTGTCCAGACATTTGAGAGTGCAGTCTGATCCGTAGTACGTTTCCTTGCACTTATAGTCTGTACTTTCCGGGTCACATATGATGTCACAGCCATCAGAACACGCCTGTTTGCACTGTAGCCCAAAATTACCATCGGTACAAGTGTCACTACAGATGTAGCCAGGACGTTTACATGTAGGCATTTTCCGGATTTTTCCTCACATAAAGGACAGACACTAAGACAAGACCCGGAGCAGTCGTGTCCATAGATCCCATGTGAACAGTTGCCGTGAAACGTATCGATGATGACGTTGTATCCTTTGCAGCATCCACTACACACAGCACAAAACGACCAAGAATGCCCGTCCAGACAATAGGTGTCTGTAAATGTTTGCCCCTCACTCACCGTCAGTGCACTGTCGACCTGCGAAATGGTCGATGAGAACTCAATCTTAATGTGTGCCATTG
Organism: Megaustenia siamemsis; assembly: GCA_032433765.1. Classification (NCBI taxonomy): domain Eukaryota; kingdom Metazoa; phylum Mollusca; class Gastropoda; order Stylommatophora; family Ariophantidae; genus Megaustenia; species Megaustenia siamemsis. Next base: position 19,803,441 of record JAVIAB010000126.1, read on the forward strand.
TCGCTTGTGTGGTGACTACAATAGTGTTCACAGAAATGTTTGGGTATGATATATCATTATACTGGAACACCACACCGCCACTGTCAGAGAAAGCCTTTAGAGTGGCACTCTTTACCCGAATCATAGTGCTAGCTCGATGATAAATTCGAATGGTGTGAATCTTCCGGGACGTGGCATAGCTCAGATACCAGTAAACAAGATTGGTTCCACTTCTCCGTTGTGTGTGTGTGTGCAGTCATTGTCATAGAGATTGGTCTTTGTTTTGCCATTAACTGCAGCATCCGGCCCACATCCGTCTCCTGTACAGCAAGCATTAAATGTGTCGGTCTGGTTTGTGCTCTGCCAGAGAGCGACATACCGACACCCGCCAATGCAGATGGAGCAGATATTTGCAACTATCGCCCCTTCAATCCGTAACTTGTTGATCAGACCAGCCCCAGAGCCAAAGACATCAATCTCGTGCGAACTTACTACAAACCGTGATTCATTGTTACATGAGGCAGAACCATTTAGTTTTACCGTGAAACTGTCTGGATCTGTTAAGTCATTCACATAAATCCTAAACCAGGAGAACGGCAAAGATTGATTGAGAGTTGCCTCAACCGATGCAGAATCTGTGCCCGGATTACATGTGGTGTCGTTGTTATCAATCAGGAAAGTAGGTTCAGATTTTTGGGCGCATTTGTAAACGAGATCGAAGTACCGACACCGGGGTCCGAAATATTCGTGCTGACAACTGTCATTGTTTGGGCATGTCCCTGTAGTTTTGTCACAAACTGAGTCATTATAGCAGTGACATTGTAACGTACAATTCGCACCAAACCAACCGGCTGCACAAATTAGGTCATTAACTTCCAAGGTATCGAACGAAGCCAGCAGAATAAAGACTTGATCTACAACGGTGGTTAACGAACTGTTTACAAACAATTATTTACAAACCCGTGGTTACATTTATAAAAATCCGCCAACTCGCAGTGATAACAAATAGCGTGATGTTCAAAGTCAACATTGTTTAAACCATGGCTCGGACGCGATCAAGCTTCCATCTTGGTCTTACAGTAGTTTAAGATAACAATTACGGTAGTAGTTTAAGATAACAATTACGGTAGTAGTTTAAGTTAACAATTACAGTAGTAGTTTAAGATAACAATTACACTAGTAGTTTAAGTTAACAATTACACTAGTAGTTTAAATTAACAATTAGACTAGTAGTTTAAATTAACAATTACACTAGTAGTTTAAGTTAACAATTACAGTAGTAGTTTAAGATAACAATTACACTAGTAGTTTAAGATAACAATTACATTAGTAGTTTAAGATAACAATTACACTAGTAGTTTAAGATAACAATTACATTAGTAGTTTAAGATAACAATTACACTAGTAGTTTAAGATAACAATTACATTAGTAGTTTAAGATAACAATTACAGTAGTAGTTTAAGGTAACAATTACACGAGTAGTTTAAGATAACAATTACAGTAGTAGTTTAAGATAACAATTACACGAGTAGTTTAAGATAACAATTACACGAGTAGTTTAAGATAACAATTACACGAGTAGTTTAAGATAACAATTACACTAGTAGTTTAAGATAACAATTACACTAGTAATTTAAGATAACAATTACATTAGTATTTAAGTTAACTATTACAGTAGTATTTTAAGATAACAATTACACTAGTACTTTAAGTTAACAATTACACTATTAGTTTAAGTTAACAATTACACTAGTAGTTTAAGATAACAATTACAGTAGTTTAAGATAACAATTACACTAGTAGTTTAGGAAATAATTGTAATTTTAGTTACATATTTCTATCTATCTCTCGTCTGCCCGCATCATTCTCTATATCTGCATTGCCTTTTCTTGTATAAATTGTACTTTTTTTGTAGTTCTTGCAGTTTTTTATATAGTTTTGTCTGCAATGTAATGTAAAGTACCCCCGTCATGCCAAGTGGCGTATAGGGAAATATGGTGTTAGTGACTCTATATTTTACAGACCATCAGCACATGATTTTTGGGGTAATGTGGTCATTATTACGCCCGTGCTGCTTTACTTTCCCAGAAAAAAATCCGGTACCCACTTAAGGCTGGGTGAACCCGGAAGCCGTCGGTTGGGATCGAACCCTACCCCTTGTCGGTGGTAGTCCAGTTCACTAACCACTGAGCTATCGCGGCTCCCCTGCAATAGTTACATATATTAATTGTAGGGGTAGTTTAAGGCAATAATTGTAATTTTAGTTACACATATTTATTTATTTAATTTATTAGATAATATTTGCACAACTTGTTAAAGATAATAATTGCAATTTTGTTAAAAAATAGTGAAATTTAAATCACTGATTAAAGATAATAATTGCAATAGTGTTAAAAATATTGATATTTGTAGTAATGTTAAATACACTGACATTTATAGTAGTGATAAAGATACTGATATGTATAGTAGAGGTTAAAGATAATATTATTTGTAGTAGTGGTTAAAGACAATATTTACGATAGTGGCTTTATATATACTAATGAAAGGTCCGTTCTATCACAAATAAATCACAAATAAATCCGTTCGAAATCACACACAAGAGCACTTGAATTTCTTTTTTACTACGGGCATTGACATCTATTTATAATTTATAATTTAAATTTGACTCCCATCGCATTGTGTTACCAGCACAGTTGTGCTTTAGAAGTCAAACATGGACCCTTTCTAAATCCCATTTAAGAAAGATCAATACATGTGAGATGCAATGCTTGAGAAAAGTAACAAACAACACAAGAAGAGATAGAATACCAAATGAAACCATAAGAAAAATGGTAGGAACAAAACCCTGCCAAGAATATATAGAACAACAACAACTTAAATGGTTTGGCCACCTGGTCAGAATGAATCCTTACTAATCACCATCAAGGGCGTTCTTCTCGAGAATGCATGGAAAAAGCCCAAGAGAAAGACCCAAAAAAGATGGATAGATGCAGTGACAGAGAGACATGTAACAACAAAGGAAAATCACTAATTCAGACAGTTCGAGCAGCGCAAGAACGACAAATGATATAACCACGACACGTTTTTTGGTATCAGTGAAAAGAGAAAAGAAGAAAAGAAGAAGAATGAAAGGTCAGGGCATAGAAATGGGCAGCACAATGCGCGATTGCAGAAAAGCTGATTATAACGGAGACATAACAGAAAATATATATATATATATATATATATATATATATATATATATATATATATATAAAGGTATGGTTAAAGTAATGGACAGGACAAAATTGAACGACGTGGCGACTCATCAGGTTTTCAGCAGGAACATTAAACAACACATACACATATATGTAAGTGAACAAAATAAACACGACATAGCTAACTGTAAACAACACATACACATATATGTTAGTGAACAAAATAAACACGACAAAGCTAACTGTAAACAACACATACACATATATGTAAGTGAACAAAATAAACACGACATAGCTAACTGTAAACAACACATACATATATATGTAAGTGAACAAAATAAACACGACATAGATAACTGTAAACAACATATACATATATATGTAAGTGAACAAAATAAACACGACATAGCTAACTGATATTTGTTATTTATTAACCCGCATATGTTAATATTTGTAATAGTTGTGTATAAAGATAATAATTGTGTTAAAGATAATAATTGTGTTAAAGATAATAATTGTGTTAAAGATAATAATTATGTTAAAGATAATAATTGCAATAGGGATAAAAGATATTGATATGTGTAGTAGTGGTAAAAGATAACATTTGTAATTGTTTTTAAAGATAATATTTGTAGTAGCGGTTAAAGATAAAAATTGTGATAGTGATAAAAGATTTTAATATTTCTAGTAGTGGTAAGTTAGCGGGGTAGGGTTCTGCCCTACCACAGGAGGAGTAAGACGTATCCTTTTCTCCTCTAGTCTTCGGGACACCCTTGGGCAGGGCGGAGCTCCCGTTTAGACCCCCTATCAGGGTTATGTGAAGCCATTGGAGCAGGTGATGGATGGTGTTGTGGAAGCAGCCGACAAGTAGTGCCGGTTATGGTCCCCACACCGCGATGGCAGGCAGAGGATCTCATGTATAGAGACAATGGCTGCGATCTCCGACTAGTACAGTCACTGCCAAGAAGGAAAGGAATGGCAAACTACCTTCTTTTATTGCCTAGACTAATCATGAAAAATCACAACTTTATATCTACAGCTAACGACGTTAATGGGAACTCCATAGCCACCTCGTCAGGTAGAGAGTGTCATGTGCTACGGGTGACACCCGATCGTCATCAAGCAACTGTATGCAAGATCAAAAATAAAGAGACACTAGCAATAGGAACTTGGATCATTAGATCAGCATTCCAGGTTGGTAAAATAGAAAATATCAGTCAAGAAATGAAGAGAATGAAATTGAACATCTTGGGACTATGTGAAATGAGATGGAAAGGAGCAGGATTATTACAAAGCGACAATGGAAATGTAATTTACTCTGGTGGAACCAACCACACACGAAAGAGGTGTAGGCATCATGTTAGATAGAGAGAGAAGCAAAAGAGTGAAAGGATTTTGGCCAGTATCAGATAAAATTCTACCAGTAAAATTGAGAGGCAGACCAATGGATATCAACATAATTCAATCTTATGCATCAACAAGTAATAGCGAAGAAGAAGACATTGACACTTTTTACAATGAGCAAGAGATGACCATGGAACAGTGTAAATCCCAAGAAATAACTATTATATTATGGGATTTCAATGCAAAGGTAGGAACAGCTAAAGTGCAAAATGTGACTGGGGGGCATGGCCTTGGAGAGATGAATGACAGAGGGGATAGATTGATAGGTTGGGCAAAGACGCATGAAATGATTATAGGTAACACCTGGTTCAAACAACACCCTAGGCGACTATGGACAGGGCAAAGCCCAGACAAAAAAGTGCACAATCAAATTGATTTTATACTGGTACAGAGAAGATTCAGGAATGGGCTAACATCTGTTAAAACACGGCCAGGAGCAGATTGCAATAGTTGCCATGTAGCAGTAGTTGGAAAGATAAGAATAAAACTGTGGAAGGCACAGAAATCCCCAAGAAATATAAAATTAGAACTAGATATACTTATAGTAGATAAACAGATGAGCGATAAGTATGACACGATAGTACAAAATAGATATAATGCTATTGAGAAAATACAGGACATCAAGGAACAGTGGGAAATGCTCAAACAATCGATTCAACAAACATCAAAAGAAGTTATACCAGTGACCAAAAGAATCAACAAAAAGAAATGGATGACAGAAGACACATTACAACTAATGGATGAAAGAAGAAAACATAAGAAAGAAGAATGGACATACAAAATATTGCACAAAGAGATCCAAAACAAGTGCAGAGAAGCAAAGGAAGGATGGTTAAAACAGAAATGTGAAGAAATGGTAAAACAACAAAAGAAAGACCCAACATTTATGCACAATCAGTTAAATGAATTAACAGGAAGAAAAGAAGTCAAAGTTTCAGGATGTGTAAAGTCAAAGGAAGGAAATATAATGATGGGACTCGAGAAAACAATAGAAAGATGGACAGAATATATCAGTCAACTTTATGATGATGAAAGACCAGAATTAAACAATTCAAATGAAGACACAGGACCACCAATAATGCAGAGTGAAGTGGAGGACGCAATTCAACACTTTAAAAGAGGGAAAGCGCCAGGTCCCGACAATATAACAATCGAAGAGATAAATGCATTAGGAGAGCTGGGAGTACAAGTCATAACAAAACTACTCAATGACATAACACTGGACACATACCCGAAGATCTACTAAAATCTATCTTTGTAGCCATACTGAAGATGTCAGGCGCCACTGATTGTGACGACCATCGCACTATTAGTCTCATGAGTCATATGACGAAAATATTACGAAGAATCATCATGAGACGTGTAAGAAACAATATAAAACCAGAAATAAGTGAGGAACAATGTGGATTTGTGGAAGGAAAGGGCCAATAATGCAATATACATCTTAAGAACATTGATAGAAAGACCAATAGAGGTAAAGAAAGATCTATATATGTGCTTTATAGACTACACAAAAGCATTTGACAAAGTAAAGCATGTGGAAATAATCAATATGCTGGAGAAATTGAACATTGATGGCAAGAATCTGCGAATCATAACAAACATGTACTGGCAACAAACAGCAGCTATACGAATTAACAACCAAACAGGACAATTCCAATATATAAAACAAGGAGTCAGACAATGCTGTGTTCTGTCGCCGGATTTGTTTTCACTTTACAGCGAATATATTATGAGAACAATAGTAGACAACAATGGAATTGAAGTCAACGGTCACAACATAAATAATTTGCGATATGCGGATGACACAGTCTTAATAGCAGAGACAGAATGAACTACAAGAAATGATAGACATAATAGTAAAAGAAAGCATCAAGAAAGGTCTCAGTCTGAATAATAAGAAAACATAAGTAATCGTCATATCGAAGCAACAATCATCACCATCATGCATCATAAAAATAAACAGGACAAATTTGAAACAAGTGCTACGCGTCAAATACTTTGGCAGAATAATAACATCGGATGGAAGATGCACCACGGAAATGAAAAGTAGAATAGCTCAGGCCAAAATAACATTTCAGAACATGAAACATATCTTATGCAACAAATCTATGTCAATAGAAATGAGAAAGAGAGTTCATCGGTGATATATAGAACCAATTCTGACCTATGGAAGCGATTCATGGACAGTAGACAAACAAATGAAAAGACGATTAGAGGCCACAGAGATGGGATTTCTCAGAAGAATGTTGAAAGTTCCCTGGACAGCTAAAAAGACCAATGAGGAAGTTCTCAAAGAGGCCAACACAAAAAGGCAGCTCCTAAAAAAACATCAGAAAGAAACAATCAACATTTTTCGGGCACATCATGAGAAGAGGAAAGTTAGAATACTTGGTTACAACTGGCAAAATAAAAGGAAAGGGAGATCGCGGACGACAAAGAGAGAAAATACTGGATAGCTTGGTGTCATGGCATGGAAAACAGTCAACAACAGAACTGATACGATGCATTGTGGATAGAAGATTGTGGAGGGACATGGTCGCCTACGCCAACCGGTATGGTACATGATGAAGAGTAGTGGTGAAGGATAATAATTGTAATTGTTGCTAAAGATAATAATTGTAATTGTTGTCTAGATAATAATTGTAATTGTTGCTAAAGATAATAATTGTAATTTTTGCTAAAGATAATAATTGTAATTGTTGCCTAGATAATAATTGTAATTGTTGCTAAAGATAATAATTGTAATTGTTGCTAAAGATAATAATTGTAATTTTTGCTAAAGATAATAATTGTAATTGTTGCCTAGATAATAATTGTAATTGTTGCTAAAGATAATAATTGTAATTGTTGCTAAAGATAATAATTGTAATTTTGCTAAAGATAATAATTGTAATTGTTGTCTAGATAATAGTTGTAATTGTTGCTAAAGATAATAATTGTAATTGTTGCTAAAGATAATAATTGTAATTGTTGCTAAAGATAATAATTGTAATTGTTGTCTAGATAATAATTGTAATTGTTGCTAAAGATAATAATTGTAATTGTTGCTAAAGATAATAATTGTAATTTTTGCTAAAGATAATAATTGTAATTGTTGCCTAGATAATAATTGTAATTGTTGCTAAAGAAAATAATTGTAATTGTTGCTGAAGATAATAATTGTAATTGTTGCCTAGATAATAATTGTAATTGTTGCTAAAGATAATAATTGTATTTTGTTGTTAGAAATAATAATTGTAATTGTTGCTAAAGATAATAATTGTAATTGTTGTTAGAAATAATAATTGTAATTGTTGCTAAAGATAATAATTGTAATTTTTGTTAAAGATAATAATTGTAATTGTTGCTAAAGATAATAATTGTAATTGTTGTTAAAGATAATAATTGTAATTATTGCTAAAGATAATAGTTGTAATTGTTGCTAAAGATAATAATTGTAATTGTTGCTAAAGATAATAATTGTAATTTTTGTTAAAGATAATAATTGTAATTGTTGCTAAAGATAATAGTTGTAATTGTTGCTAAAGATAATAATTGTAATTGTTGTTAACAATATTAATTGTAATTGTTGCTAAAGATAATAGTTGTAATTGTTGTTAAAGATAATAATTGTAATTGTTGCTAAAGATAATAATTGTAATTGTTGCTAAAGATAATAATTGTAATTGTTGCTACAGATAATAATTGTAATTGTTGCTAAAGACAATAATTGTAATTGTTGCAAAAGATAATAATTGTAATTGTTGCTAAAAACAATAATTGTAACTGTTGCTAAAGATACTAATATTTGTAATAGCACAATATATCATGTCTAATACAATCATCAGAAAAAGACATCACCTCAGTGCAAAATAAAGACAAGTGGAGCAATATTAAAACAAGTAAATGAATTTAAATATTTGGGAACTTTGTTAACCTCAGACGAAAGATGTACAAAAGAGGTGAGATGCAGAATGGCTCAGACAAAAGCAGCTTTCCAAAAAAATTTGGAAAATACTATGCAATCCATTTTTGACTATAGAAACAAGAAAAAGAGTTCTTATATGTTATGTAAAGCCAGTCTTAACATATGGATGTGAATCATGGACAATAGGACAACAGACAAGAAAATTACTGGAGTCTGTAGAAATGTGGTTTTACAGAAGAATGTTGAGAATACCATGGACAGATAAGAAGAGTAATGAAAATGTTCTGAAAGAGGTCAAAGCAAAAAGAGAGCTAATTTCCAATATTAGGAAGAAACAATCATCATTTTTTGGCCATGTAATGAGAAGAGAACAACTGGAATATATTGTAACAACTGGGAAAATGAGGGACGAAGCGATAGAGGGAAGCAAAGAGAAAAAAATACCAGACATCTTAAGAGAATGGCTTGGCAGAAGATCAACAACAGAAATGATAAATAACTGTTGAGATCGAAAGTTGTGGAGAGACATGATCACCTACGCCAGCAGGCCCGGTACTTGATGATGATGAATACAACCATTCTAGCAAGTGTAAAGTCCTAGCATCTGTTAACACTGTCCTATAACGCTGCCAATTTGAGAGCAAAAAAGACAATTACGTCACTATGCCGTTTTGTTGAGCATTTCAAGAAATTACACGCGGGGCTAGGGATAATGGATACAGCATAAAGCTGTCGCCACGCAGTGTACGCTTTAGGCATTTATTTCAGCCCAATAAAAACAAATATCATTGCTTCTACTGAAAATCGATTTCATGTCAATGTGATTAGAAAAAGACGGGTTCGATTTATCGGATCAGAAGTTCTTTTTTATTTTAAGTAAATTGATTTTAATCAATATGGAGAAACTGAGTATAGAGATAACTCTGCAATCATGATTGGATAAACTTCTACCTCACCACTCACATACCATCAATTTACATGCACTGTGTTTTAAAACTAAATGAAGTAGAGTACTATAAGCATGGTAGTCTGATGTGTTTGTTGTCAAGTTTGTTACGTTTACATATATAGTAGTGGTGTTACTTAATTTCTATTATTTATTAAATCGAGTAAAGTAGACAAGAACACGAAGTAAAAAAACGAAGATGTGCTTTATTATATCTAGCAGATTATAAATACAAAAAAGGACTGTGTTGGAGTATTGCGTACGCTATATAGCAAGTGTATCATCGTACAGATATTACGCGTGGGAGTTAACTGGAATGTCGAACAGTCAGTATGCTCGCCGAGTGGAATATCGAGTGCAGGTTATTTTCCTCAAAATTGTGTCGTCTATGTGTGTAGTTTGCGTTTCCCAGTTGAGATTTTCGTTTCAAAATGTTTAAAGGGAGTTGCCTTATCGTAGATTGAACATTATTTATTTAACATTTACGTTTATATACGAGAATACGTTAATAGGCCGTGAGGTTAGTGCGGGACACAAGTTGTGACATTATGTGTTACTATAATAAGATATTAGAACTGAAGAGGCTTACTGGGAGTATCGCTACCTGTTATGTTTAGAATTTAATTAGTTCTAGTCTTTAGCGTGCATTGCTGTGTTCAATATTTGTAACGGTAAAAATGTACCTTTTTTTTTTTTTTTTTGGGGGGGGGGGGGGGGGGGGTGACACTTCAATCAAAGCAGACGAACGCTAAAACAATAAGCACTTCTCTTGTGGATATATATATATCGCTTAGTCATAAGTACAATAATGTTACCTTTTTTTATATTTATGTAATCGACATTACAGAAATAATATGTGTAGCGATCTTTTCGTGCCCCGCATGTGAAATCTTTAACAAAGCCATGTAGAAATGTTGTTACGCCTTTTATGGCCTGCCCATCACCTTTATCTTTGCTTCCCTTACTAAACGTGACCGCTTGGTAATGGGTCTTTTCTTAGTATCAAATTAATATATTTTTATACATCGTAAATTTATCATCATCATTATGTGTCTTACTGGTTGGCGTAGGCGATCATGTCTTCCACAATCTTCTATCCACAGTGCATCGTATCAATTCTATTGTTGACTGTTTTCCATGCCATGACACCAATCTAGTTAGTATTCTCTCTTTTTGTCGTTCGCGATCTCTCTTTACAATCTCTCTAAATCCTTATCTGTGCCATCTAATCGTCTTTTTATTTGTTTGTCTACTGTCCACGATTGGCATCCATAGGTCAAAATTTGCTCTATATAGCACCGATGAACTCTCTCACTTCTATTGACATAGATTTGTTGCATTAGACATCGTAAATTACACATCTTTAAACTGTGTTATTGGTGATAACCGTGTCTACACGCTGCTACTTTATCGTTCTAAGTGCTACGTTTAGCAACAAAACACAGGCGTTGTGGTTGAATGGTTATTACGCTCGTAACTGATAACAAAAGTCCGGGTTCAAATTCCCAGAAGTGCTGATTTGTTTTCCCGAATGACGCAGCTTTGGGATTCACCCAGAGTCTAAAAATGGGTACCATAGATCTTCATGGGAAGGAAAAGGATTAGCCGTGGTACCGATTATACTACCCTTGACACAAGTTTGTTGGTGACATTTTAGTAGTCTTGCTAATTTTGTCAGCTCTGAAATATGGCTTCGGTATAATTCTGCTTTCCAATGTTAAGTCAGTCCTATTATATGGCTGTGAAACATGAAGAACAACAAAATTGACAATCATGAAGATACAGACTTTCATTAATGGATGCTTACGTAGAATAAAAGGATAGAAATGGCAGGACAAAATCACTAACATAGAATTATGGAAATGTACCAGTCAAACACCAGTGAATAAAGAGATACAGCGAAGACGATGGCGCTGGATATGACACACACTGTGGAAGCCAACTGAGAGTATTACACAACAGGCCCTTTTTTGAAATCCCCAGGGGAAAAGACATAGAGGAAGGCCCAGAAATTCTTGGAGAAGACAGACAGAAGCATAAATAAAGATGATGGGGAAGACATGGAATGATCTTAAAAAATGACTAAGAACAGAACGACTTGGAAAGTGTTTGTTGAAGACCTATGCTCCACAGGGAGCTGAAAGGTAGAAGAAGAAAATTATGCTTTCGTACATTTCGATTGATCATATGATACGCTACAACTTACATTGTGGCAATATTTGTGGTTAAATTATGTTTATTTTACAATTATATTGAAATTGTTCTTAGCATAATCATTATTTAATAAAATTGTCAATGCTACATAAATTAATCGTGCTAAAACATCCATATCTTTGTGCCAGCAACACGTCTCAACATTTCTTATAAAACATCAATCTCAAGAAGAGTACAGTGTTGTTTACTTACGACATCTTCATTCATAAATGCATTCATTCATTCTTTGATTGCCGTCTCCGAGTCGAAGGTTGGCTACCATTGAGCGCCACTCTGCTCTGTCTCTTGCTTTGATGGTGCAGGTTGTCATAGACTGACCTGTCCATCTTTTAATGTTACTCGTCCATGTTAGTCTTGGGTCTGCCTCTGCCTCTTTTACCTTGTATTTTCCCTTCTAATATTAATTTTAGTAGGCTGTTGTGCCTTTTAATATGCCCCAAAAATTTCATTTGTCTTGTCTTAATTGTGTTTAGTAGTTCTCTTTTCATTTTTAGTTGTTTAAAAACTTCATCATTTGTTTTCTTATCTTTCCATCCAATTCTACCTATTCTTCTATGAATCCACATTTCAGAGGCTTCCATTTCTGTTCTGTATTCTTGTCTAATGTCCATGTTTCTGCACCATACAGTAATATTGAGAAGATATAACATTTTGCTATTCTTAGTTTTAGCCCTGTAGTTATTTGTTTTGATGTTAATATATTTTCATGGCATTGCAATTACTTTTTGCTATTCCTATTCTTTTGTTTATTTCATTCTGACATTTTCCATCACTGGTTATAGTATGTCCAAGATAGTTGTAGTTCTGAACTGTCTTCAGGTCTATTCCTTCATTTGTTATATCCACTTATAGGTTTTGAGTATTTTCTTTGTTTATGATCATAGTTTTAGTCTTTTTGATATTCATATCTAATCCATATTTTTTGTTTGTCATGTTTATTTCATTAAGTAATTGTTGTAGATCTTTAGGATTTTCTGATAGTAATACAGTATCATCAGCATATCTTAGGTTATTATCTTTCCATTAATGTTTAAGCCTGGCATCTCTGTGATGTTTTTAAAGATTTGCTCAGTGTATAGATTGAACAAAGCTTAGTGATACGATACATTGAACAAAGCTTAGTGATACGATACATTGAACAAAGCTTAGTGATACGATACATTGAACAAAGCTTAGTAATACGATACATTGAACAAAGCTTAGTGATACGATACATTGAACAAAGCTTAGTGATACGATACATTGAACAAAGCTTAGTGATACGATACATTGAACAAAGCTTAGTGATACGATGCATCCCTGTATTACTCCTCTTTTTATATCAGTGGGTTTAGAGTTCTCCTTGTTATATTTTATTATTGCTGTATGCTCCAATTTATAAATGCAGCAGCATTTTGGGATTAAAACTAAAATACAACTTTGAGATTAATGTGTACCTGACATGACTCGTTGGTCATGGAAAAGTGGTTTCTGGCGCAATAAGCACAGGCCAAAATAGCATTTCAGAAAATTAAAAATATCGTATGCAACAAACCTATATCAATAGAAGTGAGAAAGAGAGTTAATGGATGCTATAAAGAACCAATTCAGACCTATGGAAGTGAATCATGGACAGTATACAAACAAATGAAAAGACGATTAGAGGCCACAGAGATGGGATTCTCAGAAGAACATTGAAAGTTCCCTGGACAGCTAAAAAGACCAATGAGGAAATTCTCAAAAAAGGTAAACACAAAAAGGGAACTCCTAAAAAAACATCAGAAAAAAAACAATCAACATTTTTTGGCACATCATGAGAAGAGGAATATTGGAATACTTGTTTATACCTGGTAAAATGAAAGGACAAAGAGTTCGCGGACGACAAAGAGAGAAAATACTGGATAGCTTAGTGTCATGGCATGGAAAACAGTCAACAACAGAAACGATACGATGCACTGTAGATAGAAGATTGTGGAAGGACATGATCGCCTACGCCAGACGGTATGACACATGATGATGATGAGGCAATATTCCCCTTGCCTATTTTAAGGTATGACGGGAATCGCTGCCTATTCTACTTTTGCACAGAACACTACTATTCGTGTGGTATCCTGCTATTAATTATAATGTGGTATCAAATGGAACACTGTTACCTACTATCTGTTTTGATACTTCGCTATTAATATAAATGTGGTATGTGATGATTGAAAGGAGCCTTTCAGTTCGAGTGATATTTTGCTATTAAATATGAAATGCTACAATTAACGTGGTAACAAAATACAAGTAATTGTTTCATCCACGCTACTGAGATTCAAATAATGTTCTAGTACACTGTTTATATGGCTGTCTACTGTGAGATATATTATATTACATTATGTTAAACAATATAGTACTCGACATCACAACACATCACATCACATCACATTATATTATATTATATTATATTATATTATATTATATTATATTATATATATTATATTATATTATATTATATTATATTATATTATATTATATTATATTATATTATATTATATTATATTATATTATATTATATATATATATTATATTATATTATATTATATATATTATTATATTATATTATATTATATTATATTATATTATATTATATTATATTATACTGCAGTGTACTGTACTGTATTGTATTCGTCATCAGGGACCATGCCTGCTGGCGTATGTGGTCAGGTCTCTCCACAACTTTCGATCTCGACAGTTATTTATCATTTCTGTTGTTAACCTTCTGTCAAGCCATTCTCTTAAGCTTCTGGTATCTTTTCTCTTTGCTTCTTTCTATCTCTTCGCCCCTCAATTTTTCCCCAGTTGTCACCAGGGAATATGGTGTAAGAAGTGTCCATATTTTTCGATGACTATGGTCGACAGATCGTCACTATTTTTACAGAAGCCAACCTGGGTTGCTTCCCATACCAAAGATAGTTAGGAACCAGTAGTGAGGTGTGATAAACACTCCAAGGTATTGTGACAGTTTTACAAGGAAGGAACACAACACATTACTAACGTTTCGGCCTGTGGCCTTCTTCGGAATACAGGGACAACGACAACAAACGGTGAAGTACAATTATCTATAACTACATGTCTGATGATCAGGTATAGGGAGAGATGGACAGGGGGAGAGAAGTCAGATGGTAAGATAAGAAAAGAGAGATATGTGCTACATGAGGGGAGGTAAGATGGGTGTAGAGATATGTGCTACATGAGGGGAGGTAAGATGGGTGTAGAGATATGTGCTACATGAGGGGAGGTAAGATGGGTGTAGAGATATATAAACTCATAAGATTAGAAAATGAGGAGGAGTTTGAAACAAAAGAGAGAAACTTAAATAGAGAAAAAAGTATATAATATATCTATTTTGGCTCCTTGCTACCAGCTTTACCGCAGCATTACAATTATTTGCCTGTTCCATACTAAAGATATAACAAATAACAATTCTTCTACAGATAAAGAGGGAGGAACAGAAAATGATACCAAAATAAGGATATCAAAAGCAAGATGAGCTTTCATTGCACTGGGAAACATATGGAAATCCAAAGAGATTAGGTTAAATACAAAAATAAAAATGTGCAACTCAAATGTTAAGGCGGTCCTATTATATGGCTGTGAAACATGGAGAACAACAAAATTGACAATCACGAAGATACAGACTTTCATTAATGGATGCTTACGTAGAATAAAAGGATAGAAATGGCAGGACAAAATCACTAACATAGAATTATGGAAATGTACCAGTCAAACACCAGTGGATAAAGTGATACAGCGAAGACGATGGCGCTGGATAGGACACACACTACGGAAGCCAAATGAGAGTATTACACAACAGGCCCTTTTTGGAATCCCCTTGCGAAAAAACAAAGAGGAAGACCAAGGAATTCTTGGAAAAGACAGATAGAAGCAGAGATGAAGATGATGGGGAAGACATGGAATGATCTTAAAAGAATGACAAAAAACAGAACGACTTGGAAAGTGTTTGTTGAAGACCTATGCTCCACTGGGAACTAAAAAGGTAGAAGAAGAAGAAGAAGATACTAAAGATAGACTCAGACCTTATTAGGGAGCCTCTGTAGGTCAGCAGTTAGGGACCTGGTCAAGTCTGGATAAGAGGAATCTCGGCAGCGTTTAGGTTCACACATCCTTCAAAGGGTACCTGCTATTTTCATTCTGGAAAATAAAGACGGCACTGGCGTAGTGCTGAAGGGGTTACTCAAATATATGTCGATGGTGAAGAAAAATGTGGACACTAACATATTTCACAGCCGCCATGAAGTTCAATGACGGTTTGTTTTTCTACGTCTGCCGCTGTTATAGTGACAATCTAGTGTTATAGTGACAATCTAGTGTTATAGTGGCAATCTAGTGTTATAGTGACAATCTAGTGTTATAGTGACAATCTAGTGTTATAGTGACAATCTAGTGTTATAGTGACAATCTAGTGTTATAGTGACAATCTAGTGTTATAGTGACAATCTAGTGTTATAGTGACAATCTAGTGTTATAGTGACAATATACTTTTAATGAAAATATACTATTAATGACAATATACTTTTAATGAAAATATACTTTTAATGAAAATATACTTTTAATGACAATATACTTTTAATGACAATATACTATTAATGACAATATACTTTTAATGACAATATACTATTAATGACAATATATTTTTAATGACAATATACTATTAATGACAATATACTTTTAATGAAAATATACTTTTAATGAAAAGATACTTTTAATGACAATATACTATTAATGAGAATATACTTTTAATGAAAATATACTATTAATGACAATATATTTTTAATGAAAATATACTATTAATGACAATATACTTTTAATGAAAATATACTTTTAATGAAAATATACTATTAATGACAATATACTTTTAATGAAAATATACTTTTAATGACAATATACTATTAATGACAATATACTTTTAAAAAAATATACTATTAATGACAATATACTATTAATGACAATATATTATTCATGCGGTTAAATGTGACAATCCACTGTTACTGTGACAATCTACTGTTGAATGTGACAATATACTGTTATTGTGACAAAGCACTTTTAAATGTGACAATCTACCTTTAATATGACAAACTGTTATTAATGTGATGATCTACTGTTAATGTGACAATCTAGTATTAATGAGCAATCTGTGGTTAATGTGACAAAGCTAATTTAAATGTGACAATGCACTATAAATGTAGAACTCTATTATTAATGTAATTGTCATATTACAATGTGGAAATGTACTATTAAATTTGACAATCCGCTGTTACATGTGACAATGTACTGTAAATGTGGAACTCTATTACTGATATTCATCATCATCATGTGCCATACCGGTTGACGTAGGCGATCATGTCCTTCCACAGTCTTCTATCCACAGTGCATCGTATCAGTTCTGTTGTTGACTGTTTTCCATGCCATGACACCAAGCTATCTAGTATTTTCTCTCTTTGTCGTCCGCGATCTCTCCCTCCTTTTACTCTGCCAGTTGCAACCAAGTATTCCAACTTTCCTCTTCTCATGATGTGCCTGAAAAATGTTGATTGTTTTTTTTCTGATGTTTCTTAGAAGCTGCCTTTTTGTGTTGGCCTCTTTGAGAATTTCCTCATTGACCTTTTTAGCTGCCCAGGGAGCTTTCAACATTCTTCTGAGAAATCCCGTCTCTGTGGCCTCTAATCGTCTTTTCATTTGTTTGTCTACTGTCCATGATTCGCTTTCATAGGTCAGAATTGGCTCTATATAGCGCCGATGTCCACTTTTCCTCATTTCTATTGACATAGATATTGTTGCATAAGATATTTTTCATTTTCTGAAATGCTATTTTGACCTGAGCTATTCTGCTTTTTATTTCTGTGTTGCATCTTCCATCTGATGTTATTATTGTGCCCAAGTATTTCAGATGTTGCACTTGTTTCAAATTTGTCGAGTTTATTTTTATGAAGCATGCTAGTGATGATTGTTACTTTGATATGACTATTATTTATGTTTTCTTACTATTCAGACTGAGACCTTTCTTGATTACTGATATTACTGCCATTTTTAATGTGACAATCCACTGTTGTTGTGACAATCTACTATTATTGTGAAAATCTACTGTTAAATGTGACAATCTACCTTTGAAAGTGAAAATGTATTGTTAAAAGTGACAAACTATTTTTAACGTGGCATCTACTGCCACTATGACAATCCAATGTTACTTTCACAATCTGCTGTTAAAAATGAGACAGTCTACTGCTACTATGACATTCTGATATTAATGTGATAATCTGCTGGTAAAAGTGACGGTCTACTGCTACTATGACTATCTAACGTTACTGCGACAATCTGCTGGTAAAAGTGACGGTCTACTGCTACTGTTACAATCTAATGTCACAGCGACAATCCGCTGTTAAATGTGACAGATTACTGCTACTATACTATCTAACGTTACTGCGACAATCTGCTGGTAAAAGTGACGGTCTACTGCTACTGAGGCAATCTAATGTCACTGTGACAATCCGCTGTTAAATTTGACAGACTACTGCTACTATGACATTCTGATATTAATATGACAATCTACTATTAATGTGACAATCTACTGTTAATGTGGCAATCTAATTTAAATGTGACAATGTAATATAAATGTAGAACTATATTGTTGATGTTATTGTCTTTATTACAATGTGACAATCAATTTTTAAATGTGACAATCTACTGTTTAATGTGACACTGTACTATAAATGTGGAACTCTCTTGTTGAAGTTATTGTCATTTTTAATGTGACAATCTACTGTTAAAGCACAGCTCTATTACTAATGTTATTTTACATTATTAATGCGGCAATCAATTGTTGATGTGACAATTTACTGTTAAATTGGCAATCTATTGTTAATGTGACCATCTGCTCTTAAATTGGCAATCTACTGTTAATGTGACCATCTACTCTTAAATTGGCAAACTACTGTTAATGTGACCATCTGCTCTTAAATTGGCAATCTACTGTTAATGTGACCATCTACTCTTAAATTGGCAATCTACTGTTAATGTGACCATCTACTCTTAAATTGGCAATCTACTGTTAATGTGACCATCTGATCTTAATTTGGCAATCTACTGTTAATGTGACCATCTACTCTTAAATTGGCAATCTACTGTTAATGTTACCATCTACTCTTAAATTGACAATCTACTGTTAATGTGACCATCTAATCTTAAATTGACAATCTACTGTTAATGTGACCATCTAATCTTAAATTGACAATCTACTGTTAATGTGACCATCTAATATTAAATTGGCAGTCTACTGTTAATGTGACCACCTACTTTTAATTTTCAATCCACTATAAATGGGAAACTCTGTTACTGATGTTACTGTCACTATTTATGAAACAATCCACTGTTGATGTTACAATCTGCTCTTAATGTGACAAAAACATGTTAATGTGACAATCTGCTTTTAATGTGACAAAAACATGTTAATGTGACAATCTGCTTGTTAATGTGACAGTCCACTGTTAATGTGGAACTCTAACACTGATGTTACTGTCGTTAATATTGTGACAATCTACTTTAAATGTTACAATCTAATTTGAATGTGACAATCCACTGTTATTGTGGAACTCCATTGCTGATGTCACTGTCATTATTAATGTGACAATCTGCTATTATGTTACAAACTTATTTAAACGTAATAAACTACTATTATAGTCCGTTCAGATTCGTTTGCCTAGACATTAATTTATTTTTTTTCAAAAACTTATTGTTCATTTGCATTGATCTTTTGAAGTTAGGTTTAGAATACTAATGTCGCTATAAAAATATTTTTTTATCAAAGAAATGTGATCCAGTTTCAAAGATGCCTTATTTAACCTATATTAAAAAAAAGTTAATCGATATTATAAACACCGGCGGGATTATGTAGATGCTTACATCTCACAGCTGATTCTTTAACATATAGGCATGACCTTCACGGCTGAATGCGCACCGTCCTAAAATAGTTATGTTTCCACTATAAATTTTTATAAAGAAATGTTACATATGAAATTTCCCGTTTAGCACAAAATGACATTTTAGCCGAAACCGGAAATTATGTGACGTCAAAATCACGGCCGTAGACTCGAGTTCGAGTCATAATTCAGAGGCAAATCTCAATATTTACAGAAAGGAGGCGGCACTATCCATATTATCTTCTGCAAGTCTATGTGAGAATGAATATAAAGGCAAAATATTTTACTGAGCATAACATTGCTATAAAGATTTATCAATACTTCTGCATAGAGTGTAAAAAGGGACATCTTTATTGTTCTTTATCAAACCCTGAGAAGAGAACAATGCATATTTTAGGTTTGTGTAAACGTTCATTTGATCGAATAGTTAAAGGAAGCGGATATTTATTGCCAACAAATGCAAGAAAGCAAGGAAGGAAAGAAACGTTAGACAGTTTTGATAAGGGCCTAGTAAAAAGAGAAATCTGTCGAATGTTTGATATAAACGAAGAAGTGACACTTAGAAAGTTGAAGCTTTGGCTGAAAACTAACAACGACATTGAAATATCAAAAACTTCATTATGGAAAATATTAAGAAGTGCAGGCTTCACCTTTAGAAAGTATGCTGGTGGAAAAAAACATTATTTGTGAGAAGCCACATCTAGTAGCTCTTAGAAGCAAGTATTTACGTGAAGTGAAGGAAATGCGCGAAAATGATTATGATATTGTTTATTTAGATGAAACTTGGATCAACGCTCATCATACAAATGAAAAGGAATGGCAGTTAGCAGATGGAAGTATTAAAAGATCAGTACCAAGCAGTAAAGGGCAACGTTTGATAGTTGCACATGCAGGTAGCAGACATAATGGGTTGTTGCAGAATGCTCATCTCGTTTTCATTTCAAAATCCATAGACAATAGAGACTACCACTCCGAAATGAATGGGCACATATTTAAAGACTGGATCGAGAAAAGTATCCTTCCAATATTAGATCGACCTTCTTGTCTGATAATGGACAATGCTTCATACCATAACGTAGTTAACGTAGAAGATAGAATCCCAACATCATCAAGTACAAAAGATGCAATCAAAACGTGGCTCATAAAAGAACACATACAAGTTAACGACAGCTACTTGAAACCCGAATTGCTTAGCATTGTAAAACAGACACAGCGTACAAAGATATTTAAAATAGACAAGTTAATTCAAGAACATGGCCATAGATGTTTGAGACTACCTCCATATCATGCACACTTAAATCCTATAGAACTAGTTTGGGCAAAAGTTAAAGGACACGTAGCATATACAAATAAAACTTTCAAATTATGCGATGTTGAGACACTTACAAATCAGGCTCTATCAAATATAAATAAAGACTACTGGGTAAAATGTGAGGATCATGTGTTACGACAAGAAGAGGAATATTGGAAAAAGGATGGTTTGTTGTTTGTTCAGCCGAAAGCAGTAATCGACCTATTTGACTCGTCTGATTCTGAATGATCATTACTCTGATTAAGTCTACAGATAAATAGTTTGATTTGCAAAATTTCCTAGTTGATTTGTTAAACAGTTTATTGTTCAAGACCACCCAAGCAATCAAAAATATGTTATAAGCAAACCAACAACCATTACTTTGAATGGAAGCCTGCTTGAGTCAGTACAGAAGTTCAGCTATCTTGGATCCACTATTACAGCCACACTTTCCTTAGATGAGGAACTAAATGTACGTATTTGAAAGGCAGCGACAACATTTGGGAAACTCACACCAAGAGCATGGAACTATATTAAATTGACTCTACGAACAAAAGTTCTATATATAATTTAAAATTTGTATACTTGCCACCAAGTAAAATTTTATGGACACGCCTATGGGTCATCGTTGCACTAGATTACTGTAAAACATTTTGAATAGGGTCAAAATAATAGTTACATGGGCAAAGATCAAAGGAATTCGCCGCTTTAAGAAAACCGTTATAGCTAGACATCGAGTAACACATATGTTCTCGTGACATGGACATTTTAACACCGTATGCCAAAAATCATGTGAAATCATCAAGAACTTTTTGAATTATAAATCATAACATCTCGGCAAACGAATCTGAACGGACTATAACTTGAAATGATAATATGACACTCTACTTTTCATAAAACAGATACTAATGTCTGTCTGTCTACCTTTCAACTCCCTGTGGAGCATAGGTTAACCTGCTTTTGCCTGAGCCATTCTGTATCTCACCTCTTTTGTAGAACTGAGAAAAAAGCTAGGAATAGCCCCAGCCATAGAATATATAAGGAAACAACAGATAAAATGGTTCGGCCACGTGACAAGGCAGAAAGAACAAAACACAACACAACGAGCCTTCAACAAACGTTGTGAGAACAACAGACCCAAGGGTCGACCACGAAAAAGATGGATCGATGGAATATTAGAAGCACTAGGAAACATAACAGCAGCAGAGGCGAACAGAAGAGCAAAAGACCGCAAATTATATCTCCCCTCGACGCTGAAAGGCAGATGAGGAAGGAAAGAAGAAGAAGAAGAAGAAGACCTCTTTTGTACATCTTCCGTCTGAGGTTAACAAAGTTCCCAAATATTTAAATTCATTTGCCTGTTTTAATATTGTTCCACTTGTCTTTGTTTTGCACTGAGGTGATGTCTTTTTCTTTGTTACCATTACTTCTGTCTTTTTGCTATTAAGGCTGAGTCCATTATTTTTGGTAACTCATTTTCACTCTTAGCGATTAAGACTGTATCATCAGCATACCTTAGATTATTTATATTATGACCTCCAATTGTAATTCCAGGCATGTCCCTTATGGATCTTAAAATAATCTCACTATAAATATTAAACAAATCTGGTGACAGCACACAACCTTGTCTAACACCCTGTTTTATTTGTTGAAACATTCTCATATGGCTTCCAGTTCTTATGGCCGGTGTTTGTTGCCAGTACATGTTCTATATTATTCTTAGATCTTTGCTGTCTACGTTTATGCTTTCTAAAATTGTGATTATTTTTGGTGCTTTACTTAGTCAAATGCTTTGGTGTAATCTATGAAACATAGGTATAGATCTGTTTTCACCACTATGGTTCTTTCTACTAAAGATCTTATGATATAAATGGCATTGCTCGTTCCTTTACCTCCAACAAAACCACACTGTTCATCGCTAATTTCTGGACTGATTTTGTTTCGCACTCTTCGCATGATGATTCTTCGTAATATCTTAGTCATATGACTCATAAGACTTATTGTGCGATGATCATCGCATTCAATCGCACCAGATTTCTTTGGTAGAGCTCTGAATCAGTGGCGTATACTGGTTTTGGTGTCTTGGCTACCGCTGATATAATAAATAAAGACATACATTATGTTCAGTAGGCTAACATGAAGTAATATTTTCTAATGACTTCACTACATATTAAATTACTTACTTATTTATGTTAATTATATCCGTCTTGTTTGGGACGTAAATGTCTTGATGACTTTGTCATTGAAAGTACTGTTGGGTTGGTTTCTAAGTTTCTGAGGGAATGATTTCTCAATGAACATTAATGCCAAACCAGATAAGTGTTCTTGTGTCTGAGTTGAGCGACAATAAGATTTGGTTCTCTTGAAAGCAGAAAAAGTTCTTTCTACAGAAGCTGATGCGCATAACGTAGTTATAAATAGCTAAGAAATTTCCGGTAATCAGACATAGTTTCACTTTCACTTTGTGACGACTCTGATTGGCTAGAGCTAAAAATAACACATGAAACCACATTCATCTAGCGGCAACACCCCCTATATTATTTTGATTCCCATTTTTGAATGTCAAGGTCGTTAATACTGGGTCCGGATAGAGGAAAAATGTACCGCTGGTTCCTGGAGGTTTCAATGTAGAATAGTTATAACATTCACAAACGTTATAGTGGCCAGAGGAAACCTTGCTTTCTTTTTTCTCTTTTCACTGGTACCTAAAAGGTGTCGTGGTTTATATCATTTGTCGTTCTTGAGCTGCTCGAACTGTCTGAATTAGTGATTTTCCTTTGATGTTACATGTCTATTCCCTGATTTAACAGTTCCTTAAAGTATTCTCTCCATCTGATTATTATGTTTTTCCTGCTGCTGATTGGTCTACCGTTCTTGTCGTTTATTATAGTGGTTGGGTTATAATCATTATTTCTTACTCTCATTGCTTTTACACTTTTGAAAAATGCTCTTGGTTCTTCTCTACATGTTTTTGCTAATTCTTCACCAAAAGCTTTCCAAGAGTCTGCTTTTGTTTGTTATGTGATCTTTTTGCTATCGTTTCTGGCTTGTCTATAGTGATTGTAGTCTTCTGTTGTTTTTGTCTTCTGCCACGTTTTATACTTTTCTTTCTTGTGTTTCACTGCTGATTTTACTGTTTAATTCCACCATCTTGTAAGTTTCTTTCTGCTCTTTCCTATATTTTTCAGACCCCATTTCAAACTCCCATGGTATATGGTGGATAGGCGGCAGGAACCATTGAAGGCTATGTCTGAAAAGTGTTCCTTCTTGCAGTTTCCTCATATTCCAAGTCCGGCTTGTTGCAGGAGCTACTGAGTTAAGTGCTCTGTGCACACCGTGAGCTGTGTGTCTCATCCGTTTTGATCCTGCTTCGATATCCCGCTTGTTTACGATAAATGATGATATCGTATGACGGGGAACAGTTGGCTGTGTTCACTTTCTGCGCGGTTTCGCCTTATGTCTTTTGGCGTGTGCTGAGACTGCTACGATGGAGACTACAGTTACCTTTCTTTGTTTGGGAGATGAGTTAGTAATTCGGATGATTCCACTGGCACGGGCGGTTGAGCAATTATGGATTTTAATTCGCTTGCTGTGAGACCGAGGCCTTCCATAGCCAATAACAATAACAATATACTTCTAATATTATAAAAAAATGTAATGGAAGTCACAGCACATAAAGTTGTAGAGAAGTGAAACATAAAAAACTAATATAGTTACCGTTCCTGATCACAAAGTTTGGAGGTGAAGGTTCACTATTACCTTTCTATTTTGCATTTCCTCCATTTCTACTTCTGGAGTCTTTTCTTCACATTATTTACACTTTCTTCATCTTCCTCTGATTCACTCGTTTATCTTTTGTTGTTGCTATTCCTCTTTCTTTCTTTCTTTCTTTTTCTGTTTAATTCTCTACTTTTTTATTTTTTTATATTCTTCTTTCTTTGTTTTGTTCTCTTTTCTTTTTTGCTATCCATTCTTTCTTTCCTTTTTTTTGCTATCCTTTGTTTCTTTTTTTTCCTATCCTTTGTTTCTTTTTTTTTTTCTATCCTTCTTTGTTTGTTTGATTTTTTGTTTGTCTCTTTCATTTCTCTTTTTGTTTGTCTTTTTTTATTTTTTTGTATGTCTTCATGTTTGCGTATCACTATTATTGTTACAATTGGTTACTAATATTATTTTCCCTCTATCGCATTCACTTGTTCCTCTAAAACATTTTAATAATCTATTGCTTAATTCTAATTTATATACTTATTCATCATCTTAACAAATGTCGTATACATTGCAACTGTACAATTCTATATTATATCACTCTCTGTTATATAATCCTTAGCATGATAACACTGCACAGTATCTCTCTTAATATAAAAAAAGTAAAGTAAAGTACCCCCGTCACGCCAAATGGCGGCGTATAGGGAATATGGTGTTAGTGACCAAAAATTTTACAGACCTTCGGCACATGATTTTTGGGGTAATGTGGTCGGAATTACGCCCGTGCCGCTTTACTTTCCCCAGAAAAAAGCCCGGTACACATTTAAGGCTGGGTGAACCCGGAAGTCGTCGGTTGGGATCGAACCCTACCCCTTGTCCTTTGTAGTCCAGTTCACTAACCACTGAGCTATCGCGGCTCCCTTCTCTTAATATAATTTTCAATTTTTTAAAATAAATTCTTCTTCTTTCCTTTCTCATTTGCCTTTCAGCGTCGAGGTGAGATATAATTTGCGGTGTTTTGCTCTTCTGTTAGTGTTAGCATCTGTTGCTGTTATTGTTATTGTTATTGTTATTGTGTTATTTGCGGGTCATCATCATTGCACTCCGAACATGTCCATAGGTGCTCAGATCCCCTCCTCAGCAATTCCCTCAGTGTCCAGCGACTGACGACTCCAGTTCTATGTTGGTTGATAAGTCTTCTTACACGGCCACCAAGTTTCCCATTTCTGGCTGTGCCCATCTTAACTCCCATTTCCATCATCCGAAGAAGTGACGTTGATCTGTGTTTGTCGAAGTCCTGTGCTCTTCCCACATCTCGAAGGGCATTGATGATGTCCGCCCGATCCATCGGTTGCCCGTCCTCAACGACAGCGCAGCTAGCCAACCTGTCCGCTCTCTCATTTCCCCGTACTCCCGCATGTCCAGGGACATAGACAAAGGTGACCTTACGTATTTTGGATTTCTGCAACGACTCTACCCATTGTATCTGTTATGTTTCCTAGTGTTTATAATATTCCATCAGACCATATTTTTCGTGGGCGTCCTTTGCGTCTGGTTTTCTTGCAACGTTTATTGAAGGCTTGTTGTGTTATGTTATATTTGATCTTTCTGTCTTATCACGTGATCAAAGCATTTTATCTGTTGTTTCTGTATGTACTCTATATCTGTTTGGCGAGAATTTTTCCAAGCTCTTTCCTCAGTTCTTCATTTCTGATCTTATCTCTCAGGCTATTTCCTGTCATTCGTCTAACACACTTCATTTCTGATCTTATCTCTCAGGCTATTTCCTGTCATTCGTCTAACACACTTCATTTCTGATCTTATCTCTCAGGCTATTTCCTGTCATTCGTCTAACACACTTCATTTCGGTAGTGGTTATTTTTCGCTTTGTTCTTTAATCTAGCGTCCAGGTCTGGCATTGGTTGCACAATGTTTGGATAAAGATTGTATTGTAGAGTGTCCGTTTTGCCTCTACAGTTATTTCCTTGTTGGACAATAGTGGTGATAGCGGTTAAGTGATTTGACATGCTTTGATGCATCTTGAGTCTATTTCTGTTGCTTGTGAATTGTCGTTTGTCTCCAGACTTCTTAGCTATTAAAATTACTCTACTTGTTTCAGTTGTCTGCCGTCTATAGTTATGTTGATGTTATGTTTCTCTTTTGCGATATTCATGACTTGTTTTGTTGATGTTGATTTTAAGTTGTATTGAGAGCCTTCACTGTTATGTCTATTTAAATGTTCTTGTATGTCTTTTATTTTTCTGTGCATTAGTGCTTGCTCCTCTGCAAATAGAAACTAATTAATCTCCTCTGTCATCGATTACATTATTTGCATGTAATCCCCAATTCGGTGGCGCTGTCGGTAGTGCACTCGCTTGCCAACCTAAATGTTCTGTGTGAGCACACACCATCTGGCGGTGCACCCCTTCCTCATTAGATGGATCGCCGTAGCAATGTTTCAGAGGAAGGTGATACTCAGATGTGAAAGTTGGTCTTCCGAGCCAACATCCATTTGTCCAGGGCTGCCACAAGGCTAACTATTGTCATCAGTTCTATTTTACGTGTACACAATAACGATCATGGAACAACAGCTGGATGGGAGGGCAAGAACTATGACTTTTGCTGATGATATTCTGGTATATCGACAGGGAAGAGACAGACGGGGAATCGCCTCCACAATGCAAGACGAACTCGATCGCATCTCTTCCTGGTGTGGGGTTTCAGGTGCCTTGGTTAAACCTAATAAAGCATCAGTTTCATGGATATCCCTTAACAATCATATCGTTAATACGACCACACCGGTAGTACGAATGGGAGCTGATGAGGTGATCAGGGACAAGTTGATGACATACCTCTGAGTTAAGTTTGATCGCAGCCTGTGTTTTCGGGACCACGTCGACCATGTGATAACAATATCCCGCAAAGAATTAGTCGCCTTGAAGGTCATGGCAGCTGCCAACATCGAGCTGAGGCTACTTACTCTTCTGTTCCAGGGATTAGTCCTCGCACCAATCGAGTATGCCCTGGCAATTCTTACTGTCAGTACGACTCACATTGATAGGCTGGAGAAAATACAAAATGAAGCCATGCGCATTATCTTGGGATGTACAAGGGACACTCCCTATGTAGCAGTGAGGTATCTCTTGGCTTTCCAACCATGGATGACAGAATCAAGATCTGGAGAGCACGAGCATACCTGAAGATTAGTACAGATAAAGAGCATCCATTGCACACGGGCTCAACACAGGGAAAGGTTCAAGGCTAAAAAGAGGGAAATCATGGGTGGGCCGAACAGAAGATGTCATCAAACAGGTCTGTGGACTTACCAATATGTTGGTGAGGAGTGGATACCGGTGCTTACGTCATTCAAGGGGACTTTTTCGTGTATTGTCACACTCGACAGAAAAAGTAGGGAACAGAACCCGGTCGTGGTTAATGCTGAGGTCAACGGTCTCATCTGCGATAACACCGATGAGAAAGATGCAGTCATCTATACAGATGGATCTGTAAGACGACACCAAAGAAGTGCATGGGCATTTACAGCACACTCGGCAGGCAGAATAGTCAAGGAAGACAGTGGTGCATACGTCATGACCACGAGTAGCATGACAATGGAGGTGATGGCAGTGACCAAGGCATTCAAATGGTTAGAGTCACAAGACTACACCCACGCATGTATACTGAGTGATTCGATGAGCGTGATTTAAAAAAGTGGAGGCGGGCTCTGTACGCATGCAATGGGTAGAGTCGTTGCATAAATCAAAAATACGTAAGGTCACCTTTGTCTATGTCCCTGGACATGCGGGAGTACGGGGAAATGAAAGAGCGGACAGGTTGGCTAGCTGCGCTGTCGTTGAGGACGGGCAACCAATGGATCGGGCGGACATCATCAATGCCCTCCGAGATGTGGGAAGAGCACAGGACTTCGACAAACACAGATCCACGTCACTTCTTCGGATGATGGAAATGGGAGTTAAGATGAGCACAGCCAGAAATGAGAAACTTAGTGGGCGTGTAAGAAGACTTATCAACCAACATAGAACTGGAGTCGTCAGTCGCTGGACGCTGCGGGAATTGCTGAGGAGGGGATCTGAGCACCTACGGACATGTACGGAGTGCAATGATGATGACTCGCAAATAACTAGATAACACACCATCTTTGGATAGGTACCAGAGATATTATCTTGGAAGGAAAAGCAGAGTTGAGCTGGCAATCCACTACATGTAGCTGAGGTTTAGCACAATGACGTCAGCTTCACTTCATTACGCAAGAGTTGATATGGGACTAACTTCGTCTTTAATTCTCCAGTTAACTAATCCATTTGTTAAACAAAGAATGCGACATAAACATTCAACGAAGGTGAAATCATCTTCTCTTGGCCGGTCGCAGAATGTTTCGTAATATTATTTTTTTAATGAAACGACTTATTAGTAGACATATTTCAAGTAGCGGAAACCGTAATGACTGTTCTGACGTACATATAACGAGAATATTGTTTCATTGTGTGAACATCTGTAACTCTCAGCGTGTGATACATTGCGAAATCTGGCTACGAACAGATGAATAGGTTCACGCTTAGTCCGTAAGTCTAGGTTCAGGTTTGGTGTTATTTTTAAATTTAAATGTTTACTTTCAGGGATAAACACATTTGTGTACGTTTTGTAAACATGGACAAGATTTAAAGGTTGTCCTAAAATTAAATTTCGTGGGGAAATCTTTTCTTCCTCTTCTTCCTCCCTCTTCTTCTTCCTATTTTCTTCCTGTTCTTCTTCCTTCTCCTCTTCTTCTTTCTGTTCTTTCTCCTGTTCCTCTTCCTTCTCTTCCTTCTCTTCTTCCTCCTCTTCTTCTTCTTCCTTCTCTACTTCTTCCTCTTCTTTTTCCTCTATTGTTTCTTCTTCTTTTCTTCTTCTTCCTCTGCTTCTATTTCTTCTTCTTTCTCTTCTTCTTCTACTTTTTCTTTTCCTCTTCCTCTTCTTCGTCTTCCTTTTCTTCTTTTTGCTCCACCTCCCCCTCTCTTCTTCTTCTTCTTCACCTTTTTCTTCGTCGTCTCGTCTTCTTTCTCTTCTTCTTCCTCCTCCTATTCTTCTTTTTGATGTTATTTCAGGTTTGGTGTTATTTTTAAATTTAAATGTTTACTTTCAGATAAAAAACACATTTGTGTACGTTCTGTAAACATGGACAAGATTTAAAGGTTGTCCTCAAATTAAAGTTCGTGGGAAAATCTTACTCTTTTTCCTCCTCCTCCTCTTCTTCCTCCTCTTATTCTTCCTATTCTTCTTCCAACTCCTATTCTTCTTCCTGTTCTAATTCCCTTCCTGTTCTTTTTCTTCCTCTATTGTTTCTTCTTCTGTTTCTTCTTCTTTTTCTTCATCAGCTTCTACTTCTTCTTCTCTTCTTCTTCCTCTTCTCGTCTTCCTTTTCTTCTTCTTTCACCTCCCCCTCCCCTCTTCTACTTCATCATCTTCTTTTTCGTCGTCTTCTTCCTTTTCTTATTCCTCCTCTTCTTCTTCTTCTTTTCTTCCTCTTTTTCTTCACGTTTGCTGTATTTTTCAGCAACTCCCACACACTAAGACAAGTTCTCTGGCTCTGTCTACGCCTTGAATTCAAGACATCTCAAATTACTGAAAGCATGTATCGCCCTGATAGCAACATATAGCTGTCAATCATGGACAATCTCACAAACAGCAATTAAGAAAATTAGTTCGTTCGGAACAAAATCCTACAGAAAAATTCTTGGGATTGCTTGTTTAATAGGAAAAGAATAATGAAGACATATTAAAGGGCCTAAACTTTGAAAAGAAATTACTTATAAATAACATGTTACAGGAGAAATTAAAATGCTGCGGTAACGTCAAAGGACACAATGGGCCGGAATTAACAATAATAGGATGCGTGGTTCCAGAAAATCTAGATAGGGCAAACTGGTTTACAGACTTCTAAGGGACCTTGACCATGACAGCGTTCTGTTGGAGTTTTGACTAGAAACAGATTCCTTCAGACAAGCTATGATGAGAGCGATGTTCTATGGGAGATCTGACTAGAGACAGAGATTCATTCAGACAAGCTATGATGAGAGCGATGTTCTATGGGAGATCTGATTGAAGATTCATTCAGACAAGCTATGATGAGAGCGATGTTCTATGGGAGATCTGACTAGAGACAGAGATTCGTTCAGGCAAGCTATGATGAGAGCGATGTTATATGGGAGATCTGATTAAAGATTCCATCAGACAAGCTATGATGAGAGCAATGTTCTATGGGAGATCTGATTAAAGATTCGTTCAGGCAAGCTATGATGAGAGCGATGTTATATGGGAGATCTGACTAGAGACAGAGATTCCTTCCGACAAGCTATGATGAGAACGATGTTCTGTGGGAGATCTGACTAGAGACGGAGATTCCTTCCGACAAGCTATGATGAGAGCGATAATCTATGGGATATCTGACTAGAGACAGAGATTCCTTCCGATAAGTTAATTTAATTATTGTTTTTATTGATTGATATACTGACTAGCTGTGTTGAAGGTTAAAGGATTGGCTCTTTGATTAACTAATTTGCTTGATTTTTGCCAAATTAATTATCTTATTAATTAGCTAACTCTCTAGTTAGTTCATTTCTTTCTTTCTTTCTTTCTTTTTCCTTTTTTCCCTTTCTTTTTTATTTTCTTTCGTTCCTTCTTACTTACTTTCTCTCTTTCCTTCATCATTTGCATTTCGGCGTCGATGGGAGATGTGGTTCGCGGTTTCTTGCTCTTCAAATGGTCTCTTCTGCCATTATGCCTCCCAGTGTTTCTAGTATCCCGTGTATCGATCTCTTTCTTGGTCGACCTCTTTGTCTGATGTTCTCGCATCGTTTGTTAGTACATAGGTTAAGGAATTATGTGACTGATTGCTTTGACTGTTTGGTTGGTTCGTTGGTTGTTTGCTTCCTTCAATAATGAGCTTATTGATGGTTGGCCGATTTATTGCTAGTTAATTGCATGAAGGGTTGTTTCGTTTTCTGATTAAAAGCCACCGGCTTGGCTGGTTGCATAGTTGATTTCTTTATTAATGAGCTGATTAATTGATAGGCTAGTTTGTTGGCTGGACGTATTCAATTATCGATTGGCTGATTGATATAGCAGCAATTAAGTTGACCCTTTTAGTTTATCGCAATACCACACAGACAACCGAGGCTTTGAAGAGACTATGGGAAAACATGGATTTGGAGAAACGATCGAAAATGCAGAGATTGCATGAGATTGTGAACATCTGTGTTCTTGATCAAATGAATCTAGGTGGAAGAACATTCCAATATGAAAGAATACAAAAAGCTACATGGGTGTCACCAAATCATAGAACGGAGACTCAAATTGAAAGTTTAAGTCATCGTTAAATGATGTAAAAACATATAGAAAAGCAGATGTGGCTTCACATCATCATCTTCTGCTAGCCAAACTTAAACTGAAAAGATATAATACAACACATAAGGATAGAGAGTGTTTCAAAGTATGATTACTTAAATGGTAAGGAATTAAAGACAAATTTGCAGTCACAATATGAAACAAATACCGAGTCCTCCAACAACTAGAAAATACAATCAATATAGAAGATCATTGGAAACAGGTAAAAGATATATGGAAGGAGGTATGTGAAACTCTGGGGCATAGAGAACTCCAACATAAGGCATGGAGATACCCTGAAGAAAATTAAAGATAGAAAGAATAAGAAAGCAGACATAAATAAAAGCAACACAAGAAGTACTAAAGCCAAGACACAGAAACCTACACAGAGGTGAAGAAAGAAGTGAGAAGATGCATTAAAAGGGATAAGAGGAAATATATAGATGAACTAGATAAAGAGGCAGAAGAAGCAGCAAATAAAGGGAATATGAAAGAACTGTACAACAGCACACACAAATTAAATGCAAAATACAAACAGACCAATGCCTTTATTAAAGATAAGAAAGGAAATCTGCTTAGTAATGTAAGGAAACAAATGGAGAGATGGAAAGAGCATTTTGAAGAACTTTTGAACAGACCCGGTTTAAATAATCCTCCAGATATACTACCAGCAGAAGAAGAGCTAACGTTAACTGTGGAAAGTCAAGCAAGGAAGAAATAATGAAAGCCGTCAAGCCATTAAAAAATGGTAAAGCCACAGGACCGGATGAAATTCCTTCAGAACCCATAAAAGCAGATATTAACACCTCCACTAAGCTGTTATATAATCTACTAGACAAAATATGGAAAATTGAAGAAATACCTAAAGACTACAATGAAGGTTATATGATCAAACTACCAAAGAAAGAAAGTTTACTGGAGTGTACAAATTATAGGGGAATTATGCTACTATCAGTGCCAGGAAAAATATTAAGCAGAATCATTCTGGACAGACTAAAAGAAGCCATAGAGAAACATTTGAGAGATGAACAAGCAGGTTTTAGGAAGAACAGATCATGTGCTGATCAAATAACTACCCTACGTATAATAGTTGACCAAAGCTTAGAAATACAGTCTTCACTTTATATCAACATTAATAGATTACGAAAAGACATTTGATAGTTTAGACAGAGGAATGCTTTGGAAGTTGCTGAGTCATTACGGTATCCCCAAAAAGTTTATTAACCTGATAAAAACAATGTATGTAGGAATGAAATGTAGTGTTGGGCACGACGGACAGCTTATAGATGCATTTGAGATAACAGGAGTGAAGCAGGGATGCCTTCTATCTCCATTTCCTCTTCTACTGGCCAAAGATTGGATTATTAAAATAACTCAGAACAACAGAAATTGAATCCAGTGATCACTGACCAAACAACTTAATGACTTTGACTTCGCTGATGACATAGCTCTCCTATCACATAATCATCAACAGATGTAAGGTAATATGAGCATACTTGATGAGAGATCACAGCAGCTGAAATTGAATATAGATAGAGATACGACCAGAATTATGAGAATTAATGCAGTTGGCAATAACCAAATGACAATAGGAGAAATACCTCTATTGAACGTACTATCTTACATATATCTGGACAGAAATATTGACAAAGAGGGAGGAACAGAAAATGATACCAAAATAAGGATATCAAAAGCAAGAGGGGCTTTTGTTGCACTGGGAAACATATGGAAGTCCAAAGAAATTAGGTTAAATACAAAAATAAAAATGGTCAACTCCAATGTTAAGTCACTCCTATTATATGGCTGTGAAATATGGAGAACAACAAAATTGACAATCACGAAGATACAGACTTTCATTAATGGATGCTTACGTAGAATAAATGGATGGAAATGGCAGGACAAATTCACTAACATAGAATTATGGAAATGTACCAGTCAAATACCAGTGGATAAAGAGATACAGCGAAGACGATCGCGCTGGATAGGACACACTGCGGAAACCAACTGATAGTATTACACAACAGGCCCTTTTCTAGAATCTCCAGGGGAAAAGACAAAGAGGAAGACCAAGGAATTCTTGGAGAAGACAGATAGAAGCAGAGATGAAGATGATGGGGAAGACATGGAATGATCTTAAAAGAATGGCAAGAAACAGAACGACTTGGAAAGTGTTTGTTAAAGACATGTGCTCCACAGGGAGCTGAAAGGTAGAAGAAGAAGAAACATAAAAACGACTTGGAAAGTGTTTGTTGAAGACCTATGCTCCACATGGAGTAGAAAGGTAGAAGAAAAGTAGAATATCTTCATTACCCTCAATATTCTTATTCTCTTCAATATTCTCATTATCTTAAATATTCTCATTATCTTCAATATTCTCATTATTTTCAATATTCTCATTATCTTCAATATTCTCATTATCTTCACTATCTTCATTATCTTCAATATTCTCATTATCTTCAATATTCTCATTATCTTCAATATCGTCATTATATTCAATATTCGCATTATCTTCAATATTCTCATTATCTTCAATATCTTCATTATCTTCAATATTCTCATTATCTTCAATATTCTCATTATCTTCAATATCGTCATTATCTTCAATATTCGCATTATCTTCAATATTCTCATTATCTTCAATAATTTCATTATCTTTAATATCTTCAATATTTTCATTATTTTTTATGTTTAATAATCTTTTATTATCTTCAATACCTTAATTATCTTCAATGTCATCTATATTTTCATTATCTACAATATCTTCATTATCAACAATATCTTCATTACCTACAATATCTTCATTATCAACAATATCTCATTATCTACAATATCTTCAAAATCTTCATTATCTACAATATCTACAATATCTACAATATCTACAATATCTTCATTACTTTCATTATCTACAATATCTTCAATATTTTCATTATCTACAATATCTTCATTATCTTCGACATCTTCATTATCTTCAGTATCTTCAGTATCTTCAATATTTTCATTATCTACAGCATCTTCATTATCTACAATATCTTCAATATCTTCGATATATCTTCATTATCTTCATTATCTACAATATCTTCAGTATCTTTATTATCTACAATATCTACAATATCTACAATATCTTCAATATCTTCATTATGTAAAATATCTTCAATATCTTCAATATCTTCATTATCTACAATAACTTCAATATCTTCATTATCTACAATATCTTCAATATCTTCATTATCTACAATATCTTCAATATCTTCATTATCTACAATATCAACAATATCTCATTATCTACAATATCTTCATTATCTACAATATCTTCTATATCTTCATTATGTACAATATCTTCATTATCTTCATTATCTACAATGTCTTAAATCTCTACAATAACCTCAATATCTACAATATCTTCTATATCTTCATTATGTACAATATCTTCATTATCTTCATTATCTACAATATCTTCAATCTCTACAATAACTTCAATATCTTCAATATCTTCAATATCTTCAATATCTTCAATATCTTCAATATCTTCATTATCTTAAATATCTTCATTGTCTTCAATATCTTCATTATCTTCAATATCTTCATTATCTTCAATATCTTCAATATCTTCAATATCTTCAATATCTTCATTGTTTTCAATATCTTCGTTATCTCCATTATCTTCAATATCTTCAATATCTTCATTATCTACATTATCTTCATTATCTTCAATATTTTCATTATCTTCAACATCTTCAATATTCTTAATATCTTCAATATCTTCATTATCTTAAATATCTTCATTGTCTTCAATATCTTCATTATCTTCAATATCTTCATTATCTTCAATATCTTCAATATCTTCAATATCTTCATTATGTTTAATATCTTCATTATCTTCAATATCTTCAATATCTTCATTATCTACAATATCTTCAATCTCTACAATAACTTCAATATCTTCAATATCTTCATTATCTTCATTATCTACAATATCTTGAATATCTTCAATATCTTCAGGATCCTCAATATCTTCAACATCTTCATTATCTACAATATCTTCATTATCTTCAATATCTTCAATATCTTCTTTATCTACAATATTTTAATTATCTTCAATATCTTCAATATCTTCAATATCTTCATTATCTACAACATCTTCAATATCTTCATTATCTACAATATCTTCAATATCCTCAATATCTTCAATATCTTCATTATCTTCAATATCTTCATTGTCTTCAATATCTTCATTATCTTCATTATCTTCAATATCTTCATTATCTACAAAATCTTCAATATCTTCATTATCTACAATATCTTCAATATCCTCAATATCTTCAATCTCTTCAATATCTTCAATATCTTCAATATCTTCAATATCTTCATTGTTTTCAATTTCTTCGTTATCTCCATTATCTTCAATATCTTCAATATCTTCATTATCTACATTATCTTCATTATCTTCAATATTTTCATTATCTTCAATATCTTCAATATCCTTAATATCTTCAATATCTTCATTATCTTCAATATCTTCAATATCTTCAATATCTTCAATATCTTCATTATCTTAAATATCTTCATTGTCTTCAATATCTTCATTATCTTCAATATCTTCAATATCTTCAATATCTTCAATATCTTCATTTTTTTCAATATCTTCGTTATCTCCATTATGTTCAATATCTTCAATATCTTCATTATCTACATTATCTTCATTATCTTCAATATCTTCATTGTCTTCAATAACTTCAATATCTTCATTGTCTTCAATAACTTCAATATCTTTATTGTCTTCAATAACTTCAATATCTTCATTGTCTTCAATAACTTCAATATCTTCAATATCTTCAATATCTTCAATATCTTCAATATCTTCAATATCTTTAATATCTTCAATATCTTCAATATCTTCAATATCTTCAATATCTTCAATATCTTCATTGTCCTCAATAACTTCAATATCTTCAATATCTTCAATATCTTTAATATCTTCAATATCTTCAATATCTTCATTGTCTTCAATATCTTCAATATCTTCAATATCTTCAATGTCTTCAATATCTTCAATATCTTCAATATCTTCATTGTCTTCAATATCTTCAATATCCTCATTATCTTCAATATCTTCAACATCTTCATTGTCTTCAATATCTTCAATATCTTCAATATCTTCAATATCTTCAATAACTTCATTGTTTTCAATATCTTCAATATCTTCAATATCTTCAATATCTTCATTGTCTTCAATATCTTCAATATCTTCAATATCTCAATATCTTCAATATCTTCATTGTCTTCAATATCTTCAATATCTTCAACATCTTCATTGTCTTCAATATCTTCAATATCTTCAGTATCTTCTTTGTCTTCAATATCTTCAATATCTTCATTGTCTTCAATATCTTCAATATCTTCAATATCTTCAATATCTTCAATATCTTCAATATCCTCAATATCTTCAATATCTTCAATATCTTCAATATCTTCATTGTCTTCAATATCTTCATTATCTACAATATCTTCATATCTTCAATATCTTCATTATCTTTAATATCTTCATTATCTACAATATCTTCATTATCTACAATATCTTCAATATCTTCAATATCTTCAATATCCTCATTATCTTCATTGTCTTCAATATCTTCAATATCTTCAATATCTTCATTATCCTCAATATCTTCATTATCTTCAATTTCTTCATTATCTTCAATATCTTCAATATCTTCAATATCTTCATTGTTTTCAATATCTTCGTTATCTCCATTATCTTCAATATCTTCAATATCTTCATTATCTACATTATCTTCATTATCTTCAATATTTTCATTATCTTCAATATCTTCAATATCCTTAATATCTTCAATATCTTCATTATCTTAAATATCTTCATTGTCTTCAATATCTTCATTATCTTCAATATCTTCATTATCTTCAATATCTTCAATATCTTCAATATCTTCATTATCTTCAATATCCTCAATATCTTCAATATCCTCAATATCTTCAATATCCTCAATATCTTCAATATCCTCAATATCTTCATTGTCCTCAATATCTTCAATATCTTCAATATCTTCAATATCTTCAATATCTTCATTATCTTCAATATCTTCATTATCTTCAATATCTTCAATATCTTCAATATCTTCATTATCTTCAATATCCTCAATATCTTCAATATCCTCAATATCTTCAATATCCTCAATATCTTCAATATCTTCATTGTCTTCAATATCTTCAATATCTTCAATATCTTCATTATCTTCAATATCTTCAATATCTTCATTATCTACAATATCCTCATTATCTACAATATCTTCAATATCCTCAATATCTTCAATATCTTCATTATCTTCAATATCTTCAATATCTTCAATATCTTCATTGTCTTCATTATCTTCCATATCTTCAATATCTTCAATATCTTCAATATCTTCAATATCTTCATTGTCTTCAATATCTTCAATATCTTCAATATCCTCAATATCTTCAATATCTTCAATATCTTCATTATTTACATTATCTTCATTATCTTCAATATTTTCATTATCTTCAATATCTTCAATATCCTTAATATCTTCAATATCTTCATTATATTCAATATCTTCAATATCTTCAATATTTTCATTATCTTAAATATCTTCATTGTCTTCAATATCTTCATTATCTTCAATTTCTTCATTATCTTCAATATCTTCAATATCTTCAATATCTTCATTGTTTTCAATATCTTCCTTATCTCCATTATCTTCAATATCTTCAATATCTTCATTATCTACATTATCTTCATTATCTTCAATATTTTCATTATCTTCAATATCCTTAATATCTTCAATATCTTCATTATCTTAAATATCTTCATTGTCTTCAATATCTTCATTATCTTCAATATCTTCATTATCTTCAATATCTTCAATATCTTCAATATCTTCATTATGTTTAATATCTTCATTATCTTCAATATCTTCAATATCTTCATTATCTACAATATTTTATTTATCTTCAATATCTTCAATATCTTCAATATCTTCAATATCTTCAATATCCTCAATATCTTCAATATCTTCAATATCTTCATTGTCTTCAATATCTTCAATATCTTCAATATCTTCAATATCTTCAATATCCTCAATATCCTCAATATCTTCAATATCTTCAATATCTTCAATATCTTCAATATCTTCAATATCTACAATATCTTCATTGTCTTCAATATCTTCAATATCTTCATTGTCTTCAATATCTTCAATATCTTCAATATCTTCAATATCTTCAATATCTTCAATATCTTCAATATCTTCATTGTCTTCAATATCTTCATTGTCTTCAATAACTTCAATATCTTCATTGTCTTCAATAACTTCAATATCTTCATTGTCTTCAATAACTTCAATATCTTCATTGTCTTCAATAACTTCAATATCTTCAATATCTTCAATATCTTCAATATCTTCAATATTTTCAATATCTTTAATATCTTCAATATCTTCAATGTCTTCAATATCTTCAATATCTTCAGTATCTTCAATATCTTCAATATCTTCAATATCTTCAATATCTTCAATATCTTCAATATCTTCAATATCTTCAATATCTTCAATATCTTCATTGTCTTCAATATCTTCAATATCCTCATTATCTTCAATATCTTCAACATCTTCATTGTCTTCAATATCTTCAATATCTTCAATATCTTCAATATCTTCAATATCTTCATTGTTTTCAATATCTTCAATATCTTCAATATATCAATATCTTCAATATCTTCAATATCTTCAATATCTTCAATATCTTCATTGTCTTCAATATCTTCATTATCTACAATATCTTCAAATCTTCAATATCTTCATTATCTTTAATATCTTCATTATCTACAATATCTTCATTATCTACAATATCTTCAATATCTTCAATATCTTCAATATCCTCATTATCTTCATTGTCTTCAATATCTTCAATATCTTTATTGTCCTCAATATCTTCATTGTCCTCAATATCTTCATTGTCCTCAATATCTTCATTGTCTTCAATATCTTCAATATCTTCAATATCCTCAATATCTTCAATATCTTCATTATCTTCAATATCTTCATTATCTTCAATATCTTCAATATCTTCAATATCTTCATTATCTTCAATATCCTCAATATCTTCAATATCTTCAATATCTTCAATATCTTCAATATCTTCATTGTCTTCAATATCTTCATTATCTACAATATCTTCAAATCTTCAATATCTTCAATCTCTTCAATATCTTCAATATCTTCAATATCTTCAATATCTTCATTGTTTTCAATTTCTTCGTTATCTCCATTATCTTCAATATCTTCAATATCTTCATTATCTACATTATCTTCATTATCTTCAATATTTTCATTATCTTCAATATCTTCAATATCCTTAATATCTTCAATATCTTCATTATCTTCAATATCTTCAATATCTTCATTATCTTAAATATCTTCATTGTCTTCAATATCTTCATTATCTTCAATATCTTCAATATCTTCAATATCTTCAATATCTTCATTGTTTTCAATATCTTCGTTATCTCCATTATCTTCAATATCTTCAATATCTTCATTATCTACATTATCTTCATTATCTTCAATATTTTCATTATCTTCAATATCTTCAATATCCTTAATATCTTCAATATCTTCATTATCTTAAATATCTTCATTGTCTTCAATATCTTCATTATCTTCAATATCTTCATTATCTTCAATATCTTCAATATCTTCAATATCTTCATTATGTTTAATATCTTCATTATCTTCAATATCTTCAATATCTTCATTATCTACAATATTTTATTTATCTTCAATATCTTCAATATCTTCAATATCTTCAATATCCTCAATATCTTCAATATCTTCAATATGGTCATTATCTTCAATATTCGCATTATCTTCAATATTCTCATTATCTTCACTATCTTCATTATCTTCAATATTCGCATTCTCTTCAATATTCTCATTATCTTCAATAATTTCATTATCTTTAATATCTTCAATATTTTCATTATTTTTTATATTTAAAAATCTTTTATTATCTTCAATACCTTAATTATCTTCAATGTCATCTATATTTTCATTATCTACAATATCTTCATTACCTACAATATCTTCATTATCAACAATATCTCATTATCTACAATATCTTCAAAATCTTTATTATCTACAATATCTACAATATCTACAATCCGGGGTTCGTAATCCTGGCGAGGACACCTGGGTTTTACTAATTCCCTAAAAATTAGTAGGAGCCGCGATAGCTCAGTGGTTAGTGAACTGGACTACTACGGACAAGGGGTAGGGTTCGATCCCAACCGACGACTCCGGGTTCACCCAGCCTTAAATGGGTACCGGATTTTTTCTGGGAAAGTAAAAGCAGCACGGGCGTAATACCGACCACATTACCCCAAAAATCATGTGCTGAAGGTCTGTAAAATATAGGGTCACTAACACCATATTTCCCTATACGCCACTTGGCGTGACGGGGGGTACTTTACTTTACTTTTTTACAATATCTTCATAATCTTCGACATCTTCATTATCTTCAGTATCTTCAGTATCTTCAATATTTTCATTATCTACAACATCTTCATTATCTACAATATCTTCAATATCTTCGATATATCTTCATTATCTTCATTATCTACAATATCTTCTGTATCTTTATTATCTACAATATCTACAATATCTACAATATCTTCAATATCTTCATTATGTAAAATATCTTCAATATCTTCAATATCTTCATTATCTACAATATCTTCAATATCTTCATTATCTACAATATCTTCAATATCTTCATTATCTACAATATCTTCAATATATTCATTATCTACAATAACAACAATATCTCATTATCTACAATATCTTCATTATCTACATTATCTTCTATATCTTCATTATGTACAATATCTTCATTATCTTCATTATCTACAATATCTTAAATCTCTACAATAACCTCAATATCTACAATATCTTCTATATCTTCATTATGTACAATATCTTCATTATCTTCATTATCTACAATATCTTCAATCTCTACAATAACTTCAATATCTTCAATATCTTCAATATCTTCAATATCTTCATTATCTTAAATATCTTCATTGTCTTCAATATCTTCATTATCTTCAATATCTTCAATATCTTCAATATCTTCAATATCTTCAATATCTTCTTTGTTTTCAATATCTTCGTTATCTCCATTATCTTCAATATCTTCAATATCTTCATTATCTACATTATCTTCATTATCTTCAATATTTTCATTATCTTCAATATCTTCAATATCCTTAATATCTTCAATATCTTCATTATCTTAAATATCTTCATTGTCTTCAATATCTTCATTATGTTTAATATCTTCATTATCTTCAATATCTTCAATATCTTCATTATCTACAATATTTTATTTATCTTCAATATCTTCAATATCTTCAATATCTTCAATATCCTCAATATCTTCAATATCTTCAATATCGTCATTATCTTCAATATTCGCATTATCTTCAATATTCTCATTATCTTCACTATCTTCATTATCTTCAATATTCGCATTCTCTTCAATATTCTCATTATCTTCAATAATTTCATTATCTTTAATATCTTCAATATTTTCATTATTTTTTATATTTAAAAATCTTTTATTATCTTCAATACCTTAATAATCTTCAATGTCATCTATATTTTCATTATCTACAATATCTTCATTACCTACAATATCTTCATTATCAACAATATCTCATTATCTACAATATCTTCAAAATCTTTATTATCTACAATATCTACAATATCTACAATCCGGGGTTCGTAATCCTGGCGAGGACACCTGGGTTTTACTAATTCCCTAAAAATTAGTAGGAGCCGCGATAGCTCAGTGGTTAGTGAACTGGACTACTACGGACAAGGGGTAGGGTTCGATCCCAACCGACGACTCCGGGTTCACCCAGCCTTAAATGGGTACCGGATTTTTTCTGGGAAAGTAAAAGCAGCACGGGCGTAATACCGACCACATTACCCCAAAAATCATGTGCTGAAGGTCTGTAAAATATAGGGTCACTAACACCATATTTCCCTATACGCCACTTGGCGTGACGGGGGGTACTTTACTTTACTTTTTTACAATATCTTCATAATCTTCGACATCTTCATTATCTTCAGTATCTTCAGTATCTTCAATATTTTCATTATCTACAACATCTTCATTATCTACAATATCTTCAATATCTTCGATATATCTTCATTATCTTCATTATCTACAATATCTTCTGTATCTTTATTATCTACAATATCTACAATATCTACAATATCTTCAATATCTTCATTATGTAAAATATCTTCAATATCTTCAATATCTTCATTATCTACAATATCTTCAATATCTTCATTATCTACAATATCTTCAATATCTTCATTATCTACAATATCTTCAATATCTTCATTATCTACAATAACAACAATATCTCATTATCTACAATATCTTCATTATCTACATTATCTTCTATATCTTCATTATGTACAATATCTTCATTATCTTCATTATCTACAATATCTTAAATCTCTACAAAAACCTCAATATCTACAATATCTTCTATATCTTCATTATGTACAATATCTTCATTATCTTCATTATCTACAATATCTTCAATCTCTACAATAACTTCAATATCTTCAATATCTTCAATATCTTCAATATCTTCATTATCTTAAATATCTTCATTGTCTTCAATATCTTCATTATCTTCAATATCTTCAATATCTTCAATATCTTCAATATCTTCAATATCTTCTTTGTTTTCAATATCTTCGTTATCTCCATTATCTTCAATATCTTCAATATCTTCATTATCTACATTATCTTCATTATCTTCAATATTTTCATTATCTTCAACATCTTCAATATTCTTAATATCTTCAATATCTTCATTATCTTAAATATCTTCATTGTCTTCAATATCTTCATTATCTTCAATATCTTCATTATCTTCAATATCTTCAATATCTTCATTATCTACAATATCTTGAATATCTTCAATATCTTCAGTATCCTCAATATCTTCAACATCTTCATTATCTACAATATCTTCATTAT
The DNA here is from genome assembly GCA_032433765.1 of Megaustenia siamemsis. Taxonomy (NCBI): domain Eukaryota; kingdom Metazoa; phylum Mollusca; class Gastropoda; order Stylommatophora; family Ariophantidae; genus Megaustenia; species Megaustenia siamemsis. The sequence goes on from JAVIAB010000126.1 coordinate 19,847,519, forward strand.
CTTCAATATCTTCAATATCTTCTTTATCTACAATATTTTAATTATCTTCAATATCTTCAATATCTTCAATATCTTCATTATCTACAACATCTTCAATATCTTCATTATCTACAATATCTTCAATATCCTCAATATCTTCAATATCTTCATTATCTTCAATATCTTCATTGTCTTCAATAACTTCATTATCTTCATTATCTTCAATATCTTCATTATCTACAAAATCTTCAATATCTTCATTATCTACAATATCTTCAATATCCTCAATATCTTCAATATCTTCAATATCTTCAATATCTTCAATATCTTCATTGTTTTCAATATCTTCGTTATCTCCATTGTCTTCAATATCTTCAATATCTTCATTATCTACATTATCTTCATTATCTTCAATATTTTCATTATCTTCAATATCTTCAATATCCTTAATATCTTCAATATCTTCATTATCTTCAATATCTTCAATATCTTCAATGTCTTCAATATCTTCATTGTCTTCAATAACTTCAATATCTTCATTGTCTTCAATAACTTCAATATCTTTATTGTCTTCAATAACTTCAATATCTTCATTGTCTTCAATAACTTCAATATCTTCAATATCTTCAATATCTTCAATATCTTCAATATCTTTAATATCTTCAATATCTTCAATATCTTCAATATCTTCAATATCTTCAATATCTTCATTGTCTTCAATAACTTCAATATCTTCAATATCTTCAATATCTTTAATATCTTCAATATCTTCAATATCTTCATTGTCTTCAATATCTTCAATATCTTCAATATCTTCAATGTCTTCAATATCTTCAATATCTTCAATATCTTCAATATCTTCATTGTCTTCAATATCTTCAATATCCTCATTATCTTCAATATCTTCAACATCTTCATTGTCTTCAATATCTTCAATATCTTCAATATCTTCAATATCTTCAATAACTTCATTGTTTTCAATATCTTCAATATCTTCAATATCTTCAATATCTTCAATATCTTCAATATCTTCATTGTCTTCAATATCTTCAATATCTTCAATATCTCAATATCTTCAATATCTTCATTGTCTTCAATATCTTCAATATCTTCAACATCTTCATTGTCTTCAATATCTTCAATATCTTCAATATCTTCATTGTCTTCAATATCTTCAATATCTTCAATATCTTATTTGTCTTCAATATCTTCAATATCTTCATTGTCTTCAATATCTTCAATATCTTCAATATCTTCAATATCTTCAATATCTTCAATATCTTCAATATCTTCAATATCTTCATTGTCTTCAATATCTTCATTATCTACAATATCTTCATATCTTCAATATCTTCATTATCTTTAATATCTTCATTATCTACAATATCTTCATTATCTACAATATCTTCAATATCTTCAATATCTTCAATATCTTCAATATCCTCATTATCTTCATTGTCTTCAATATCTTCAATATCTTCAATATCTTCATTATCCTCAATGTCTTCATTATCTTTAATTTCTTCATTATCTTCAATATCTTCAATATCTTCAATATCTTCATTGTTTTCAATATCTTCGTTATCTCCATTATCTTCAATATCTTCAATATCTTCATTGTCTACATTATCTTCATTATCTTCAATATTTTCATTATCTTCAATATCTTCAATATCCTTAATATCTTCAATATCTTCATTATCTTAAATATCTTCATTGTCTTCAATATCTTCATTATCTTCAATATCTTCATTATCTTCAATATCTTCAATATCTTCAATATCTTCAATATCTTCATTATCTTCAATATCCTCAATATCTTCAATATCCTCAATATCTTCAATATCCTCAATATCTTCAATATCCTCAATATCTTCATTGTCCTCAATATCTTCAATATCTTCAATATCTTCAATATCTTCAATATCTTCATTATCTTCAATATCTTCATTATCTTCAATATCTTCAATATCTTCAAAATCTTCATTATCTTCAATATCCTCAATATCTTCAATATCCTCAATATCTTCAATATCCTCAATATCTTCAATATCTTCATTGTCTTCAATATCTTCAATATCTTCAATATCTTCATTATCTTCAATATCTTCAATATCTTCATTATCTACAATATCCTCATTATCTACAATATCTTCAATATCCTCAATATCTTCAATATCTTCATTATCTTCAATATCTTCAATATCTTCAATATCTTCATTGTCTTCATTATCTTCCATATCTTCAATATCTTCAATATCTTCAATATCTTCATTGTCTTCAATATCTTCAATATCTTCAATATCCTCAATATCTTCAATATCTTCAATATCTTCATTATTTACATTATCTTCATTATCTTCAATATTTTCATTATCTTCAATATCTTCAATATCCTTAATATCTTCAATATCTTCATTATCTTCAATATCTTCAATATCTTCAATATCTTCATTATCTTAAATATCTTCATTGTCTTCAATATCTTCATTATCTTCAATTTCTTCATTATCTTCAATATCTTCAATATCTTCAATATCTTCATTGTTTTCAATATCTTCCTTATCTCCATTATCTTCAATATCTTCAATATCTTCATTATCTACATTATCTTCATTATCTTCAATATTTTCATTATCTTCAATATCTTCAATATCCTTAATATCTTCAATATCTTCATTATCTTAAATATCTTCATTGTCTTCAATATCTTCATTATCTTCAATATCTTCATTATCTTCAATATCTTCAATATCTTCAATATCTTCATTATGTTTAATATCTTCATTATCTTCAATATCTTCAATATCTTCATTATCTACAATATTTTATTTATCTTCAATATCTTCAATATCTTCAATATCTTCAATATCCTCAATATCTTCAATATCTTCAATATCTTCATTGTCTTCAATATCTTCAATATCTTCAATATCTTCAATATCTTCAATATCCTCAATATCCTCAATATCTTCAATATCTTCAATATCTTCAATATCTTCAATATCTTCAATATCTTCAATATCTTCATTGTCTTCAATATCTTCAATATCTTCATTGTCTTCAATATCTTCAATATCTTCAATATCTTCAATATCTTCAATATCTTCAATATCTTCAATATCTTCATTGTCTTCAATATCTTCATTGTCTTCAATAACTTCAATATCTTCATTGTCTTCAATAACTTCAATATCTTCATTGTCTTCAATAACTTCAATATTTTCATTGTCTTCAATAACTTCAATATCTTCAATATCTTCAATATCTTCAATATCTTCAATATCTTCAATATCTTCAATATCTTCAATATCTTTAATATCTTCAATATCTTCAATGTCTTCAATATCTTCAATATCTTCAGTATCTTCAATATCTTCAATATCTTCAATATCTTCAATATCTTCAATATCTTCAATATCTTCAATGTCTTCAATATCTTCAATATCTTCAATATCTTCAATATCTTCATTGTCTTCAATATCTTCAATATCCTCATTATCTTCAATATCTTCAACATCTTCATTGTCTTCAATATCTTCAATATCTTCAATATCTTCAATATCTTCAATATCTTCATTGTTTTCAATATCTTCAATATCTTCAATATATCAATATCTTCAATATCTTCAATATCTTCAATATCTTCATTGTCTTCAATATCTTCATTATCTACAATATCTTCAAATCTTCAATATCTTCATTATCTTTAATATCTTCATTATCTACAATATCTTCATTATCTACAATATCTTCAATATCTTCAATATCTTCAATATCCTCATTATCTTCATTGTCTTCAATATCTTCAATATCCTCAATATCTTTATTGTCCTCAATATCTTCATTGTCCTCAATATCTTCATTGTCCTCAATATCTTCATTGTCTTCAATATCTTCAATATCTTCAATATCCTCAATATCTTCAATATCTTCATTATCTTCAATATCTTCATTATCTTCAATATCTTCAATATCTTCAATATCTTCATTATCTTCAATATCCTCAATATCTTCAATATCTTCAATATCTTCAATATCTTCAATATCTTCATTGTCTTCAATATCTTCATTATCTACAATATCTTCAAATCTTCAATATCTTCATTATCTTTAATATCTTCATTATCTACAATATCTTCATTATCTACAATATCTTCAATATCTTCAATATCTTCAATATCCTCATTATCTTCATTGTCTTCAATATCTTCAATATCTTCAATATCTTTATTGTCCTCAATATCTTCATTGTCCTCAATATCTTCATTGTCCTCAATATCTTCATTGTCTTCAATATCTTCAATACCTTCAATATCTTCAATATCTTCAATATCTTCATTATCTTCAATATCTTCATTATCTTCAATATCTTCAATATCTTCAATATCTTCATTATCTTCAATATCCTCAATATCTTCAATATCCTCAATATCTTCAATATCCTCAATATCTTCAATATCCTCAATATCTTCAATATCTTCATTGTCTTCAATATCTTCAATATCTTCAATATCTTCATTATCTTCAATATCTTCAATATCTTCATTATCTACAATATCTTCATTATCTACAATATCTTCAATATCCTCAATATCTTCAATATCTTCATTATCTTCAATATCTTCAATATCTTCAATATCTTCAATATCTTCATTGTCTTCATTATCTTCAATATCTTCAATATCTTCAATATCTTCAATATCCTCAATATCTTCAATATCTTCATTGTCTTCAATATCTTCAATATCTTCAATATCTTCAATATCTTCATTATCTTCAATATCTTCAATATCTTCAATATCTTCAATATCTTCATTATCTTCATTATCTTCAATATCTTCAATATCTTCATTATCTACAATATTTTATTTATCTTCAATATCTTCAATATCTTCATTATCTTCAATATCTTAAATAATATCTTTATCTTCATTGTCTTCATTATCTTCATTATCTTCAATATCTTCATTATCTTCATTATCTTCAATATCTTCAATATTTTCATTATCTACAATATTTTAATTATCTTCAATATCTTCATTATCTCCAATATCTTCAATATATTCATTATCTACAATATTTTAATTATCTTCAATAACTTATTCGTGTTAGGATTATTGAGGAAATGCCGAGTATGGTAGCAAGTGAGACACCCTGTGTGTGTGTGTTTATGTGTGTGTGTGTTTGTGTGTGTGTTTGTGTTCGCGCGCGTATGTGTGTGTGTGTGTGTGTGTGTGTGTGCATATGCTTAGCACTAAATAAATGTTTAGTTTAAATTAAATTAAAAAAGAACATTTAGTTCTGTTCTGTAACTTTTCTAACCTGCATGTGTGCCCTAATTGACGAAAATGCCGCTTTTGCAGAACTAACTTTAGAATACTTAAATTTGCGACTCTAATTTAAAAATAAAAAAAAAACAGTAGGGACAATTCCAGTAAATGATTATTTATCGATCTTTAAAGAATCGATCTCGCCAATAGGAACCACAAGCAATACTGCAAAACGAGTTCACTACATGAAAAATTAGGCTGCATGGTGAAAGGACGATTCAGAAAATGTTGGATAGACAGGATTAGTGTGCTACTAAATTAATTCAAAATAATAACATAAGAAATAAAAACAATTCTGAAATAAGCTTTGAAAACAATGGAGTTAGTTTTATGGAAAGTATGAGCTAGAAAACGACAGCTTAAACAAGCTCAAAAGACATAAGCAGACCGAGATGTTCAGACTTAGAACGGGTCACTGTGGCACACCAACAATAGACTCAGTGACTTTGCAACAGTAGGACTGCGGAGCATCCAAACAAACACCAGAGCATATCCTGCTACACTACACATGACTGCAGCACTATCAATACCCTACAGGACTGCGGCACTCTCAACACCCTACATGACTGCGGCACTCTCAACACCCTACATGACTGCGGCACTCTCAACACCCTACATGACTGCGGCACTCTCAACACCCTACAGGACTGCGGCACTCTCAACACCCTACAGGACTGCGGCACTCTCAACACCCTACAGGACTGCGGCACTCTCAACATCCTACTGTACTGCAGTACTCTCAACACCCTACAGGACTGCAGCACTCTCAACACCCTACAGGACTGCAGCACTCTCAACACCCTACAGGACTGCGGCACTCTCAACACCCTACAGGACTGCGGCACTCTCAACACCCTACAGGACTGCAGCACTCTCAACACCCTACAGGACTGCAGCACTCTCAACACCCTACAGGACTGCGGCACTCTCAACACCCTACAGGACTGCGGCACTCTCAACACCCTACAGGACTGCAGCACTCTCAACACCCTACAGGACTGCGGCACTCTCAACACCCTACAGGACTGCGGCACCCTCAACACCCTACAGGACTGCGGCACTCTCAACACCCTACAGGACTGCAGCACTCTCAACACCCTACAGGACTGCGGCACTCTCAACACCCTACAGGACTGCTGCACTCTCAACATCCTACAGGACTACAGCACTCTCAACACCCTACAGGACTGCGACGACATGTTAGTGATGGGAGATTTTAATGGAAGGCTTGGGAAACGCAACAGTGAGAACAGTGATATCTTAGGACCCTTTGGCGATAAAACAGCTGAAATAAACGAAAACGGAAGCAGACTGCTGGAACTATGCAATCAAAACAATTTATTTATCACCAACACATTCTTCAAACACAGAGAGTCGCAAGTATACACCTGGTACATATGTAATGACACAACATGCAGAAGCCAGATAGATTTTATACTAACAAGAACACAGAACAAGAAAAGAGTAACCGACAGTAGAGCAATCCCAAATATTACAGACGACACGGATCACAAGATGGTTATGATCACACTAAGACAGCCAAAAATAAAGAGAATATACGAAAACAAACAAAAGAAGCGAAAAGAACAGATAAAAATAAAACAATTAAAATATCAAGAATCAAGGAAAATCCTAGAAGAAAAACTAACAGGAATTCAAGAAACTCCCTAACGAAGTATCCACAGTAGAAGAAGAGTGGAAACAGTTTAAGGAAACAGTAACCAACATCTCTGAAACAGTTTGTGGAACGAAGCTAAGAACAAGAGAAGGGAAAAAAGAGCACCACGTGGTGGACCGAAACAATCAGAGAAGCAATTAAAGAAAAGAGGTAACTGTTTAAAAATTGGAGGGAGAACAAGAACCAAGAAAATTATGAAAAATATGCCTTAGTTCGAAAAAGAGTTAAAATTTTTATCAAAGAAGCTAAGCAAAAGAATTGGACATAATTCGGACAAAACAGGAGCAGGGACTTCAAGGCAGACACAAGAGATTTCTACAAGGCAGTAAAAACAACAAGAGCGAAAAAAGAAAACCATGATCCTACTGAGCTGATAAATGACAAAGACGGACAGTCAATAACAAATAACCAACGTATGCAACAGAGATGGAAAGAATATTTTGAAGACCTGTTAAACATACCAACTACCAACAAGACAACAAAAACCACGCCAGAACTCACAAATACTGAACCCAACATCATGGAAGAGGAAATCGAAGAAGTAATCAAATATGCACCAAGAAATAAAGCACCGGGGATAGATAACATACCAATAGAAATAATAGCAGCAGCAGGAGAAACAGGAATGCAATGGCTGCACAGAATATTTAATGCAACATGGCACAAACAACAAGCACCAGAAGACTGGCAACAGGCAATCATCATACCAATATGGAAAAAGAAAGGTAGCAAAAGAGACTGCAATCAATATAGAGGTACATCTCTGCTCAGCCATGTAGGAAAGCTATACGCCAAAATCTTGGGGAAAAGGCTGAGACCAATAATAGAACTACAGTTAAGCGATTCTCAAATGGGGTTCCGAAAAAACCGAGGATGTACTGACGCACATTCACATTAAAACAGCTTGCAGAAAAAACGACAGAACACAATCAAAATTTATACATAGCCTTCATTGACCAGGAAAAAGCATTCGACAGAGTAAACAGAGAACAACTGTGGGAGATACTATTGGTCGTTTCAAATCTAAATGTTCACGATTAACATGAAATATCTCCTCTTTCCCTGCACTTACAAACTTGATTTTTTGCATCTGGCCTTGTTTTTCCAAGGTCCCACCGATTTCACAAAATTTAATGATGTAGGAAGTATGCTTCATCATGAAGCAGCACTTTCCTTTGATCTCAGTGAATTTACGGATCTTTTTGCTCCTGGAGAAAATAATTTACCGTACATTAATGGAAATCAGCTTCTCGACATAGGCGTCTCTACACAACTTGAAAGTTGGAGGCGTTTATCAACTGTTTACTTTCTATTGTTTACTTTCTTTAAAATACTATGAGAATGTCAACGTTATAGCCTTTACAGACGGTCTAAAACAAATCAGCGTATAAACAGTTCCATTAATGAAAACTATTTAAACAATATACAACAAAGAATACATTAAAAAAAATTAATTATCCGTTGCGAGCGATAACGAGCATGACATATCAAGCAAAGTTATTGTTTATGGGTACGCATGTGACTAAAGAGTCCGATGTAAGCACGGGATCCTCTTCACTGTAAAGAGCTACATTGTTCGTTTTATGTCTTTCCATGTGAATTTCATTATTTTACGTAAACAAGACATATGAAAGTGATTTAGTTTCTTTGCATGCCTGCAGTACACATATCAAGAATCTTTACATTTTCAAAACGTTATCAACTTTAGCTAAAGATTGATCATGCGGACATATAAAAACGTCCATTATTATTTCATTTATTCTGAATCAGAGGAGTCTAACATATTGATTACTAATCTGGGCTGAACGAACGATAGTCCATCTTTTTTCCAATAGTCATTTTCTTCTTTTAAGACATGATCTTCACATTTGCACCAAAAATCTTTGTCAATCTGTGATAGAGCAGCATATGTCAGTCCTTTTCTATCGCATAGTTTAAAACTTGTATTCCCAGCTGCCACCTGCCCTTTAATTTTTGCCCAAACGAGTTCAATGGGGTTTAATTGTGGATGATAAGGGGGTAGTCTCAAGCACGTATGACCATGCTGTTGAATGATTTTGTCTATTTGGAATACTTTGGTCTTTTGCGATTTCTTAACAAGTGACAGTAATTCAGGTTTCAAAAATCCCTCGTTAAATGGAATTCCTTCCTTTCTTAGCCAAATCTTTATAACATCTTTTGTACTGGTAGATGTAGGAATTTTGTCTTCTTCTGCCACAGCGTTGTGGTACGACGCGTTGTCCATTACCAGACAGGATGGTCTGTCTAGAATTGGAAGAAGAGTATTTTCAATCCACTCTCTAAATATATGGCCATTCATCTCGGTGTGATAGTCCCTGTTGTCAGTATAATTAGAGGTGAATATAAGTTCTGCATTTTTCACCAACCCTTCTTTTCGGCTGCCTGCATGTGCCATTATAATACGCTGTCCTTTTCCAGTGGGTACACATCTTTTAATACTTCCATCTGATAACTGCCATTCCTTTGCACTTGTGTGGTGAGAATTTATCCAAGATTCATCTAGAAATACAATATCATAACCTTGGTTACGCATTTCCCGTACTTCACGTAAATATTTACTCCTCATAGAAACTAAGTGCGGCTTCTCGCAGATGACATTTCTACCACTATCGTACTTTCTAAACGTAAAACCGATGCTTCTAACAGTTCTCCATAATGTTGTTTTCGACACAACAATGTCATTTTCTGCTCTCAGTCGAATTTTCAGTTTTCTTAAATTCACAGTTTCTTTGGAATCGAACATTTTACAAATTGCTCTTCTAATCACTTCCTTGTCAAAACTATCTATTACTTTCTTTCTTCCTAGCGTCCTAGTCTTGATTGAACTGGACACTCCGTTAGCTTTAAGCACTTGTTTGAAAAAGCGTTTGCTTATACCCAATGCGTGAATAGTTCTCTTTTCTGGCTTTGAGATGCTTCGATACAGTTTTCCACGCTTAGCTTCTATGCAAAAATATTTATACACCTTTATTGCCACTGATTGCAATGTAAGGAACTTTACTTTTATACCCATTGACTAACAGATCACAAATTTAACGAAATTACCCAATAATTAGGATACGCCGTTGCACATAAATCACAACAAAACGACAGGAAATGGGATGCACCGGATATAAAATTATAACTATGACGCGTTTTATGTGTTTTTTAGTGCTTAAAACAGGGAAATTGGCGCGCATTACGTTCAAGATGACAAGTCCGTGGGTGCTCACTCATATGAAGCGGTAATTCCTCCAAATATATGGTTTGACCAAAATGCCTTAAATTTGTATACTTCAAATAAAGAATATTTAAAACTATACGTTTGTTGGTGAGGAAATGAATGTACTTCTTGGGACCAAAAAATCACAAGACCATATGCAAAATTTCAGCATTATCAATCAATTGGTTGCAGAGATATGGAATTTTAAACACCTTCAAAATATTTTGAAACGACCTATAACAACATACGGAGTAAGCCAACATCTAATCAACATTATTAAAAGTCTCTACATCAACAGCAGCTGCAGGATCAGAACAGCAGCAGGCTACACAGACCACTTCGAAGTTAGTTCAGGTGTAAGACAGGGGTGCGTACTATCCCCCCTACTGTTTATTACATACATGGACCATATATGCAAGCTATTGGTCGTTTCAAAATATTTTGAAGGTGTTTAAAATTCCATATCTCTGCAACCAATTGATTGATAATGCTGAAATTTTGCATATGGTCTTGTGATTTTTTGGTCCCAAGAAGTACATTCATTTCCTCACCAACAAACGTATAGTTTTAAATATTCTTTATTTGAAGTATACAAATTTAAGGCATTTTGGTCAAACCATATATTTGGAGGAATTACCGCTTCATATGAGTGAGCACCCACGGACTTGTCATCTTGAACGTAATGCGCGCCAATTTCCCTGTTTTAAGCACTAAAAAACACATAAAACGCGTCATAGTTATAATTTTATATCCGGTGCATCCCATTTCCTGTCGTTTTGTTGTGATTTATGTGCAACGGCGTATCCTAATTATTGGGTAATTTCGTTAAATTTGTGATCTGTTAGTCAATGGGTATAAAAGTAAAGTTCCTTACATTACAATCAGTGGCAATAAAGGTGTATAAATATTTTTGCATAGAAGCTAAGCGTGGAAAACTGTATCGAAGCATCTCAAAGCCAGAAAAGAGAACTATTCACGCATTGGGTATAAGCAAACGCTTTTTCAAACAAGTGCTTAAAAGCTAACGGAGTGTCCAGTTCAATCAAGACTAGGACGCTAGGAAGAAAGAAAGTAGTAGATAGTTTTGACAAGGAAGTGATTAGAAGAGCAATTTGTAAAATGTTCGATTCCAAAGAAACTGTGACTTTAAGAAAACTGAAAATTCGACTGAGAGCAGAAAATGACATTGTTGTGTCGAAAACAACATTATGGAGAACTGTTAGAAGCATCGGTTTTACGTTTAGAAAGTACGATAGTGGTAGAAATGTCATCTGCGAGAAGCCGCACTTAGTTTCTATGAGGAGTAAATATTTACGTGAAGTACGGGAAATGCGTAACCAAGGTTATGATATTGTATTTCTAGATGAATCTTGGATAAATTCTCACCACACAAGTGCAAAGGAATGGCAGTTATCTGATGGAAGTATTAAAAGATGTGTACCCACTGGAAAAGGACAGCGTATTATAATGGCACATGCAGGCAGCCGAAAAGAAGGGTTGGTGAAAAATGCAGAACTTATATTCACCTCTAATTATACTGACAACAGGGACTATCACACCGAGATGAATGACCATATATTTGTGAGTGGATTAAAAATACTCTTCTTCCAATTCTAGACAGACCATCCTGTCTGGTAATGGACAACGCGTCGTACCACAACGCTGTGGCAGAAGAAGACAAAATTCCTACATCTACCAGTACAAAAGATGTTATAAAGATTTGGCTAAGAAAGGAAGGAATTCCATTTAACGAGGGATTTTTGAAACCTGAATTACTGTCACTTGTTAAGAAATCGCAAAAGACCAAAGTATTCCAAATAGACAAAATCATTCAACAGCATGGTCATACGTGCTTGAGACTGCCCCTTATCATCCACAATTAAACCCCATTGAACTCGTTTGGGCAAAAATTAAAGGGCAGGTGGCAGCTGAGAATACAAGTTTTAAACTATGCGATATAAAAGGACTGACATATGCTGCTCTATCACAGATTGACAAAGATTTTTGGTGCAAATGTGAAGATCATGTCTTAAAAGAAGAAAATGACTATTGGAAAAAAGATGGACTATCGTTCGTTCAGCCCAGATTAGTAATCAATATGTTAGACTCCTCTGATTCAGAATAAATGAAATAATAATGGACGTTTTTATATGTCCGCATGATCAATCTTTAGCTAAAGTTGATAACGTTTTGAAAATGTAAAGATTCTTGATATGTGTACTGCAGGCATGCAAAGAAACTAAATCACTTTAATATGTCTTGTTTACGTAAAATAATGAAAGTCACATGGAAAGACATAAAACGAACAATGTAGCTCTTTACAGTGAAGAGGATCCCGTGCTTACATCGGACTCTTTAGTCACATGCGTACCCATAAACAATAACTTTGCTTGATATGTCATGCTCGTTATCGCTCGCAACGGATAATTATTTTTTTAAATGTATTCTTTGTTGTATATTGTTTAAATAGTTTTCATTAATGGAACTGTTTATACGCTGATTTGTTTTAGACCGTCTGTAAAGGCTATAACATTGACATTCTCATAGTATTTTAAAGAAAGTAAACAATAGAAAGTAAACAGTTGATAAACGCCTCCAACTTTCAAGTTGTGTAGAGACGCCTATGTCGAGAAGCTGATTTCCATTAATGTACGGTAAATTATTTTCTCCAGGAGCAAAAAGATCCGTAAATTCACTGAGATCAAAGGAAAGTGCTGCTTCATGATGAAGCATACTTCCTACATCATTAAATTTTGTGAAATCGGTGGGACCTTGGAAAAACAAGGCCAGATGCAAAAAATCAAGTTTGTAAGTGCAGGGAAAGAGGAGATATTTCATGTTAATCGTGAACATTTAGATTTGAAACGACCAGTAGCCAACCCATCAGAGACATAGGAGATCAACGAACTTTTATTTGCAGATGATCAGGCACTAATACATGAAACAAAAGAAGACTTACAAGAACACTTAAACAAACTCAACACCTCACTCACAAAATACAACATGAAAATTAACATCAACAAAACAGAAGTCATGAATGTCGCCAAAAATAAACAGAACATCAACATAACTATAGAAGGCAGACAACTAAAACAAGTAGAGGAATTCAAATACCTAGGAAGTCTAATGACAAACGATAATTCTCAAACAGCAGAGATAGAATCAAGATGCAACAAAGCTTGTCAAATCATCGGACAGTTATCACCACTATTGTCCAACAAGGAAATAACTCTGGAGGCAAAACGAGCACTATACAATACAATCTTCATCCCAACGTTGTGCTACCAATGCCAGACCTGGACCCTAGATGCAAGAACGATAAAAAAATAACCTCTACAGAGATGAAATGTGTTAGACGAATGACAGGAAACAGTCTGAGAGATAAGATCAGAAATGAAGAACTGAGAAAAAATCTAGGAATAGCCCCCCGCCATAGAATATATAAGGAAACAACAGATAAAATGGTTCGGCCACGTGACAAGGCAGAACGATCAAAACACAACACAACGAGCTTTCAACAAACGTTGTGAGAACACCAGACCCAAGGGGCGACCACGAAAAAGATGGATCGTTGGAATATTAGAAGCGCTATGAAACATAACAGCAGCAGAGGTGAACAGAAGAGCAAAAGACCGCAAATGATATCTCCCCTCGACGCTGAAAGGTAAATGAGGAAGGAAAGAAGAACAAGAACCATATTGAGTCTCGAACACGGCGGTGCGTTTGAGGTCATCACTGGTTCCTCATAGCATGCCATGTACGCTTGTTTCTGTGGGTCACAGTTGTGTTCTTAGGGTTTTGAGAGTGTCACAGCCCTGTAGACTTGTTTCTGTGGGTCATATTTGTGTTCTTATGGTTTTGAGAGTGTTACATCCCTGTAGACTTGTTTCTGTGGGTCATATTTGTGTTCATAGGGTTTTGAGAGTGCCATAGCCCTGTAGACTTGTTTCTGTGGGTCATATTTGTGTTCATAGGGTTTTGAGAGTGCCATAGCCCTGTAGACTTGTTTCTGTGGGTCATATTTGTGTTCATAGGGTTTTGAGAGTGCCATAGCCCTGTAGACTTGTTTCTGTGGGTCATATTTGTGTTCATAGGGTTTTGAGAGTGCCATAGCCCTGTAGGATATTCTCTGAAGTTTGTTTTGATGCTCCGCAGTCTATTGTTACAAAGTCACTGAGTCATATCTTACATTGATGTGCTCTGGGGCTACAATGATCTCTTCTGAGTCTGAATATCTTGGTCTGCTCATATTGGTTAAGTTTGTTTAAGCTTCCTTGTTCTGGCTCATATTTTCCATGTAACTGCTTCCATGCATTTTTCATAGCTTGCTTCAGAATTGGTTTTAAAAACCTTTCATTAAACTCCTTGCCTTGAGCAATCCCTATTATCCATAAAGAATGTATTTTTTATTTTAAATTTACTCTGCCCTTTCCACGTATAATTAGTAAAATAAACCGTTTTCCGTGTTATTATTCTATGTCATGTTCTGAATAGATCTTCAAATGATGACACAACTGTATCATGAATGATGCATTCGATTGACTTGATAACACTCAACCGCCACAGTTATATATATATTTGCTCTTTGTTTTTATTTCTAATTTAACCGGTCCAGATGTTAATTTTGTATACATTGTTTGTTTGAGTTCGTCAACATTATAACTCTAGCGAAGTCCTGATGGACTAGAGGGGGCCTAGGTAGCGTATTTGGGAAGACCACTCGACCGGGCTACCGACGTTCGGACAACCCATGTTCGATTTCCGCTGGAAGCAGTGTGAGTTGTACTCGTAGTTTATAAAAAAATATATACCTCACCGATCGACCCAGCCGCTGGCAGAAATGGGTACCAGGGTATTATTCTGGAAAGGTGAGGAATGCCCTTTCGCATCGTGAGTTTCGATATTTGAAGCGACATTATGCAGAAGTCTCCGAACACTGTATAGGCGACCGAGCACATTTGGCTGAAAACTCGTGAGCTTAGACGCCAATTCAAGTCTTGTACTGTGCCTTGACCTCTGACGGCCTAATTTTAGCGTGAACATCATTCTTTCATATTCTTCACACCGGCAACTGTTAGCCAAACAAGCAGACTTCACATACGCTCTCATGTTTTAAATCGTTGAGAAGTGTGATGTTTTGAGTAGATTTTTTCCTAACAATTTTGCCCGGGTGGCGATCATTTTTGGTCTGCTCTTCTCGATTTGCAACTGTAAAGTGTTCTTTAACATGCACAGAACACACGCAGAAACTCCTGTTTCTTTTTCACAGTTTACCGAGCGGGCCAGACTCGGGATCTACTATCAGGGAGGGTAAAACTTTGAATAAACAACGAATTCAAAGTGAAAACTTCACCTCGCCTGTGGTGGGGTTTAAACCTGCGACCTTCGAGAGACCGATGTCTTACCTCTAGACCACTCAGCCCCATCCCCCTCCTTGTGCCCGGCATGGTGATATTGTGAATTGCAGTGATATATATATACTAGTTATTATCTCTACAGATCTCACTACTGCAACACTAGGTATTCTATATCAACATCTCACCACTGCAATGCTAGGTCTTCTATATCAACAGATCTCACCACTGCACGGATTATGTGTGTAATTTAAAACGATACAGTCTACAAAGAGACGACCCCCCATGTGAGTGATCAATAGACGATCATAATGTACCTTGACCTCTGACGGCCTAATTTTAGCGTGAATATCATTCTTTCATATTCTTCCCACCGACAACTGTTAGCCAAACAAGCAGACTTCACAGGCGCTCTCATGTTTTCATCTTTGAGATGTGTGATATTTTGAGTAGATTTTTTTTAGCTGCAGTGATGGAGTTGTGAGCACAGATGGAGCGGAGGACAATCCTGTCCCTGGGTATGGGATTTAAAAATCGCTATTGTCTTTGTATTCAGTTATTTAACATGTGTATATCTTGTTTATATATACACACACTAAATAAACAATATACACACACGCTTAATAACAAAACAAGATTCACACGCTAAATAACAAACAGTATATACACACGCTAAATAACAAACAATATATGCACACGTTAAATAACAAACATTATATTTACACACGCTAAAAAACAAACAATATATGCACACGTTAAATAACAAACAATATATCTTCTTCTTCTTCTTCTTTCCTTCCTCATCTGCCTCGAGGGGAGATATAATTTAGTGTGTGTGTGTATATATTGTTTAATACTTGGGCACAATAATTACATCAGATGGGAGATGCACCACAGAAATAAAAAGCAGAATAGCTCAGGCCAAAATAGCATTTCAGAAAATGAAAAATATCTTATGCAACAAATCTATGTCAATAAAAATGAGAAAGAGAGTTCATCGGTGCTATATAGAGCCAGTTCTGATCTATGGAAGCCTATCATGGACAGTAGACAAACAAATGAAAAGACATCATATTCTTCCCACCGGCAACACAGAGGCCACAGAGATGGGATTTCTCAG
Source organism: Megaustenia siamemsis (assembly GCA_032433765.1). NCBI lineage: Eukaryota > Metazoa > Mollusca > Gastropoda > Stylommatophora > Ariophantidae > Megaustenia > Megaustenia siamemsis. Next base: position 19,864,206 of record JAVIAB010000126.1, read on the forward strand.
AAGAATGTTGAAAGTTCCCTGGGCAGCTAAAAAGACCAATGAGGAAGTTCTCAAAGAGGCCAACACAAAAGGGAGCTCTTAAAAAACGTCAGAAAGAAGCAATCAACATTTTTCGGGCACATCGTGAGAAAAGGAAAGTTGGAATACTTGGTTACAACTGGCAAAATAAAATGAAAGAGAGATCGCGGGCGACAAAGAGAGAAAATACTGGCTAGCTTGGTGTCATGGCATGGAAAACAGTAACAGAACTGATACGATGCACTGTAGATAGAAGATTGTGGAGGGACATGATCACCTACGCCAACAGGTATGGCACATGATGATGATGATATGTTTGTTATTTAGCGTATGTATATGTTGTTTGTTATTTAGCGTATGTATATATTGTTTGTTATTTAGCGTATGTATATATTGTTTGTTATTTAGCGTGTGTATATACTGTTTGTTATTTAGTGTGTTTATATACGGTTTGTTATTTAGCGTGTTAACCTTGTTTTGTTATTTAACGTGTGAATCTTTTGTTTGTTATTTAACGTGTGAATCTTTTGTTTGTTATTTAACGTGTGAATCTTTTGTTTGTTATTTAACGTGTGAATATTTTGTTTGCTATTTAACGTGTGAATCCTTTGTTTGTTATTTAACGTGTGAATCTTTTGTTTTTTATTTAACGTGTGAATCTTTTGTTTGTTATTTAACATGTGAATCTTTCGGTTTTTTTTTTACGTGTGAATCTTTTGTTTGTTATTTAACGTGTGAAACGTTTGTTTGTTATTTTAACGTGAATATCTTTTCTTTGTTATTTAACGTGTTTATATTAACATTGAGAGCATGGTGCCTAGTGGTAACGTGCGGCTAGGCGATATACAGAACGAGGTTTCGATCAAAACTTTATTATTTTTACACGACCCGGCTGAGAAGGGAGCCTGTACCTGGCTCAATGTGTTTAGAACATCGATAATAATCGCCTAGCCGCACATCTCCAAGTTAGGTGACCCGGTTACAATTGATATCTCACTTCCACTAAAACGTTACGATTGTAACTGTTGCAGGACATTACTTTTATTTTAATTTGAATCGGATTTTCTTCTTCTCTTTCTAATTTTTTATACTTCTCCTTCTGTTTCTTTCTTCTTCTCCTCCATCATCAACATCATTATCTTATACTTCCTCCATTATCATTATCATTTTCAAAATCTTCTTCTTCTCTGCCTTCCCCCTTATCATCATAATCTTCTTCTTCTCTTTTTCCTTTTTCGTCCTCCTTATGATCATCATCTTCGTCATCTTTATCGTCATCATCTTCTATCATCATCATCATCTTCATCGTCATCATCATCATCATCATCATCTTCATCGTCATCATCATCATCATCGTTGCCATCATCATCATCATCGTCATCATCATCATCATCATCATCTTCATCATCTTCATCATCATCATCATCATCATCGTCATCATCATCACCATCGTCGTCATCATCATCATCATCATCATCATCATCATCATCATCATCATCGTCATCATCATCTTCATCATCATCATCGTCGTCATCATCATCATCGTCATCATCATCGTCGTCATCATCGTCATTATCATCTTCATCGTTATCATCATCATCGTCATCACCATCATCATCATCATCGTCATCATCATCATCATCTTCATCGTCATCATCATCATCATCATCGTCATCATCATCATCGTCATCATCATCATCATCATCATCTTCATCGTCATCATCATCATCATCGTCATCATCATCATCATCTTCATCATCATCATCATAATCATCATCATCATCATCTTCATCATCATCGTCATCATCATCATCATCATCATCATCATCTTCATCATCATCATCATAATCGTCATCATCATCATCATCATCGTCATCATCATCATCATCATCATCATCATCATCATTCATCATCTTCATCATCATCATCGTCATCATCATCATCATCGTCATCATCATCATCATCATTCATCATCTTCATCATCATCATCATCATCTTCATCGTCATCTTCATGATCATCATCTTCATCGTCATCATCATCATCATCATCGTCGTCATCATCTTCATCGTCATCATTATCATCATCGTCATCATCATCTTCATCATGATCATCATCATCATCGTCATCATTATCATCATCGTCATCATCATCTTCATCGTCATCATCATCATCATCGTCATCATCATCATCATCGTCATCATCTTCATCATTATCATCATCGTCATCATCATCTTCATCGTCATCATTATCATCATCGTCATCGTCATCATCATCGTCATCATTATCATCATCGTCATCATCATCTTCATCGTCATCATTATCATCATCGTCATCATCATCATCATCGTCATCATCATGATCATCATCATCATCGTCATCATTATCATCATCGTCATCATCATCTTCATCGTCATCATCATCATCCACATCATCATCACTATCTTCTTCTATTTCTTCTCCATCCTCCTCATGATCATCATGATCATCTTCTTCCTCTTCCCCTTTTCAACTCCCTATGGAACATGAGCGCACATTTTCAAAGCAGTCTTGTTTGGTGCCGTTTTCTCAAAACCGTGTCATGCCTTCCACTTCTTTTCATCTATATTTCCTCTTATCTTCTCCAAGTATATGTTTGGCCTACCCCTGTCTTCTCCCCTAGGGATTAATAATCAAGTCTATTTCCCATTGCATATTGGTGCGTATCAGTTAGGTCTAGGGTTTACTTGAAAATAGCTTCAAAATATCGATGTTAGCCATCATTACCTTTGTATACACAGTACACTAGAAATGGAAGGTGTGTGCACTATTAATCGAAACAAAATTATCGTCATCATCAAGTACCATGCCTGTTAGCGTAGGTGATCATGTCTCTCCACAACGTTCTATCGCGACGGTTATTTATCATTTCATTCTTCTCTTAAGCTGTCTGGTATCTTTTCTCTTTGCTTCCCTCTAACTCTTCGTCCTTCAATTTTCCCATTTGTTACAATATATTCCAGTTGTTCTCGTCTCATTACATGGCCAAAAAATGATGGTTGTTATCTTCTCATCATCATCAAGTACCAGGATTACTGGCGTAGGTGATCATGTCTCTCAACAACTTTCGATCTCGGCAGCTATTTATTATTTCCGTTGTTGACCTTCTGCCAAGCCATTCTCTTAAGCTGTCTGTTATTTTCTCTCTTTGCTTCCCTCTATCTCTTCGTCCCTCAATTTTTCCAGTTGTTACAATATATTCCAGTTGTTCTCTTCTCATTACATAGCCAATAAATGATGATTATTTCTTCCTAATATTGGAAATTAGCTCTCTTTTTGCTTTGACCTCTCTCAGAACATCTTCATTACTCTTCTTAGCTGTCCATGGTACATCCAACATTCTTCTGTAAAACCACATTTCTACAGACTCCAGTGATTTTCTTGTCTGTTGTCCTATCGTCCATGATTCGCATCCATATGTTAAGACTGGCTCTACATAACATTTAAGAACTCTTTTTCTCGTTTCTATTGTCAAAAATGGATTGCATAGTATCTTCCTCATTTTTTGGAAAGCTGCTTTTGCCTGAGCCATTCTTCATCTCACCTCTTTTGTACATCTTCCGTCTAAGGTTAACAAAGTTCCCAAATATTTAAATTCATTTACCTGTTTTAATATTGTTCCACTTGTCTTTATTTTGCACTAATGTGATGTATTTTACTTTGTTGTTACCATTACCTCTGTCTTTTTGCTATTAAGGCTGAGTCCTTTGTTTTTGCTTTCTTTCACTATAATGTCCAACATTTCTTGTAACTCATTTTCACTCTTAGCGATTAAGACTGTATCATCAGCATACCTTAGATTATTTATATTATGACCTCCAATTGTTATTCCAGGCATGTTATCTTCTAGAAAAAGGATAAAAGGAAGATGTAAAAATAGCAACACGAAGAGAGTAAAACGTAAACATAAAGTGATAGTGAAAATTCTCAAAAAAATCTGGTTCGAAAAAAAAAATAATGCAGATTCAATTATGTTAACTGGAATGAATTGGGGATGCACATAATCCAGAATTAAAATGCTAAAGGGATATCAAAATGAAACACATCTTTCAAGATTATTTATATTACATTTAATGGCAAGTCGTTATTGCTTCAAAGGTAATATAACCATTTATTTGTTTATTTTTACCTGCTGATGTATCTGTGGTTTAGTGCATGTATATATTTCCGTTCTACGCGATTTTATTGTTCTTAGACATGTAATTCTCTCTAATTATCTATGTAGTTACTAGTTAATGTTTCTTTTATCTTGTGAGCACTGTTAGCGAGACATTTTTAATGATTCCTTTATTATTTCTTTCTTTATTCTATTCTAAACGACTTCATTATTAACAAAGGCTATTTGTCTTTTTGTACTTGTTTTTGGTCTCCCTGCTAATGTTTGTGTTCTTCGTGTGCCTGTCTTTCTCTGCTATCAGTGTTTGTTCTTCTTGTTCATCTGTCTGTTTCTTTGAGCCTATCTGGCTTACATGTGCCTGTTTGTGTCTGTTTTCCTTGCCAGGTTGTTTGTCTTTATATATCTGTTTATGTTTTTCCAGTCCGACTATCTTCCTGCGACTGCCTGTCTGTTTGGGATCACTCCGTCGACCAGTCTGTCTTCTTGTGACTACCTGTCTGTTTTGGATCACTCCGTCGACCAGTCTGTCTTCTTGTGACTACCTGTCTGTTTTGGATCACTCCGTCGACCAGTCTGTCTTCTTGTGACTACCTGTCTGTTTTGGATCACTCCGTCGACCAGTCTGTCTTCCTGCGACTACCTGTCTGTTTTGGATCACTCCGTCGACCAGTCTGTCTTCTTGTGACTACCTGTCTGTTTTGGATCACTCCGTCGACCAGTCTGTCTTCTTGTGACTACCTGTCTGTTTTGGATCACTCCGTCGACCAGTCTGTCTTCTTGTGACTACCTATCTGTTTTGGATCACTCCGTCGACCAGTCTGTCTTCTTGTGACTACCTGTCTGTTTTGGATCACTCCGTCGACCAATCTGTCTTCTTGTGACTACCTATCTGTTTTGGATCACTCCGTCGACCAGTCTGTCTTCTTGTGACTACCTGTCTGTTTTGGATCACTCCGTCGACCAGTCTGTCTTCTTGTGACTACCTGTCTGTTTTGGATCACTCCGTCGACCAATCTGTCTTCTTGTGACTACCTTTCTGTGCTTCTCTGTGTTTGTATTTTTTCTGTCAAACTGTCTGTCTTTCTATGCATGTTTGTCTTTGTTCGCTCTGTCAATCTGACAGTCTTTTTGTGCCTGTTTCTATATGCTCACCATTCTGGTCTGTCTCTCTGTGCTTCTCTGAATTTGTTTTTTTCCTGTCAAACTGTTTGTCTTCCTTTGTATGTCTGTGTTTCTTCTCCGTGTCAAACTGTTTGTCTTTCTTTGTATGTCTGTGTTTCTTCTCCGTGTCAAACTGTTTGTCTTTCTTTGTATGTCTGTGTTTTTTCCCCGTGTCAATCTGTTTGTATTTCTATGACTGTCTATCTTTATCGTTATTCTCCTTGTCAATCTTTCTGTCTTTTTGTATCTGTTTATGTATAGTCACCTTGCCGGTCTATCAATCTGTGTCTGTTGTGTTCTTCCTTTCAATCTGTCTTACTCTCCTTGTTTATTTGTATTATCGCTGTCACTCGGTATGTCTATAAGTGTTTGCATGTCTAACTAACAAATTGTCTGTCTTTCCGTGGCTGTCTGCCTACCCGGCCACACTTTAGTTTTTTGCGGTTTTTGTTGTTGCTATCCTACTGTCTATATCAATCTGTTTTTTTTTTTTTTTGCGAGCCTGTGTTTGTTTTATTTGTCAATATGTATTTTGTAAATGTGTGGTTGCTTATTCTCCTTGTTTATCTTCTCCCCTCTTTCTCTCTCTCTCTCTCTCTCTCTCCTCTCTCTCTCTCTCTCTCTCTCTCTCTCTCTTCCGATCGACCGTTCACGTAGTCATCCATCCTGCTTTTCTGTCTCTCGGTGATATCGAAGAGAGTGGGATGATGGGTAGGTACACTTACAGTTTGAGTGCCCATAATTTGCAAAAACCCTCGGTATAATTATGGTTAGCGTAGTGGTACTAGTCCAGTCCCTTCACTTAACAAAATAAAATATAGAGTACCCATATTCAGATGCTGGATAACTTGGGAGTCGCCTTCTTATTCAGCGATCAGCTACTGCTACGAGTTTGGACGTTAAACCCAGCACGGGTCACGAAGTCTGACGTCGTCACCTGTTTCTACATAGTTTGTCATGCAGGGCTAGTTCTGTCTTCTTCCTCTTCTTCTTCTATCCTTCCTCTGCTGCCGTTGGCGTCGAGGGGAGAAACAATCTGCAAATCTTTGCTCTTCAGTTGGGCTTCTTCTGATGTTATTCCTCCTAGTGACTCTAGTATTCCCTTTATCCATCTCTTTCTCGGTCTTCCTCTTAATCTGGCGTTTTCGTAGCGTTTATTTAAGGCTCTTTGATACTAGTTCTGTAGGTACGGGATACTATCAAAATCGTGTTGAGAAGAAATTTTTTAAATATATATATATTAAAAAATTGAAAAAAAAACGGGTATGGTTAAAGCTTCACGTAACAAGTGAACAACTCAAATCAGAACGACGTTTCGGGGCAAAGGCCTTTAACATGAACAAACATACAACACATGTACAAATATGTATTAAGATAAAATAAAAATGAATCATTTTTTTTTTTAAATCAAGCTAGAAGTAGAAATGAAAGGAAATTATGAATAAAATCTTACTAGCACAAAATCGTGTTGCCTTGGAATAAAAAACAAAACCAGTGAAACATCGCTACGCTTAAGAACTAAATCTCAACCCATCTGTTCAAGAGACGAGCGCACTAACCATTTCGCTACCACTGCCTCTTGCCTGTCTCTGCACCCATCGATCAGGCTATACAAGCATCCATCTGTCCGTACACCATTCTTTCTGTTAATAGATCAGACTGTCTATTTCTGATCACGACATCTTTATGCCTGTCCTTTTAAGTAAATGACGATCCACGTGACATTTATATATTGATTTTTATCTTTTCTAATGTGTTCTTGGTGCACTTTTGATTTATTTTTTTTATAACAAAGAGTGTTTTTCTTTTTGTTCTGAATAAAAGATGCCATTTAAGATACGGCTATTTATCACTGACACTTTAGTTCATTTTTCATCTATGTCTTTCCAGGCAGATAAAAAAGCACTTGCTTCTTCCACTATACATGAAAAGTTATTAGAACATCATCAAGTGCCGTGCCTGCTGACGTAGACCAGCATGATCTTCATGTCTCTCCACAACTCTCGATCTCGACAGTTAATTGTAATTTTTGTTGTTGACCTTCTGCCAAGCCATACTCTTAAGTTGTCTGGTATCTTTTCTCTTTGTCTCCCTCTAGCTATGCGTCCCTCAATTTTGACTGTTGTCACAAGATATTCCAGTTGTTCCCTTCTCATTACATGGTCAAAAGATGATGATTATTTCTTCAAAATATTGGAAATTATCTCTCTTTTTGTTTTGGTTTCTTTCAGAACATGTTCACTACTTTTTGCTGTCCATGGTATTCTCAATATTCTTCTGTAAAACCACAATTCTACAGCCTCCAAAGATATTCTTGTGTGTTGTACCATTGTCCATGATTCACACCAATATGTTAAGACTGGCTGTACATAACATTTAAGAACTCTTTTTGTTGTTTCCCTTGTCAAGAATGGATTGTACAGTAACTTCCTCATTTATTACAAAAAAGCTATATAATTTTTTTAAAAAGTAAAATATTTACGGTTAAAAATTAAATATTGCACCTCGGAAACTAATCAGATTTGCCAATCTATGATCGTTTTATTACGAGCACTAATTAACTAAAAAATCATTCATAAATGTTTACTTTAGCTAAAAAATTTACATTTTTGCATGTGTAGTGTCTAAAATTGAAACCACATGTCTAAAAAAAATCAGTTTTAAGAGTGAGGGGACTTTACTAAACTCAAACATCTTCGACAATAAACGACGCAAATTTTTCTAATTTAGTACTAAAATGCCACTTTTAGAGGAGAAGAAACAACTGTGAATATAATATAATATAATTTAGTTTATTTAAAGGACACTTTCACTTTCCCTGCAGGTACCCATTAAATGCTGGGTGAACCCGGAAGCCGTCGTTGGGGGTTTTCTGGGATTTCCCTCTCTGCCAGTTGGTCTTACTACGATAGATGGCTGTGGGTTTAGGCGTTGTAGACAGGGTGTGGACTTCGTCAGTTATGTTATGTTATGTTTATGTTTATGTTATGTTATGTTATGTTGTGTTATGTTGTTTTATGTTATCTTATACCATAATGTGTTATATTATGTTATGCTATAATGTGTTATGTTATGTTATATTATGTTATGTTATGTCATGATATAATGTGTTATTTTATGTTATGTTATGCTATATTATGTTATGTTGTGCTATAATGTGTAATGTTGTGTTATGTTATGCTATAATGTGTTATGTTATGTTATATTATGTTATGTTATGATATAATGTGTTATGTTATGTTATGCTATAATGTGTTGTGTTATGTTATGCTATAATGTGTTATGTTATGTTATGTTATGTTAGGATCAGCATCACTACACACCGGACGAACCCATAGGTACTGCGATTTTCCCCTTGAAATAATAAAGAATCTTCGTGGAGAACCCTGATCCTCGTGCACAAACTCTGTAGCACTGGGATCCACTGGTTTCGCTAGATTTCTGCTGACCATTTGTCCAGGCATTGATCCACTCTGATCTAAATTTAACTGCCAAGGGTTCTTTAACGTGCGCGAGGGGACACGGGACCTACTGCTTTGGCTGATATACGAGAGGGTAGACATCGAATGTCACTACCCAGAGAGGGTAGACATCGGATGTCACTACCCAGAGAGGGTAGACATCGGATGTCACTACCCAGAGAGGGTAGACATCGAATGTCACTACCCAGAGAGGGTAGACATCGGATGTCACTACCCAGAGAGGGTAGACATCGGATGTCACTACCCAGAGAGGGTAGACATCGGATGTCACTACCCAGAGAGGGTAGACATCGGATGTCACTACCCAGAGAGGGTAGACATCGGATGTCACTACCCAGAGAGGGTAGCCATCGGATGTCACTACCCAGAGAGGGTAGACATCGAATGTCACTACCCAGAGAGGGTAGACATCGGATGTCACTACCCAGAGAGGGTAGACATCGGATGTCACTACCCAGAGAGGGTAGACATCGGATGTCACTACCCAGAGAGGGTGACATCGGATGTCACTACCCAGAGAGGGTAGACATCGGATGTCACTACCCAGAGAGGGTGACATCGGATGTCACTACCCAGAGAGGGTAGATATCGGATGTCACTACCCAGAGAGGGTAGACATCGGATGTCACTACCCAGAGAGGGTGACATCGGATGTCACTACCCAGAGAGGGTATACATCGGATGTCACTACCCAGAGAGGGTAGACATCGGATGTCACTACCCAGAGAGGGTGACATCGGATGTCACTACCCAGTGACCAGGGGAGAGTGAAGTGACGAAGAAACCACGGATTCAATTTTCTGGTGGAAGCGAACCATGGATCTTCCAGCTCAGAGGCTGGTGTTTTACCTCTAGACCTTCCCTCCACCAGCTTCGTTAATTCTGCAGTTTAAGTTGCTGACGTCTTGATTTTATTTAGTGACCGATTTCGTTTATTCTTCTTTTCTGGTTGTCCCTTTGTCTTTTGATCCAGCAAGCCATCTCCTTAGGTTTTTTTTTCTTTATTCTGGTCACAGTGCCCAAACTATTTCTTTGATATTCAACATAATATTTAACCGACCTTGTCCTTGCGCTTTTTTTTTTTTTAAGTTTCTGTTTCGAAACTTGATCCCCCCCCCCACCCACCACACCCCCCACCCCCGCCCCAACCCCCTCGTCTTGTCCACGGCATTTTTATGCATCTAATTTCACATGGAGTGAGTTTACACTTACGTTTTGTAATTCTATTCTAATTCTATTGTTGGAATCATTTTCTCTGCAATCTGGGCATCGCCATATCCACTGACAGTCCCAGCATTTCGCGAAGCGTAATTGTAAAATTGTAAAAAAGGTAAAATTGGTTATAGATAAATCCGTTTGAGGGAGCCGCGATAGCTCAGTGGTTAGTTAACTGGACTACAAAGGACAAGGGGTAGGGTTCCATCCCAACAGACGGCTTCCGGGTTCATCCAGCCTTAAATGGATACCGGATTTTTTTCTGGAAAGGTAAAGCGGCGCGGGCGTAATACCGACCACATTACCCCGAAAATCATGTGCTGAAAGTCTGTAAAATTTATGGTCACTAACACCATAATCCCTATACGCCATTTAGCGTGACGGGGGCTCTTTACTTTTACTTTTTACATCTTTTTTATCCACTAAACACTCCAGATCGACCAGATCCCTTTTCCACCTTTAGGCTCGGCAGTCTCTCAACATATACATCATTGTCCCACCTTTAGACTCGGCAGTCTCTCAATATATACATCATTGTCCCACCATTAGACTCGGCAGTCTCTCAATATATACATCATTGTCCCACCTTTAGACTCGGCAGTCTCTCAACATATACATCATTGTCCCACCTTTAGACTCGGCAGTCTCTCAATATATACATCATTGTCCCACCTTTAGACTCGGCAGTCTCTCAACATATACATCATTGTCCCACCTTTAGACTCGGCAGTCTCTCAATATATACATCATTGTCCCACCTTTAGACTCGGCAGTCTCTCAACATATACATCATTGTCCCACCTTTAGACTCGGCAGTCTCTCAACATATACATCATTGTCCCACCTTTAGACTCGGCAGTCTCTCAACATATACATCATTGCCCCACCTTTAGATTCGGCAGTCTCTCAACATATACATCGTTGTCCCACCTTTAGACTCGGCAGTCTCTCAACATATACATCATTGTCCCACCTTTAGACTCGGCAGTCTCTCAATATATACATCATTGTCCCACCTTTAGACTCGGCAGTCTCTCAATATATACATCATTGTCCCACCTTTAGACTCGGCAGTCTCTCAATATATACATCATTGTCCCACCTTTAGACTCGGCAGTCTCTCAACATATACATCATTGTCCCACCTTTAGACTCGGTAGTCTCTCAACATATACATCATTGCCCCACCTTTAGATTCGGCAGTCTGTCAACATATACATCGTTGTCCCACCTTTAGACTCGGCAGTCTCTCAACATATACATCATTGTCCCACCCATTCTTCTCCTTTGCTCTCAAGGAATGAAGAACAAACATGGCGATGTCCTCCTTGTCAAGAGTAACGCCACAATAAGGCCTCAGTGTTATAGCTCCTAGCGAGCTTAGCGGCTATTTCATTGCCCCATGTACAGCAGCGTGACGTGGACAGTACACACAGGTTAACGCGCTCACTGTGGAATCATCCAAGAGCTGCATCCACTCATGCCGCAGACACTGTCTGTAAATCTTCTGTAGCTTGCGTGCTGTAAAGATTGGCCATTGTTCGATATTTTACTCCACTAGCTGAGTTGTAATCATTGTATTCCACTGGCTGAGTTGTAATCATTGTATCCCACTGGCTGAGTTGTAATCATTTTATTCCACTGGCTGAGTTGTAATAATTTTATTCCACTGGCTGAGTTGCAATCATTTTATTCCACTGGCTGAGTTGTAATCATTTTACTCCACTAGCTGAGTTGTAATAATTTTATTCCACTGGCTGAGTTGTAATAATTTTATTCCACTGGCTGAGTTGTAATAATTTTATTCCACTGGCTGAGTTGTAATAATTTTATTCCACTGGCTGAGTTGTAATAATTTTATTCCACTAGCTGAGTTGCAATCATTTTATTCCACTGGCTGAGTTGCAATCATTTTATTCCACTAGCTGAGTTGTAATAATTTTATTCCACTAGCTGAGTTGCAATCATTTTATTCCACTGGCTGAGTTGCAATCATTTTATTCCACTAGCTGAGTTGCAATCATTTTATTCCACTGACTGAGTTGCAATCATTTTATTCCACTAGCTCAGTTGTAATCATTTTACATCACTAACTGAGTTGTAATCGTTTTACTCCACTAGATGAGTTGTGATTAGTTCTCAAACCTTTGTCACTTTTCTCTGTTGAAAATTACAGTTGATGAGTTGCGGTGATCTGAATAAGGTTTCCTATTATGAATCAAATGTATCGAGAAGAGTTCTTAAATGTTACGTAGAGCTAATCTTGTGGATGCGAATCATGGACAATAGGACAACAGACAAGAAAATCACTGGAGTCTGTAGAAATGGGGTTTTACAGAAGAATGTTGAGAGTACCATGGACAGCAAAGAAGAGTAATGACAATGTTCTGAGAGAGGTCAAAGCAAAAAGAGAGCTAATTTCCAATATTAGGAAGAAACAATCATCATTTTTTGGCCATGTAATGAGAAGAAAACAACTGGAATATATTGTAACAACTGGAAAAATTGAGGGACGAAGAGATAGAGGGAATCAAAGAGTAAAAATAACAGACAGCTTAAGAGAATGGCTTGGCAGAAGGTCAACAACAGAAATGATTAATAGCTGCCGAGATCGAAAGCTGTGGAGAGACATGATTACCTACGCCAGCAGGCCCGGTACTCGATAATGATGATGTTATCGAGAAACCTGCTACTCTGTACAAGTTCATCATTTTCATATAATGTTTTATCTATATCTGCCTTGATCTCACTGCTGCTGACATTTTGGTAGATCGCGAATTATGCTTGGTTCTATCCACCTGAACACCTATCTGTTTGTTGTTTTTTTTTATTTTTGGTTTTTATTTTTGTTGTTCTATATTTGCAAATTGTTCACACATAATTTTGGTTTTCAAATCACTGTTTCGATCATAGATATTATACATGCATGTGATTATTCCCTGTGATAATTTAAATGTTTTGAAGGGAATTAGCAGTAGCAACACACGAATTAAATGCCATAAAGAACATGTAGCACAAAACCTGCAAGGCAGTAAGATTAAAATTACTGTATCTTGCATGTATCTTCCCGATACCAATATATGGTTGTGAATCATGGAAATCTCGCAAACAGCAACGAAAAAAAATCGATTCATTCCAAACAGAATGCTACAGAAAAAACCTTAAAATACCTTGGATAATGAAAAAGAGCAATACAGACATACTAGAAGACCTAAACGTTAAACAGAACTGGCTTATAAACCCCTTTCTACATGGGAAATTAGAATACTATTGCCAAGTTAAAAGACACAATGGACAAGAAAAAAAAATAAATGAAGCCATGTTTCCTGTATAACGCATCAGGGGAAGATGAAAAAATAAGGTGGTTTCAGGACATTTAGACCTTGAACTTGACAAAAGAAGTGGGAGATCTGACTAGAGCCAAATTCATTCAGACCGGCTGTGGTGAACGCAACGTACTGTGGGAGATCTGGCTGCAGACAGATTCTTTCAGACTGGCTGTGGTGAATGCTACGTTCTGTGGGAGATCTGGCTGCAGACAGATTCTTTCAGACCGGCTGTGGTGAATGCAACGTTCTGTGGGAGATCTGGCTGCAGACAGATTCTTTCAGACCGGCTGTGGTGAATGCAACGTTCTGTGGGAGATCTGGCTGCAGACAGATTCTTTCAGACCGGCTGTGGTGAACGCAACGTTCTGTGGGAGATCTGGCTGCAGACAGATTCTTTCAGACCGGCTGTGGTGAAAGCAACGTTCTGTGGGAGATCTGGCTGCAGACAGATTCTTTCAGACCGGCTGTGGTGAACGCAACGTTCTGTGGGAGATCTGGCTGCAGACAGATTCTTTCAGACCGGCTGTGGTGAACGCAACGTTCTGTGGGAGATCTGGCTGCAGACATATTCTTTCAGACTAGCTGTGGTGAATGCAACGTTCTGTGGGAGATCTGGCTGCAGACAGATTCTTTCAGACTAGCTGTGGTGAATGCAACGTTCTGTGGGAGATCTGGCTGCAGACAGATTCTTTCAGACTAGCTGTGGTGAATGCAACGTTCTGTGGGAGATCTGGCTGCAGACAGATTCTTTCAGACTAGCTGTGGTGAATGCAACGTTCTGTGGGAGATCTGGCTGCAGACAGATTCTTTCAGACTAGCTGTGGTGAATGCAACGTTCTGTGGGAGATCTGGCTGCAGACAGATTCTTTCAGACTAGCTGTGGTGAATGCAACGTTCTGTGGGAGATCTGGCTGCAGACAGATTCTTTCAGACTGGCTGTGGTGAACGCAGCGTTCTGCAAAGTGCATGCAACCTTATGATATCGATCGGAAATCCCAGTAAAAATCTATGAAAAAGAATAAATGATAATCCAGGCGGTAAGTCCTCAAAAGATTAAAGTAGCAAAATAATTAGATAGAAACACGGGTAGGTCTGGCAAGGCTCTTTTCCTAGAAGAGACAACTAAGGGCCTCGCAAGAAGGACAGGGACATCTAAAAGTAGAATTTAGCAAAGACCAGAAACAAAATGTCTGGCCAGCAAGAAGCAAATTTCAAGCAAAACATTTCGAAACTCAAACTGACAATAAGCGAAAGGTGGCAACATAGAAGAGATTGCGCTAGCGGGAAAACATCGGCATCTTGTGCCGTCATCGCATGGAACATTGGCTACTATGGGGCGCCATTCACCTCGTCTCTTGCCTTGATACATGCTGTCCCTGGTTCTCCTATCCATCGCTTGATGTTGCCAGCGCCCTTCATTCGTGTCTGCCTCAGCCTCGTTCGCCTTGCATTTCCCTCCAACATAACTTTCAGCGGGTTATTGTGTCTTTTTATTTGTCCGGAAAACTTTATTTGGCTTGTTTGAAGCATGTTATATATTCCATTCTTCATTATCAACTGTTTCAAAACTTCATTACTTGTTTTCGTCTCCCCCCACAACTTCCCGTTCTATAAAATCCACATTACCACAAGTTAAATAATTCAGACTTCTAATTCAAATATAACATTTATGTCATAATTACCGTTATATTTCAAAATGTTTACCGCTTCTTCTAAATAACATCATCAGGGATAAAAGCCACATAAAATACTGTTTAATAATTGTAACGATCTTAAATAAATTCTTAAAAAGTTGAATGAGCATGTAAACAAAAGAAAACTCTAATTAAAGAAGCAAATTAGGGTATAGAAAGAGCGAAAAAGGACTAGCTATTAAACATAGTGCAAGCATTCATACACCTGTTTAAGGTTATTAATAGTTCCGTTAGTGTAGGGGTTTTGAAATTTGAAAGCTGTAACTTTAATTTCAGAAGCGAGTGATTATCATTTGTGTTTAGGGCAAAACTCACGCATGTTCTGACAATGAGATGAAAGGATATAATTTGCTTTCTCTGATATGGAATCATGTGCATAGAACATTTAAACATGGAAATTCATGAAAGGTTAGACAGACATAATTCGAAAAAAAAAGTTAGATTCTCCATTCAACTTGGTAAGTGATGTATTGTTTCTTTGTTTGTCTGTGATAATTACATTAAAAATAAGTTGTTCTTGTATTATTCTTAATCCTATGTATTTGTTTATATCAACGTTCATGTTGGTTCACATTTATAGTAGTCGTTTTATAAAGCTATATTTTTAATTTGCTTTCCTGTGTTTTGATTTGAGGGGCGTGTTGATCACTTGTAATCATTGTACTACACTAGTTGAGTTGTGATAATTATACTACACTAGCTGAGTTGTAATTATTTTAATACAACAGTTGAGTTGTAATCAATTTTACTACATTAGCTGAGATTTAATCATTTTACTACACTAGTTGAGTTGTAATAATTTTGCTCCACGAACTGACTGTAATCATATTGCTCCATGAACTGAGTTATAATCATCTTACTAAGGAAATAATCAGAAAAAAGAGAAGCGGACATTATAATGTAAATTCAATTGACACCCAAATAATGCGGTCAAATGCGATAGGACAGCGTCCAACAAACTATAGGACAGCTTTTGACAAACTGTAGGACAGCTTTCAACAAACTATAGGACAAGTTAAAAATTATAGGACAGCTTAAAAAAATTATAGGACAGCTTTCAACAAACTGTAGGACAGCTTTCAACAAACTGTAGGACAGCTTTAAAAAATTATAGGACAGCTTTCAACAAACTATAGGACAGGTTTAAAAAATTATAGGACAGCTTTAAAAAATTATAGGACAGCTTTTGACAAACTCTAGGACAGCTTTCAACAAACTATAGGACAGCTTTTCACAAACTGTAGGACAGCTTCCAACAAACTATAGGACAGCTTTTGACAAACTGTACGACAGCTTTCAACAAACTATAGGACAGCTTTCAACAAACTGTAGGGCAGGTTTAAAAAAATTATAGGACAGCTTTAAAAAATTATGGACAGCTTTCAACAAACTGTAGGACAGCTTTCAACAAACTGTAGGACAGCTTTCAACAAACTGTAGGACAGCTTTAAAAAATTATAGAACAGTTTTCAAAAAACTGTAGGACAGCTTTCAACAAACTGTAGGACAGCTTTCAACAAACTGTAGGACAACTTTCAACAAACTATAGGACAGCTTTCAACAAACTGTAGGACACTTTAAAAAAATTATAGGCCAGCTTTCAACAAACTGTAGGACAGCTTTCAACAAACTATAGGACAGCTTTCAACAAACTGTAGGACAGCTTTCAACAAACTATAGGACAGCTTTCAACAAACTGTATGACAGCTTTCAACAAACTATATGACAGTTTTCAACAAACTGTAGGACACCTTTCAAGAAACTGTAGGACAGCTTTAAAAAATTATAGGACAGCTTTCAACAAACTGTAGGATAGCGTTCAACAAACTGTAGGACAGCTTTCAATAAACTATAGGACAGCTTCCAACAAACTATAGGACAGCTTAAAAAAATATAGGAAAGCTTTAACAAACTGTAGGACAGCTTTCAACAAACTATGGGACAGGTTTCAACAAACTATAAGACAGCTTTCAAAATTATAGAACAGCTTTCAATAAACTTTAGGACAAGTTTCAACAAAATATAGGATACTTTCAACAAACTATACGACACCTTTCAACAAACTATAGGACAGCTTTCAACAAACTATAAGACACTTTCAACAAACTATAAGACACTTTCAACAAACTATAGGACAGCTTTCAACAAACTATAAGACAGCTTTCAACAAACTATAAGACACTTTCAACAAACTATAGGACACTTTCAACAAACTATAGGACAGCTTTCAACAAACTATAGGACAGCTTTCAACAAACTATAAGACACTTTCAACAAATAATAAGACACTTTCAACAAACTATAGGACAGCTTTCAACAAACTATAGGACAGCTTTCAACAAACTATAGGACAGCTTTCAGCAAACTATAAGACACTTTCAACAAACTATAGGACAGCTTTCAACAAACTATAGGACTACTTTCAATAAACATTTGGAAACTTTCAGTAAACTATAGGACACCTTACAACAAACTATAGGACAGCTTTCAACAAACTATAAGACACTTTCAACAAACTATAGGACAGCTTTCAACAAACTATAAGACACTTTCAACAAACTATAAGACACTTTAAACAAACTATAGGACAGCTTTCAACAAACTATAGGACTACTTTCAACAAACATTTGGAAACTTTCAGTAAATTATAGGACACCTTACAACAAACTATAGGACAGCTTTCAACAAACTATAGGACACCTTACAACAAACTATAGGACACCTTACAACAAACTATAGGACACCTTACAACAAACTATAGGACACCTTACAAGAAACTATAGGACACCTTACAAGAAACTATAGGACAGCTTACAACAAAGTATAGGACACCTTACAAGAAACTATAGGACACCTTACAACAAACTATAGGACAGCTTTCAACAAACTATAGGACACCTTACAACAAACTATAGGACAGCTTTCAACAAACTATAGCACACCTTACAACAAACTATAGGACACCTTACAACAAACTATAGGACATCTTACAAGAAACTATAGGACACCTTACAAGAAACTATAGGACACCTTACAAGAAACTATAGGACACCTTACAAGAAACTATAGGACACCTTACAACAAACTATAGGACACCTTACAACAAACTATAGGACACCTTACAACAAACTATAGGACACCTTACAACAAACTATAGGACACCTTACAACAAACTATAGGACACCTTACAACAAACTTTAGGACACCTTACAACAAACTATAGGACAGCCTTCTGGAAACCTATAGAGTAGAACTTCAGATAATCCTAGGAGTTACTAAAATACTGAACGAACATAAAACGGCAGAAACGTCACAGTTTTCTTACCCAACTACATGTCTGCTCGGCAGGCTGTCCAAAGCAAAAAACGACAGGACCTTCTAACATAAAAGCTGAATCAGCTAACTACCACAAATGAAGTAGAGGTAGGGTTCGATCCCAACCGACGGCTTCCGGGTTCACTTCACCTAGCCTTTAATGGGTACCGGATTTTTTTTCTGGGAAAGTAAAGCGGTACGGGCATAATACCGACTACATTACTCCAAAAATCATGTGCCGAAGGTCTGTAAAATATATGGTCGCTAACACCATATTCCCTATACGCCACTTGGCGTGACGGGGGCTCTTTACTTTTTTTTTTTTTTACCACAAATGAAGTGGCACTGCAATAGGTTCCTGCTTTTTTCTCTTTCTTTACTTCCTCATGTACCCTTTCGCGTGTCGAGAGAGATAACAAAGTTCTGATTCTCGCTATTTTGGCAGCTTCACACATAGTCAATTGATGTTGTAACGATTCTTTGATGTTGTCTGTCCACCTTACTCTAGGTCTGCCTCTAACACTTCTCCATTTTCCTCTTGTAATATATACTTTGTATGGTAAGGGATCACACGACATTCTTTCTAGATGGGCAAGACACCGGTCTCGAGAAAGAGAATTTGTTGTTTCAAATCCCTACTGCACCAGTTGGGGATTTTTAATTTATGATTTCTCTCCGTGGCAGCCACTCCTGGTCTCAGCAACGAGGCCCGGCTTGAAACGTCAATTAATCATGGACGGGAAAAATATGAGTACCACCGAGGACGGAGTTATCTGCCTGTGCTGCGAGGTATCCTGTGCACACGGGCCAAAGAAAAAACGGATTAACACGCAAAATTCAGTTCCCAGTCTTTAGTTACTTCATCAGAGGTAAAGTCTTGCGAACGCAAAAAAAAAAAAAAAAAAAAAATAAGTATTTCTGAATCCGTCTTTTCTGGTTACTCCAAGCACTTTATATATATCCTGAATTTAACAATGCAAAGGTTAATAAACTCAAAAGCATATACTCAAAATGTACATTTTTTAAAAACAGAGTATCGATACAAGAAGGACAAACACTAATCTTCTTCTTCTTTCTTCCTCATTTGCCTTTCAGCGTCGAGGGGAGAAATAATTTGCAGTCTTTCGCTCTTCGGTTCACTTCTGCTGCTGTTATGTTACTTAGTGTTTTTAATATTCCACCGATGAATCTTTTTCGTGGTCGACCCTTGGGTCTGGTATTCTCGCAAAGTTTATTGATGGCTCGTTGTGTTGTGTTTTGATCACTCTGTCTTGTCACGTTAAAAAAAATAAATAAAGAGCCCCCTATACGCTAAGTGGCGTATAGAGAATATGGTGTTAGTGACCCTATATTTTATAGACCTTCAGCACATGATTTTTGGGGTAATGTGGTCGGTAATACGCCCGTGCCGCTTTACTTTCCCCCCAAAAATCCAGTACCCATATAAGGCTGGGTGAACCCGGATGCCGTCGGTTGGGATCGAATCCTATCTCTTGTCCTTTGTAGTCCAGTTCACTAACCATTGAGCTATCGTAGTTCCCGCCTTGTCACGTGGCCAAACCATTTTATCTGTTGTTTCTTTATATATTCTTTGGCGTGGGCTATTCCTTGCTTTTTTCTCGGTTCTTCATATCTGATCTTGTCCCTCAGGCTGTTTGTTTCCTGTCATTCGTCTAGCACATTTCATCTCAGTGGAGGTTATTTTTCTAATTGTTCTTGCATCTAGGGTCCAGGACTGGCATTGGTAGCACAACGCTGGGATGAAGTTTGTATTGTACAGAGCCTGTTTTTCCTCTAGAGTTATTCCTTGTTGTACAATAGCGGTGATAGCTGCCCAATGATTTAATAAGCTTTGTTGCATCTTGGGTCTATCTCTGCTGTTTATGAATTGTCGTTTGTCACTAGACTTCCTAGGTATTTAAATTCCTCTACTTGTTTTAGTAAAAACTAGATCAACAATTAAATATCACAGTTGAGGGAATACATCTGGAGATAGTCCAGAGCTACAACTACCTGAGACATACTATAACCAATTATGGAAAATGTAAAATTGAAATAAACAAAGAAATAGGTATTGCAAAAAGTAATTTTAATGTCATAAAAAATATACTAACAACAAAACAAATATCAGCAGGGCTGAAACTAAGAATGGCAAAATGTTACATTTTCTCAATATTCCTGTATAGTGCAGAAACATGGACATTAGACAAGAAAACAGAATAGAAAATTGAAGCCTTTGAAATGTGGATTTATAGAAGAATAGGTAGAATTGGATGGAAAGAAAAGAAAACAAACGATGAAGTTTTAAAACAACTGAAAATAAAAAGAGAACTACTAAATACAATTAAGACAAGACAAATGAAATTGTTGGGGCATGTTAAAAGACACAACAGCCTACTAAAAGTAATATTGGAAAGGAAAATACAAGGTAAAAGAGGCAGAGGCAGACCAAGACTAACATGGACGAGTAACATCAAAAGATGGACAAGTCAATCTATGACAGCCTGCACCATCAAAGCAAGAAACAGAGTAGAATAGCGATCCATGGTAGCCAACCTTCGTTGCGGAGAAGGCACTCGATGATGATGACTTGTTTTAGTTGCCTGCCTTCTATAGTTATGTTGATATTCTGTTCTGAAACACTAATCAAACATTACATATTATAGAAAAATATAGAAATGCATAACAGGCTATTACAAACATTAAATGTGCACGCATTCCTATTTTGAACTTAAAGAGAGTCATCTACAGATGTAAAGGCCCGCGGGCTGGATTTGAAATTGGAAAACACTCCAACTAGTGTGACGTTTACAGCTTTGCGAACAGGGGCATTAGTGGATAAAGTGACGTCAGTCTTTTTTTTTATAGCTGATTGCGTCACACTAATTGTTGGAGTGTTATCTGATTTTGATTTCTGCCGCCTGCCTAAGTAAATCTACAGCTGGATGTAGCACAGGAAACCATAATCTTCCGACTCCGATCATGATAGAGTAGGCTGCACGTCAGGAAGCTAGAGCGCTAACTACTCTGCCATCTAGGGTGATCTTAAAAAAAAGACTAGATCAAATTGAACTTTTCTGTAATTTAAAAAAAGACTAGATCAAATTGAACTTTTCTGTAATTTAAAAAAAAAGACTAGATCAAGTTGAACTTTTCTGTAATTTAAAAAAAAGACTAGATCAAGTTGAACTTTTCTGTAATTTAAAAAAAAGACTAGATCAAGTTGAACTTTTCTGTAACTTAAAAAAAAGACTAGATCAAGTTGAACTTTTCTGTAATTTAAAAAAAAGACTAGATCAAATTGAACTTTTCTGTAATTTAAAAAAAAGTACTAGATCAAGTTGAACTTTTCTGTAATTAAAAAAAAGGCTAGATCAAGTTGAACGATTCTGTAATTTAAAAAAAGACTAGATCAAGTTGAACGATTATGTAATTTAAAAAAAGACTAGATCAAATTGAACTTTTCTGTAATTTAAAAAAAAGACTAGATCAAGTTGAACTTTTCTGTAATTTAAAAAAGACTAGATCAAGTTGAACGATTCTGTAATTTAAAAAAGGACTAGATCAAGTTGAACGATTCTGTAATTTAAAAAAAGACTAGATCAAATTGAACTTTTCTGTAATTTAAAAAAAAGACTAGATCAAGTTGAACGATTCTGTAATTTAAAAAAAGACTAGATCAAATTGAACTTTTCTGTAATTTAAAAAAAAGACTAGATCAAGTTGAACTTTTCTGTAATTTAAAAAAAGACTAGATCAAGTTGAACGATTCTGTAATTTAAAAAAAGACTAGATCAAGTTGAACGATTCTGTAATTTAAAAAAAGACTAGATCAAATTGAACTTTTCTGTAATTTAAAAAAAAGACTAGATCAAGTTGAACGATTCTGTAATTTAAAAAAAGACTAGATCAAGTTGAACGATTCTGTAATTTAAAAAAGGACTAGATCAAGTTGAACGATTCTGTAATTTAAAAAAAGACTAGATCAAATTGAACTTTTCTGTAATTTAAAAAAAAGACTAGATCAAGTTGAACGATTCTGTAATTTAAAAAAAGACTAGATCAAATTGAACTTTTCTGTAATTTAAAAAAAGACTAGATCAAGTTGAACTTTTCTGTAATTTAAAAAAAGACTAGATCAAGTTGAACGATTCTGTAATTTAAAAAAAGACTAGATCAAGTTGAACGATTCTGTAATTTAAAAAAAGACTAGATCAAATTGAACTTTTCTGTAATTTAAAAAAAAGACTAGATCAAGTTGAACGATTCTGTAATTTAAAAAAAGACTAGATCAAGTTGAACTTTTTGTAATTTAAAAACAAAAGACTAGATCAAGTTGAACGATTCTGTAATTAAAAAACAAAAAGACTAGATCAAGTTGAACGATTCTGTAATTACAAAACAAAAAGACTAGATCAAGTTGAACGATTCTGTAATTAAAAACAAAAAGACTAGATCAAGTTGAACGATTCTGTAATTTAAAAACAAAAAGACTAGATCAAGTTGAACGATTCTGTAATTAAAAAACAAAAAGACTAGATCAAGTTGAACTTTTCTATAGTTTAAAAAAAGACTAGATCAAGTTGAACTTTTCTGTAATTTAAAAAAAGACTAGATCAAGTTTAACTTTTTTGTAATTTAAAAACAAAAAGACTAGATCAAGTTTAACTTTTCTGTAATTTAAAAACAAAAAGACTAGATCAAATTGAACTTTTCTGTAATTTAAAAAAGACTAGATCAAGTTGAACTTTTTTGTAATTTAAAAACAAAAAGACTAGATCAAGTTTAACTTTTCTGTAATTAAAAACAAAAAGACTAGATCAAGTTTAACTTTTCTGTAATTTAAAAACAAAAAGACTAGATCAAGTTGAACTTTTCTGTAATTTAAAAACAAAAAGACTAGATCAAGTTTAACTTTTCTGTAATTTAAAAACAAAAAGACTAGATCAAGTTTAACTTTTCTGTAATTTAAAACAAAAAGACTAGATCAAGTTGAACGATTCTGTAATTTAAAAACAAAAAGACTAGATCAAGTTGAACTTTTCTGTAATTAAAAAACAAAAAGACTAGATCAAGTTGAACTTTTCTGTAATTAAAAAACAAAAAGACTAGATCAAGTTGAACGATTCTGTAATTAAAAACAAAAAGACTAGATCAAGTTGAACGATTCTGTAATTAAAAAACAAAAAGACTAGATCAAGTTGAACGATTCTGTAATTAAAAAACAAAAAGACTAGATCAAGTTGAACGATTCTGTAATTTAAAAACAAAAAGACTAGATCAAGTTGAACGATTCTGTAAATTAAAAACAAAAAGACTAGATCAAGTTTAACTTTTCTGTAATTTAAAAACAAAAAGACTAGATCAAGTTGAACGATTCTGTAATTTAAAAACAAAAAGACTAGATCAAGTTGAACGATTCTGTAATTTAAAAACAAAAAGACTAGATCAAGTTGAACGATTCTGTAATTAAAAAACAAAAAGACTAGATCAAGTTGAACGATTCTGTAATTTAAAAACAAAAAGACTAGATCAAGTTGAACGATTCTGTAATTTAAAAACAAAAAGACTAGATCAAGTTGAACGATTCTGTAATTTAAAAACAAAAGACTAGATCAAGTTGAACTTTTCTGTAATTAAAAAACAAAAAGACTAGATCAAGTTGAACTTTTCTGTAATTAAAAAACAAAAAGACTAGATCAAGTTGAACGATTCTGTAATTAAAAAACAAAAAGACTAGATCAAGTTGAACGATTCTGTAATTAAAAAACAAAAAGACTAGATCAAGTTGAACGATTCTGTAATTAAAAAACAAAAAGACTAGGTCAAGTTGAACGATTCTGTAATTTAAAACAAAAAGACTAGATCAAGTTGAACGATTCTGTAAATTAAAAACAAAAAGACTAGATCAAGTTTAACTTTTCTGTAATTTAAAAACAAAAAGACTAGATCAAGTTGAACGATTCTGTAATTTAAAAACAAAAAGACTAGATCAAGTTGAACGATTCTGTAATTTAAAAACAAAAAGACTAGATCAAGTTGAACGATTCTGTAATTTAAAAACAAAAAGACTAGATCAAGTTGAACGATTCTGTAATTTAAAAACAAAAAGACTAGATCAAGTTGAACGATTCTGTAATTTAAAAACAAAAAGACTAGATCAAGTTGAACGATTCTGTAATTTAAAAAAAAGACTAGATCAAATTGAACTTTTCTGCAAGATAAGTGTTTTGTAAATTACCAGCACCACTAGGAAGTGAGTGGTTGCTAAGTGGTAAAGTGTGTTCGTTTATCGTTCAAGTGTGTTTTGGTTCACTTGCCAAATATTCTGACTGTTTGCTTGCTGTTAGGTGAGGGTGGGGGTGGGGGGGGGTGGAGAGACACGCACATAACATTGTTGGTTACTGCCATATGGAAATACATGAAACAAAATAATTAAACGTTTCAGCTACTAAGTTTTCAAAAATAAACAGGGACACTAGACAAACATGATTTACATAGATTGTATATTTATCTTTACAAATGTGGCAAACTGTCAAAAATAAATGTTACGTAAATCTGCTTCCTCGGCCGCAAGGTTTTGATGTCTGCATTCTCTTTTCAGTTTGATGCAATCTAAGAATGACGTGCAACAGTCTTCTAGCACTCGTAGTCATTCTTCACCACTTTCTGTCTCCTCAAGTGGGCGGGTACTAAACTAAACATAACAAAATTAATATTTTAAACTTTTTCTTCTTCTTTCCTTCCTCATTTGCCTTTCAGTGTCGACGGGAGATATAATTTGCTGTCTTTTGTTCTTCTGTTCGCCTCTACTGCTGTTATGTTTCCTAGTGCTTCTAATATTCCATCGATCCATCTTTTTCGTGGTTGACCCTTGGGTCTGGTGTTCTCACAATGTTTGTTGAAGGCTCGTTGTGTTGTGTTTTGATCTTTCTGCTTTGTCACGTGGCCAAACCATTTTATCTGTTGTTTCCTTATATATTCTATGGTGGGGGCTATTCCTAGCATTTTTCTCAGTCCTTAATTTCTGATCTTATCTCTCAGACTGTTTCCTGTCATTCGTCTAACACATTTCATCTCAGTAAAGTTTATTTTTCTAATTGTTCTTGCATCTAGGGTCCAGGTCTGGCATTGGTAGCACAACGTTGGGATGAAGATTTTATTATATTTTAAAATATCAGATAAAATAATCATAACAAACTGTGATAACACAGCTGGTAGTCTTTATCTCTACTTTAGCTATAATCTTGAATATTTTGCAGCGCTCATTGATGAAGAAGTTCCAGATAATACGTTCTATTCATTCTGAAAATTGATATCTTATGGGAGTGGTTTCACTTTGTGACACCAGACAGAAAGTGACATGTTCAGCTAAAGTGATTGTTCATGAATGATATTTAACCTTTCCGTACGTTTCGACGCACCAAGCGCCATGCCGATTTCGATCATGTACGTTTAGCTGCACAGTGTGTCACTCTCAGTTTGATCAGTGCAAACTGGCTAACGAGATGAGGGCTGTAGTGTTCCCGCAGTGGTGAGGTCTCGAGATAGAAGACCTAGTATTGAATGTAGTATTAACCACAGTGGTGAGGTCTCGATATAGAAGACCTAGTATTGAATGTAGTGTTAACCACAGTGGTGAAGTCGCGAAATAGAAAACCTAGTCTTAATCGTAGTATTAACCACAGTGGTGAGGTCTCGATATAGAAGACCTAGTATTGATCGTAGTATTAACCACAGTGGTGGGAGCACTTGATATAGAAAACCTAGTACTGCATCACTGTATTTTCCAACAGTAGAGAGATCTCTTGATATAGAAGACCTAGTTTTGCGGGGGCCTCGATAGCCTATTTGGATAAAACCACCCCACTAGGCAACCGACGTTCGGACAACCCGTGTTCGATTCCCGCTGGAAGCAGTGTGAATTGTACTCGTGGTTGGAAAAAAAAAATTATATCCCCGCAGACGACCCAGCCGCTGGCAAAAATGGGTACCCAGAGAAGTACTCTGGGAATGTGAAGAATGACGTCCCGCATCGTGAGTTTCGATGCTTGAAGCGACACTGTTCAGAAGTCTCCGAACAGTTATGGATAAGCGGCCGAGTACACATGGGTGAAAGCTCGAGGGCTAAGATGCTGGTTCAAGACTCGTACTTTACCTTAACCTTTAATTTGCTCTTTTCTTCCTCACTCTTGTTGATTTTTTTTTTCTCTGTGCTCTTGAATTCATCATCTTCTCCATTTCTATTCACATTTCAGTTATTTTCTTCCCTCTCATATCTCTTGTTTACGTCTAATTAACTCATATTCTCTAAATTGTCCTCCTTAATTCTTTTCTCCCGCCTTCTTTCTGTCTCTCCTAACTCCTCAAACCCCCCCCCCTTTTCTACTGTACCTTCTTTCCATCTTTATTCTCCATATCTGTCTCTCTGTCTATCCACTCGTTTTCAAAAGTTAACACCTTTTTTATCTCTATTCTCTTTACCTGTCTTTCTATCTCTCTCTCTCTCTCACCCCGCTCTCTCTCTCTCTCTCTCTCTCTCTTTCCTCTCCTTTTGGAAACTTTACATCTTTATTTTCTTCATTTCTTTCTCTCTCACTTTCTCTCTCTCTCTCTCTCTCTCTCTCTCTCTCTCTCTCTCCTCTCCTTTCCCAAAATTAACACCTTCCTTTCATCTTTATCATCGTTAAATCTCTCTCTATCTATCTATCCTTAAAGTTTACACCTTCTTTCCAACTTTATTCTCCATAACATGCCTTCTCTCTATTTACTCCTTTCTCAACACCTCCACCTTTTCTCGTCGTTCTATCACATCTCATTCCCCTCACTCCCTCTCTTTCCTCACACCCCACTCCATCCTCCTCTCCTCCCACTCCCTCTATTTCTCTCTCTGTCTCTTAAATAAGCAACAACCGTATTTATCACACTGAAATGCCATAATTCAAACCATAAATACCCATTTGGTTTTCAACTCCTACGTTCACTATTCCTCTATTCAAACTCATTCCATATCTTTAATTGCCAGCTTGTCATTTCACTTAAAAGCTATTTCAAGCAGACAACCCGTCAACAAACGTAAACTATAAATGTAATAATTATTATTCAAGCAAGAAACTTATCTTAAAAAAATAATACATTACTTTATCCTTAATTTAGAAAACAGTCTAACCATTTATTAACATTTTATATTTAAGGAAACGGGCAGTCAAGCACTGTACTGTTGTAATATGTTAGATGACAAGTAGCAGTTGTTTATAGCAAAAATAGTTTCGTTAATAATGTATATAGAATGAAAAAGTGAGGGAAAATAAGAACGAGTAGGTGGAAAATCTTAAGGTGAGGAAGATGGAAGAGAAGGAGGATGGGACTAATAAGATTAAGGAGGTAAGAAGAGTGCGTCGACAGAGGAACGGGGAAAAATACTGAACTAAAAAGAATAAGATAAGGAAGAAAAATTAAACACTCGGGGCTGATGGGAAAACCAAGGTCGTAACCCAGAGGTCAGGGACGGTAAGTGTGTGACGTGTTGTGTGCGAGTGTGTGTGTGTGTTTGTGCGCGCGAGTGTGTGTGTATGTGTGTGTGGCTCTAATCTCAGAGTAATCTGTTCTATAGCGTGAGGGTGTTCTTAGCTCCGGTGTGTGTGTGTGTGTGTGTCTCTAATCTCAGAGTAATCTGTTCTATAGCGTGAGGGTGTTCTTAGCTCCGGTGTGTGTGTGTGTGTGTGTGGCTCTAATCTCAGAGTAATCTGTTCTATAGCGTGAGGGTGTTCTTAGCTCCAGTGTGCTCGTTTTACAAAGCAATGGTTGTGGGTATGTTCCAAGACGGGCACGCTTCTGTCGATCAGATAATAAAAATGTGCATGTAGGGTATCAGCTGAGAGCATGAACACTGGCCTCCTCATTACACTTCATTTCTTTTTCTCCGTCCAACTAATATTCCCACTTGCTTCCCAGATCAAATGTACACCAGATCACTTGTACACCAGATCACATGTCCATCAGATCACGTGTACACCAGATCACGTGTACACCAGATCACATGTACACCAGATCACGTGTACACAAGATCAGTTGTACACCAGATCACATGTACACCAGATCACTTGTCCACCAGACAACATGCACCCAGATCACATGTGCACCAGATCATTTGTCCACCAGATCACTTGTCCACCAGATCACATGCACACCAGATCACTTGTCCACCAGATCACATGCACACCAGATCACTTGTCCACCAGATCACATGCACACCAGATCACTTGTCCACCAGACCACACGCACACCAGATCAATTGTCCACCAGACCACACGCACACCAGATCACTTGTCCACCAGATCACATGCTCACCAGATCACTTGTCCACCAGATGACATGTACACAAGATCACTTGTCCACCAGACCACACGCACACCAGATCAATTGTCCACCAGACCACACGCACACCAGATCACTTGTCCACCAGACCACACGCACACCAGATCACTTGTCCACCAGACCACACGCACACCAGATCACTTGTCCACCAGACCACACGCACACCAGATCACTTGTCCACCAGATCACATGCTCACCAGATCACTTGTCCACCAGATGACATGTACACAAGATCACTTGTCTACCTCATCACGTGCACACCAGATCACATGCAAACCAGATCATTTGTCCACCAGATCACATGCTCACCAGATCACTTGTCCACCAGATGACATGTACACAAGATCACTTGTCTACCTCATCACGTGCACACCAGATCACATGCAAACCAGGTCACTTGTCCACCAGATCACATGTACACCAGATCCCTTCGACATCCACCGTTATAATAAGGGTTAAGTGGGCACGTGAGTGTATAGTTTGCACCAGATAAGCACAGAAATCAAATATTAAATACTACACCGGGTCACAAGTATAGCTGCACAAAACATATGAAAAGCATACTATGGTAATGAGCAGCAAGAGTAAGACAAACTTTAACAGAAAGACAAGACAAACTACATCTTTTCGGCAAATACTTTAATCGAGTTTATTAAAAAGACTGTAAACATTAAACACAGAAATCAAAGTCATTATACATCAACACAGGTCTAAAAAGTGGCGAAACGAATTGCGGAGAAGGACGGTGTAATAAAGGTAAAGGTAAAGTACGAGACTTGAACCGGCGTCTTAGCACGCGAGTTTACACCCATATGTGCTCGGCCGCCTATCCAGAAATGTTCGGAGATTTCTGTATAGTGTCGCCTCAAGCATCGAAACTCAGATGCGAGGCGACATTCCTCACCTTTCCCAGTGTATTAACCCTGATGCCCATTTCTGTCAACGGCTGGGTCGACCGTGGGGTATTTTGTTTTCCCAACCACGAGTACAATTCACACTGCTCCCAGCGGGAATCGAACACGGGTTGTCCGAACGTCGGTAGTCCAGTCGAGTGGTTTTCCCAACTAGGCTACCGAGGCCCCCAACGGTGTAGTTCGCACAAGAAGTGTGATATGTACGCATTTCGGCCCACTTCCTTTTCCAGCGTTGTATTTTGAATATAATGTTGTCTTTCCGTTCGATGTCTATTCACTTGTCCAGATTAGACTAGTTAATCTGTTTCTGGGGGCACCACGAAGAGGTGGAGTAGAGTCTGGATACTTCTGGTTACTATCAGCTATGAGTCAATGGCAACCTTCACTTTTTTCTGTTAGCACTCCTTGTTCCCACTGTCTGTCCCCTTCGTCTTTTGCCCTTAAAAAAAAATAGACAAAACGTTAAATATGCGTAAATGTGTGTTGTTGCTTACAAGCAATCAAAGCCCTTCAGACTTCTTTTTGAAGCATAGGCCTCGGTAAAGGTAACCCCACCCCTATACTAAGACATATTCTCTACATCCGGTCTACGCTAGTGTTGATGGTTTCCATGACTTCTCGCCCCCAAGTATTCTTCGGTCTTCCCCGCTTCCACTTTCCCTGGAGTTCCATAATAGTTCTTGTCGTGCGTCGCTAACATCAGATTTACTTAACGTGTGTTCAGTCCATCTTAATGTTATTGTCACAATCTGTTACTCGAATAGCCCCTGTTTTGCTCTTTTCCTGATATCTTCCTTTCTAATTCTGTCATAGATTTTGATTAGAATGTGCCTCAAACAGTTGTTTACAAACGTACTGAGATTTTTGTTTATCTTTACGCATCCCTGTCTTATTCCTGATCTAACTTCAAAGTGATTATTCAGAACAGCGGCAAGCTACCCAGCTCACTTTGAAGTTAGATCAGAAGTAAGGCATGGGTGCGTGCTAATCCCCTCTATAGTTTATTACTTACGTGGACTTCATATAAGTTAGCCAACTAATCGGAGGCAGAGGAGATTAACAAAAATTTTGCAGAGATCAGGCACTAACACATGGGAAAATATAAGACCTACAAGAACGTTTAAATAGACTTAAGGACATAAACACTCAATACAACATGGAAATCAACATCAACAAAACAGAAGTCATGAATATCGCAAAAGAAAAACATAATATCAACAGAACAATTGGCAGCAGAGGACTTAAATAAGTGGAGGAATTTCTTGAATTCCAGCTACATAAAGAAACACAGATAAAATGGTTTGGTCACGTATTAAGCCAGAAAGATTAAAACACAACACAACGAGCCTTCAATAAACGTCGTGTGGACACAAGACCCAAGGGTCGACCACGAAAAAGATGGATTGATTGAATATTTAAAGCACTAGGAAACATAACAGCAGCAGATGCCAACAGAAGAGGCAAAGACTGCAAATTATATCTCCCCACCACGTTGAAAAGCAAGTGAAGAAGGAAAGATGAAGAAAAAATAAATGTATCTTTAAATTTAATGGATGTTGAATAATACAAATAAAGAAACGTTGTGGCGAAATCAAGTCGCAATATCTACGCCTTTCCGCCCAACACATCAAACTTAAGCCAGACATTTTTTAGTACCAAGCTGTCATCTCAATGAGATCTAAGAGAGCTAATTTCAAATATTGGGAAGAAACAATCACCATTTTTTGGCCATGTAATGAGAAGGGAACAGCTGGAATATATTGTAACAACTGGACAAATTGAGGGACGAAGAGATAGAGGGAAGCAAAGAGAAAGATACCAAACAGCTTAAGAGAATGGCTTGGCAGAAAGTCAACAACAGAAATGATAAATAACTGTCGTGATCGAAAGTTGTAGAGAGACATGATCGCCTACGCCAGCAGGCCCGGTACTTGATGATGACGATGATGATGTAATCTCAGTTCGATCCCTACTTGCTAGGATAGACTTGTTCGTTAGTCTGTGGAGATGAAGAGGAATTGTACTCACTTCTAGTTTACAAGAACACCCAAAGTGTAATGAGAGGAGGATGCGAATCATTTCAGTGGAAGAGGTATGTTTATAATACTCGAGAAAACAATTCACAAATAAGCAACAACAGAAAAAAATCAAAGAAAAATAGACAGCCAAAACAAGATCGAACTCGTACTCCTCGACACTGCGCCTTGCCACGAGAAACCTGGCACAGGGTCAACAAACCACTTTAATGAGAGGGACGGGTACCTCCAATAATCAATGAGCGGTAAAGTCATCATACTCTGCTTACGATCTGGCCAAACTAGAATGAGAAACCACATGTTCACCAAACTCAAAATAGGAACTACCAGCCAATGCCTCTCTACCCAAGATTGCATGACTACAAAGCACGTCTTACAGGATTGCCCCAGCACATAGACCTGAGAAGGTCAATGTGGCCCACGTCCACCGCCCTAGATGTTAAACTCTACGATGCACCCGAATCACTGAAAAAGACAGCTGCCTTCATAAGTGTCCAGGATCCTAGTCTGAATGAGCCATGATTACAGGAGTGGGATTCACTAATCTTGACTCAATCATTCAGTTATGATTCTCTGATCGTTTTTAGCATATCCCGTGTTTCACGTCAGTAATTTTGTTTTGGGAAGTAATATATTGCCAAACGTTGACTTCTCTCTGCATAGCTACGACAGTCATTTAGTTTCTTGAAGGGAACTAATCAATTACTCTCTAGGGCATCATCATCAACATCATCAAGTACCATGCCTGCTGGCGTAGGTGATCATGTCTCTCCACAACTTTCGATCACGACAGTTATTTATCATTTCTGTTGTTGACCTTCTGCCAAGCCATTCTCTTAAGCTGTCTGTTATCTCTTCTCTTTGCCTCCCTCTATTTCTTCGTCCCTCAATTTTCCCAGTTGCTACAATATATTCCAGCTGTTCCCTTCTCATCACATGACCAAAAAATGATGATTGTTTCTTCCTATTATTGGAAATTATCTCTCTTTTTGCTCTGGCCTCTATAAAGCCAATAGACATAAATCTTATACAAGTTTATGCACCAACAGCAGACAGTCTAGAGGAAACAATTGATAAATTCTACGACGAGTTAAATGAGGCATTCTAGGGCATAATGTTTAGAAAGTATCTTAATCTTTTCCATAGCCATTAACATATTACAAAGCATTGCCAATAATATATATCAGCATGAAGATCTTATTTCGTTAGCAAAAAAAAAAAAAAAAAAAATAACAGAAATTATATTGTTAAAGCATATCACAAGATCTAACGGTTTGGTTAAGACCATCTTACGGGAAATGAGGAGGGCCGAGTTGTAAACAAAGACCTGACTTAATGAATCCCTTTCAGCTATGAACTGGTTGCTCTTATAACATTTACCTTTCGTACAAAAGTATATGTTTGTAGACAACAACGCAGAACGTGGAATGATGATGTAAAATACTGGCCAGGAAAATCATTCAAACATGCCCAAAACATATAAAACATGGCACAATAAAAATATGGAAGAAAAGGGCAAGATTGCGAAGAAATTGTGTTAGTACCGTAAAGGTTGGCTAGATAACTAGAAGTTCAGGTTTGCTAGTCGACAGTCACACTTGACAGAAAGGACGTAGAAGCATGGCTTGCAGTATGGCTACGAGATTAGCTTGTCGGCCTCTCGACAGGAAAGTTCCGGGTTTGAATCCCATCAGAAGCTTTAGGAATATTTTTTTAATCGAATCCGTGATTTCTTTGCGGCTCCACCCTCGATCTGTCTATAAAGATCCGATGTCTAGTCCTTACGATAAGGACGAAAAATAGGTGGCCCGTGTGCACTCGCGCACGTTAAAGAACCCTTGACAGTTAAAAGTCGTAATGAATAAACCAAAAATGGTCGCTGTCTGGAAAAAAATTATTAATCAAGGCTACTCATGCCGAAGACGGATATGTCGGGCCGAAAGGTGCAGATGTCGCGGTTTTGCCATAATATAGCGACACAACACATCCACGTCAAGTTAATAATTGGTTAACGCTGAAGAAGAAGAGAAAGAGCAAGAAGAGGAATTGTGTGAAACTTTATGAGTGGAATTATCGTTATTGGACATAATCAGAGAACTACTCAGGTAGCACAATTAGAGATGTCCAGAAAGCTACACATACCTCCTGTATGTAACACCTTCGTGCTACTAGAGATGTCCAGAAAGCTACACATACCTCCTGTATGTAACACCTTCGTGCTACTAGCGATGTCCAGAAAGCTACACATACCTCCTGTATGTAACAGTCTCGTGCTACTAGAGATGTCCAGAAAGCTACACATACCTCCTGTGTGTAACAGCCTCGTGCTACTAGAGATGTCCAGAAAGCTACACATACCTCCTGTGTGTAACAGCCTCGTGCTACTAGCGATGTCCAGAAAGCTACACATACCTCCTGTGTGTAACAGCCTCGTGCTACTAGTGATGTCCAGAAAGCTACACATACCTCCTGTGTGTAACACCTTCGTGCTACTAGCGATGTGCAGAAAGCTACAGATACCTCCTGTATGTAACATCTTCGTGCTACTAGCGATGTGCAGAAAGCTACACGTACTTCCTGTATGTAACACCTTCGTGCTACTAGCGATGTGCAGAAAGCTACACGTACTTCCTGTATGTAACACCTTCGTGCTACTAGCGATGTGCAGAAAGCTACACGTACTTCCTGTATGTAACACCTTCGTGCTCCTAACGATAGTGCACCACAAGCAGAAGAGTTAATGTTATTACGCTGACATGAATGAATATAAAAAGAATATTTGCCTGCTTTATAAACTGTACCACAGTCTTAATAGCAGAGACAGAGAATGAACTACAAGAAATGATAGACATAATAGTAAAAGAAAGCAACAAGAAAGGTCTCAGTCTGAATAGTAAGAAAACTGAAGTAATGGTTATATCGAAGAAACAATCATCACCATCATGCAGCATAAAAATAAACGAGACAAATCTGAAACAAGTGCAACGTTTGAAATACTTGGGCACAATAATAACATCAGATGGGAGATGCACCACAGAAATAAAAAGCTGAATAGCTTAGGCCAAAATGGCATTTCAGAAATGAAAAATATCTTATGCAACAAATCTAT
Organism: Megaustenia siamemsis; assembly: GCA_032433765.1. Lineage (NCBI taxonomy): Eukaryota > Metazoa > Mollusca > Gastropoda > Stylommatophora > Ariophantidae > Megaustenia > Megaustenia siamemsis. The sequence continues at coordinate 19,899,010 of JAVIAB010000126.1, forward strand.
GTCAATAAAAATGAGAAAGAGAGTTCATCGGTGCTATATAGAACCAATTCTGACCTATGGAAGCGAATCATGGACAGTAGATAAACAAATGAAAAGACGATTAGAGGCCACAGAGATGGGATTTCTTAGAAGAATGTTGAAAGTTCCCTGGACAGCTAAAAAGACCAATGAGGCAGTTCTCAAAGAGGCCAACACAAAAAGGGAGCTCTTAAAAAACATCAGAAAGAAGCAATCAACATTTTTCAGGCACATCATGAGAAGAGGAAAGTTGGAATACTTGGTTACAACTGGCAAAATAAAAGGAAAGAGAGATCGCCGGCGACAAAGAGAGAAAATACTGGATAACTTGGTGTCATGGCATGGAAAACAGTCAACAACAGAACTGATACGATGCACTGTAGATAGAAGATTGTGGAGGGACATGATCACCTACGCCAACCGGCATGGCACATGATGATGATAAACTGTACGAACTCTGAGAAAATTTGCTCCCTTTAAAATGTTCTGGGGAAAGTGATCTTTTTCTTCTTCTGCGATCATGACGTCATTCAGACTAGGACCCCGGACTCTCTTATGAAGGCAGCTGTCTGTTTCAGTGATTCGGTTGCGATGTAGAGTTTCTTTTCCAGGGAGGTGGGTGTCGGCCCCATTGTCCTTCTCAGATCTGTGTAGTAAAGTAAAAAGAGCCCCCGTCACGCCAAGTGGCGTTTAGGGAATATGGTGTTAGTGACCATAAATTTAACAGACCTTCAGCCCATGATTTTTTGGGGTAATGTGGTCGGTATTACGCCCGTGCCGCTTTACTTTCCCAGAAACAATCCGGTACCCATTTAAGACTGGGTCAACCCGAAAGCCGTCGGTTGGGATCGAACCCGACCCTTTGTCCTTTGTAGTCAAGTTCACTAACCACTGAGCTATCGCGGCTACCAGGTTTGTGTACTGGGGGAGAGCCTCTTTTGTTTTCATGTTATCCAAGGAAATTCTCAAATAGTCCAGCACAAAAAGGGAGCTCCCAAAAATCATCAGAAAGAAATAATCAACATTTTTACGGGCACATCATGAGAAGAGGAATTCTTTATTCAAATGAGAAGTTGGAATACTTGGTTACAACTGGCAAAATACAGGGAGAGAGATCGTGGACAATAAAGTGAGAAAATACTAGAGAGCTTGGTGTCATGGCATGGAAACCATTCAACAACACAATTGATGCGATGCACTGTTGATAGACGATTGTGAAAGGACATGATCGCCTACATCAATCGGTATGACACGTGATGATGATTTTCCAGTGTAATGTGGCATTGGCTGGTTGTTCTTATTTTGAGTTTCGTGAACATGTTGTTTCTCATTCTGTTGTACCCAGTGCGCAGCATAGGGATATAGTACACCGTAATATTAAACTTTACAGCTACACGATTTTAAATGCTATAGGATACTCTTTACCTTTCCTTCCATGTCAGAGCGAACGAAGAAGAAGCAATGAACCCAAAACTCTTTCACTTCCTCTGTTTCATTCATATATATAAAGTGTATATACTGAAGTGTCTAACCCTATTTTTGGACGAAAGCGGTCGACTTCTGATTATCAGATTCCTCCCTCTTCCCCCCCCCCCCCCGCCCCAAAATTGCAATACTCAGATACGGAATGGCTGTCAACAACAACAACAACAGCAACGAGTGTTGCAACACAAAAAATAAATTGAAAACTAGCAGACCCTTTCTTTTCAAATGTGAGAAAACAACATCATAATAATCGAACATCGTAGAGAGACGAAACTAGACAGAAACACATATCTCAAAAATAAACAACATTGCAAGCAGCCGGCAGATGACAGCAGAACAACAACCAAAGCTGTAAGTTTATCATAATTATCGACACTGCAGGGCTAGATCAATAGTACTTGTCCTCCCGTGGCAGATTTTTAATTTAACACATCGATTTCGTAGTTACTAATGACAGGATACAGCATGAAAGATAGATCAGAAATGAAGATCTGAGGAAAAAGCAGGGAATAATTCCTGCCATAGAGAAACAACAGATAAAATGGTCTTACCACGTGATAAGACAGAAAGATCACAACACAACACAATTAATCTTTAATAAGTGTTACGGGAGCAAAACTCAAGGGTTGACCATGAAAAGGATGGATTGATGGAATATTAGAAACGCGAAGAAAAATAACAGCAGCAGAGGTCAACAAAAGAGCAAAAGACCACAAACGTTGTCTCCCTGCGAAGCTGAAAAGCAAATGGGCAAGGAAATAAGAAGATTCCATATTTATGTTTTCTATGCCATTTTTGAAAGATGAGAAAAGAAAGAAAGAAAGAAAATCTAAACATTAGTCTAAAAAATTATCAACACCCACGAAATCTAGCAATCTCGGAGAAGAAAGCGTTCCTGTCATGTGTGAGGTGTATGCTATTACTTGAACATGATGATGATAATGATCCTTGATTACATTGTTTGACTGACTTTCACTCCGAGCGGACAGTTCTTGCACATTTCGTATTCCTCACATTTCGCAAGCGTGTTCAAGTCTTCTAAATATCACTATTGTAAATAAATTACTCAAAATAACAAACAGGAAACAATAAACAACATCCCAATATTAATAATTACATACTATTGTGTGCTGAAACGATAATAAAACACACCAAAATATTGTGGTCATATAAACAACTGTATTACTACATGAGAAAAATAAACAAAATATTATGTAACAAACAAACACGAATATCTAGATCACAACAGAAAATACTACACGGAAAAAAACCATCACATTAGACATCACAACATGAACAAAATACTACACGAAAACTATAAGCTACAGAGATCTTGTTAGCACGTTTGTCAATAATCATCGCAAACAAACGTCATATACGGAGCCTAACGCCAGAAATGTTCACACTTATTCACGTGCTATTGTCATACGGGCAAATATTACTCTCAAAACACAGTCTGTATCGAACAGTTCGTTGTGCCTTGATTGCTGCGATCAGCAAATCTCCAGATCGATCAAATCACATCAGTCGTATCACAGGCAGAACGGCAGAGACGAGGCTGTTTACGACACCGCCTGAGCTAAATTTAGATACAGGGGATTTCGACCGGTGAGCGCTATTTTTAGCAGCTTACGCACACGCCACGCTCTGTGCATTATGTTTTTTTGTACCGTGTGTGTTGATGTTCATTATATGAGTGGTTCTCAAATTGGACGCTGTACGGCCCCAACTCCTGCGTTAGACGTGTGTAATGTTTTGTGTAGGGGTGCGTAAAGGGTTGGTTTAAGCGTAAAGAAGGAGATAGGATAAATGTTAACATGGAACCATAAGCGAAAAGCAAGCTTTACTACGTTCCGTTGTTTGATGTGCGACGGGGATAATCTGACGACTGTGTTTTATGTGTTCGGATTTGGAGTCAAAAATTATGTCTTAACATCATCAAGCGCTATACATTAAAAAAAAATATGACGATCATCATTTTCAGGAGGACATGAACGTCTGGTCAATATGATGGATAGGCGGCAGGAACCATTGAAGGCTATGTATGAAAGTGTTCCTTGTTGCAGTTTCCTCATATTCCAAGTCCGGCTTGTTGCAGGAGCTACTGAGTTAGGTGCTCTGTGCACACCGTGAGCTGTGTGTTTAATCCGTTTTGATCATGTTTCGATACTCCAATTGTTTACGATAAATGATGATATCATATGATGGAGAATAGTTGGATGTGTTCACTTTCGGTGCGGTTTCGCCTTATGTCTTTTGGCGTGTGCTGAGACTGCTATGATGGGGACTACAGCTACCTTTCTTTGTTTAAGAGATGAGATAGTAATTTGGATGATTCCACTGGCACGGGCGGTTGAGCAATTATAGATTTTAAATTCGTTTGCAGTGATACCGGGGCCTTCCATAACCAAAGAAACCGAAGCTTGACTACGCTCAATGTGTTCCTCGTCCAACGGTGTGTATGACACTGCTATTGTTCATTATTACAATGGGTTCAGACATGACAACTACGGCCAAAATGAGCGCTGATAAGTCTGTCTAATCGAGGACATCGATGCGTTGACCTGTAGAAGAGGATCGCTCGCTTCCTGATCAGAAGGGCCCGGGTTCATCTCCCAAAAGTGATGGATTTTTTAAATTTCGAACCGACAAGGCTTCGGGGTTCACCCAGCCTCAAGAAATTTGTAGTAGTGATTTTTCTTAGACCTAAAGGCGGCATGGCGTGATACCGGCCACATCAACCAAAAATGTACCGTGGTTATAGAAAACTGTGACCCCTAAACACACATTTCCTATACGCCTAGCTAGGCTTAGAGTGAGCATTTATTTATTTATTTAGAAGAGGATGATGAGTTGTTTGACTTACGAAGTGGCTGTTACGGGTGTATTTTTCCTCCACAGATCGTCATAAATGGACTTCCGGTCAATATGGCGGATAGGCAGCAGGAACCATTGAGTCTCAGTCTGAAAAATGTTCCTTGTTGCAGTTTTCTTATATTCAAAGCCCGGTTTGCTGATGAAGCTATTGAGTTTAATGCTCTGTGAATGCAGTGAGCTGTGTGTTTCATGCGGATCGTGTTTTGATAATCGGACTGCTTACGATGAATGATGATATCGTATGGCGAAGGACAGTTCAACTGCGTTCACTTTCGATGCCACTTGACTTTAAGTCTTTTGGCATGTGCTGTAGTTGCTATGATGGGGACTGCAACTGCCTTTCTTTGTTTGGATCCTTCAATGAGATGAGTTTTAATTAGGATGATTCCACTGGTACGGGCGGTTCAGCAATTATGGGTTTTTATTCGTTCTCAGTGATATCGGAGCCTTCGACTAACCATAGCCTTGAACACTCTTAATTCGCTCTTCGAAATTATTAGCAAATATGTTTTTCACTTCAAGTGTAATACTACAATACTTTAGTGTGACATCAAATACCTTCTTTTGTAGATCGTGCGACATCGAATCCCCTCTTTTGTCGATCGTGCGACATCGAATCCCCTCTTTTGTCGATCGTGCGACATCGAATCCCCTCTTTTGTAGATCGTTCGACATCGAATCCCCTCTTTTGTCGATCGTGCGACATCGAATCCCCTCTTTTGTCGATCGTTCGACATCGAATCCCCTCTTTTGTTGATCGTATTGTAAAAATCGTTCCTGTCTGCAGCTCACCATCAAATAACAAACAATAAGCAAAAACAGAAGATCGTTGAGTTATTTTTGGATTATCTTCATTAACTCCGACATGTTGGTGCTCAGATCCCCTCCACACAAGTCCCGCAAGTGTCCAGCGACTGGCGACTCCAGTTCTGTGTTGGTTGATAAGTCTTCTTACACACCCACTAGGTTTCTCGTTTCTGGCTGTGCCCATCTTAACTCTCATCTCTTTCATCCGAAGGAGTGACGTGGACTCTTGGTTGTCGAAGAACTGTGGGCTTCCCGCCTCACGGAGGGCATTAATTATGTCCGCCTGATAATTGGTTGACCGTCTTCAATGATAGCACAGCTAGACAACATATCCGCTCTTTCATTACCTCATACCCCCGCATGGCCAGGGGCGTAGACAAAGTTGACTCTGCAAATCGTTGATTTCTGTAGTGACTCTACTCATTGCCTGTGTTCAGAGCCCGACTCCACTTTATTTTTTATCATGCTCATCGAATCCCTTATTATTCAGGCGTGGTATAGTCATGTTATTCCAACCAGGTAAATGGTCTTACTCAACTCAACAAAACATCAATTAATACATAATTCTTTTAAGTGCAGAAATATAACATCAAAATAACACAATATAGCACTGACAGAAACAGCTGCATTATTCCTTTAGAAAAATAAACAAAATATTGTGGAACAAATAAACACAAATATGTAGATAACAAAACACAAAATGCTACACGAAAAACATGCCACTTGACTTCACATTACACAGAAAACACAAACGAAAACAAGTTACGAGTATCTTGCTATCATTCTGGTAGATGTTAATCTGACATACAAGCTGCATGTCCAGCCAGTCTCAGCTGTAACCTACACAACATGGAGTGAATGTTTGGCAAGTTTTACTGTGTCAGCACAGCTGTGTTTGGCACAATTCCTGCCATCTTTTCTTCAGCGATTTCCGCAGGCCGTGCATGCAAAAGTGAGGAAAGTCTGCCTGTAACAGATAAGACAAGAGCTGACCTCGATCCGTTTCGAATAGTCAGCCGTGGGTTATATATACGAAAATAGATCCAACCTGCAGAAGAATTAAGTGTGTCAACCACGATGCATGCAGGTTTAAAGGACAAATCAGGTCCACACACGCACATAGCAGTACTGGCTAATGGGAATAATAGAACAAAGAAGTATGTGTTAGCACTCGGAAAAATTGACAGACAAACAACAATAGAAAAAAACGAAGAACAATATATGGTCCGAAGTGGGATCGAACCCGTACTCAGTGGCACCGCGCCTTGCCACGAGAAGCCGAACGCTTGGTACACTGCCACGCAGCCAACTAAAAAAATTGGCTATTGCAGTAGTGTCTTCCACGAAAGGCGATCTCAATGACTATAGCATAGGGTAACGATCACAGACCGGAAATAAATTGTATATTTGTACTTTCCTATTAATGCAAGTATCTCCCAGTAGGGCTGAATACTTGTGTTGTAGACAAACATTTATTGGACGAAACAGCACGAATAGTAGTTCCCAGTGGTTATATACTGGGTACAAATAATAATACATAAATATTATTATATGGGGAACTTCCGAGGCGATAATAGGGAATAATAGAACAAAGAAGTATGTGTTAGCACTCGGAAAAATTGACAGACAAACAACAATAGAAAAAAACGAAGAACAATATATGGTCCGAAGTGGGATCGAACCCGTACTCAGTGGCACCGCGCCTTGCCACGAGAAGCCGAACGCTTGGTACACTGCCACGCAGCCAACTAAAAAAATTGGCTATTGCAGTAGTGTCTTCCACGAAAGGCGATCTCAATGACTATAGCATAGGGTAACGATCACAGACCGGAAATAAATTGTATATTTGTACTTTCCTATTAATGCAAGTATCTCCCAGTAGGGCTGAATACTTGTGTTGTAGACAAACATTTATTGGACGAAACAGCACGAATAGTAGTTCCCAGTGGTTATATACTGGGTACAAATAATAATACATAAATATTATTATATGGGGAACTTCCGAGGCGATAATAGGGAATAATAGAACAAAGAAGTATGTGTTAGCACTCGGAAAAATTGACAGACAAACAACAATAGAAAAAAAACGAAGAACAATATATGGTCCGAAGTGGGATCGAACCCGTACTCAGTGGCACCGCGCCTTGCCACGAGAAGCCGAACGCTTGGTACACTGCCACGCAGCCAACTAAAAAAATTGGCTATTGCAGTAGTGTCTTCCACGAAAGGCGATCTCAATGACTATAGCATAGGGTAACGATCACAGACCGGAAATAAATTGTATATTTGTACTTTCCTATTAATGCAAGTATCTCCCAGTAGGGCTGAATACTTGTGTTGTAGACAAACATTTATTGGACGAAACAGCACGAATAGTAGTTCCCAGTGGTTATATACTGGGTACAAATAATAATACATAAATATTATTATATGGGGAACTTCCGAGGCGATAATAGGGAATAATAGAACAAAGAAGTATGTGTTAGCACTCGGAAAAATTGACAGACAAACAACAATAGAAAAAAACGAAGAACAATATATGGTCCGAAGTGGGATCGAACCCGTACTCAGTGGCACCGCGCCTTGCCACGAGAAGCCGAACGCTTGGTACACTGCCACGCAGCCAACTAAAAAAATTGGCTATTGCAGTAGTGTCTTCCACGAAAGGCGATCTCAATGACTATAGCATAGGGTAACGATCACAGACCGGAAATAAATTGTATATTTGTACTTTCCTATTAATGCAAGTATCTCCCAGTAGGGCTGAATACTTGTGGAAGTTCCCCATATAATAATATTTATGTATTATTATTTGTACCCAGTATATAACCACTGGGAACTACTATTCGTGCTGTTTCGTCCAATAAATGTTTGTCTACAACACAAGTATTCAGCCCTACTGGGAGATACTTGCATTAATAGGAAAGTACAAATATACAATTTATTTCCGGTCTGTGATCGTTACCCTATGCTATAGTCATTGAGATCGCCTTTCGTGGAAGACACTACTGCAATAGCCAATTTTTTTAGTTGGCTGCGTGGCAGTGTACCAAGCGTTCGGCTTCTCGTGGCAAGGCGCGGTGCCACTGAGTACGGGTTCGATCCCACTTCGGACCATATATTGTTCTTCGTTTTTTTCTATTGTTGTTTGTCTGTCAATTTTTCCGAGTGCTAACACATACTTCTTTGTTCTATTATTCCCTATTATCGCCTCGGAAGTTCCCCATATAATAATATTTATGTATTATTATTTGTACCCAGTATATAACCACTGGGAACTACTATTCGTGCTGTTTCGTCCAATAAATGTTTGTCTACAACACAAGTATTCAGCCCTACTGGGAGATACTTGCATTAATAGGAAAGTACAAATATACAATTTATTTCCGGTCTGTGATCGTTACCCTATGCTATAGTCATTGAGATCGCCTTTCGTGGAAGACACTACTGCAATAGCCAATTTTTTTAGTTGGCTGCGTGGCAGTGTACCAAGCGTTCGGCTTCTCGTGGCAAGGCGCGGTGCCACTGAGTACGGGTTCGATCCCACTTCGGACCATATATTGTTCTTCGTTTTTTTCTATTGTTGTTTGTCTGTCAATTTTTCCGAGTGCTAACACATACTTCTTTGTTCTATTATTCCCTATTATCGCCTCGGAAGTTCCCCATATAATAATATTTATGTATTATTATTTGTACCCAGTATATAACCACTGGGAACTACTATTCGTGCTGTTTCGTCCAATAAATGTTTGTCTACAACACAAGTATTCAGCCCTACTGGGAGATACTTGCATTAATAGGAAAGTACAAATATACAATTTATTTCCGGTCTGTGATCGTTACCCTATGCTATAGTCATTGAGATCGCCTTTCGTGGAAGACACTACTGCAATAGCCAATTTTTTTAGTTGGCTGCGTGGCAGTGTACCAAGCGTTCGGCTTCTCGTGGCAAGGCGCGGTGCCACTGAGTACGGGTTCGATCCCACTTCGGACCATATATTGTTCTTCGTTTTTTTCTATTGTTGTTTGTCTGTCAATTTTTCCGAGTGCTAACACATACTTCTTTGTTCTATTATTCCCTATTATCGCCTCGGAAGTTCCCCATATAATAATATTTATGTATTATTATTTGTACCCAGTATATAACCACTGGGAACTACTATTCGTGCTGTTTCGTCCAATAAATGTTTGTCTACAACACAAGTATTCAGCCCTACTGGGAGATACTTGCATTAATAGGAAAGTACAAATATACAATTTATTTCCGGTCTGTGATCGTTACCCTATGCTATAGTCATTGAGATCGCCTTTCGTGGAAGACACTACTGCAATAGCCAATTTTTTTAGTTGGCTGCGTGGCAGTGTACCAAGCGTTCGGCTTCTCGTGGCAAGGCGCGGTGCCACTGAGTACGGGTTCGATCCCACTTCGGACCATATATTGTTCTTCGTTTTTTTCTATTGTTGTTTGTCTGTCAATTTTTCCGAGTGCTAACGCATACTTCTTTGTTCTATTATTCCCTATTATCGCCTCGGAAGTTCCCCATATAATAATATTTATGTATTATTATTTGTACCCAGTATATAACCACTGGGAACTACTATTCGTGCTGTTTCGTCCAATAAATGTTTGTCTACAACACAAGTATTCAGCCCTACTGGGAGATACTTGCATTAATAGGAAAGTACAAATATACAATTTATTTCCGGTCTGTGATCGTTACCCTATGCTATAGTCATTGAGATCGCCTTTCGTGGAAGACACTACTGCAATAGCCAATTTTTTAGTTGGCTGCGTGGCAGTGTACCAAGCGTTCGGCTTCTCGTGGCAAGGCGCGGTGCCACTGAGTACGGGTTCGATCCCACTTCGGACCATATATTGTTCTTCGTTTTTTCTATTGTTGTTTGTCTGTCAATTTTTCCGAGTGCTAACACATACTTCTTTGTTCTATTATTCCCTATTATCGCCTCGGAAGTTCCCCATATAATAATATTTATGTATTATTATTTGTACCCAGTATATAACCACTGGAACTACTATTCGTGCTGTTTCGTCCAATAAATGTTTGTCTACAACACAAGTATTCAGCCCTACTGGGAGATACTTGCATTAATAGGAAAGTACAAATATACAATTTATTTCCGGTCTGTGATCGTTACCCTATGCTATAGTCATTGAGATCGCCTTTCGTGGAAGACACTACTGCAATAGCCAATTTTTTCAGTTGGCTGCGTGGCAGTGTATCAAGCGTTCGGCTTCTCGTGGCAAGGCGCGGTGCCACTGAGTACGGGTTCGATCCCACTTCGGACCATATATTGTTCTTCGTTTTTTTCTATTGTTGTTTGTCTGTCAATTTTTCCGAGTGCTAACACATACTTCTTTGTTCTATTATTCCCTATTATCGCCTCGGAAGTTCCCCATATAATAATATTTATGTATTATTATTTGTACCCTGGCTAATGGGACCAGCTCATCTTTGTTTATAAGGCTGTTTCTACTTCTCCGTCATTAAACAAGACATAGAGTCAAGTTCGCGTGTTCAAAAGACTTGAACGTTGATGAAGAAAATACGATAAGCATCTCACAGAGCACAATAAAACGTTTTACATGTCAACGGGTTCAAAAGCATCTACCTGTTGATGATCTACAAGGACAGCTTCACCCCGTGTAGTACATCATCATCAAGTACCATGCCTGCTGGCGTAGGTGATCATGTCTCTCCACAACTTTAGATCTCGTCAGTTATTTATCATTTCTGTTGTTGACCTTCTGCCAAGCCATTCAATTAAGCTGTCTGGTACATTTTCTCTTTGCTTCCCTCTAAGTCTTCGTCCCTCAATTTTCCCAGTTGTTACAATATATTCCAATTGTTTTCTTCTCATTACATGGCCAAAAATGATGATTGTTTCTTCAAATATTGGAAATAATCTCTCTTTTTGCTTTGGCCTCTTTCAGAACGATTTCATTACACTTCCTAGCTGTCCATGGTATTCCCAACATTCTTCTATAAAACCACCGTGTAGTACAATTGATGGTGTTCGCGATTGTAGGTAGAACTACAAATGACATTGTTGTTGGACAATGTGCGTTATCATAAAATCTTATTTGATTACACAGGGTAATCTCAACACAGTCCACGATCATAGCACCGGTTAGTGGTTGCTGTCCTGGGGCAAGAGGACATTTTATTTGTTATTGGCAACAGGTAATCAGTCTCCTCTTCACTAGTGCTGATATCTGTGGTATTCAGAGATAAGGACTTGTTGTGTAGACATTAGTAAATTAACAGCAAAGAAGAGTAAGTACATCAACAACAACAAAAGAAGGAGGGGGAGGCCAAGTAGTCTAGAGATATGTTATCGATGAGAGGCCAAGTAGTCTAGAGATATGTTATCGATGGGAGGCCAAGTAGTCTAGAGATATGTTATCGATGGGAGGCCAAATAGTCTAGAAATATGTTATCGATCTCAGGACAGCTGGATCGGCTGGATTAACTGGTATTGAGCCCCGCGACCACTTAAGTGAATTTTTCTTGGATTTTTCTGGACTTTTCCTCAGTTAAGTCTCACTTTAATTTTATATATATATATATTAGCTGACTAATTTTCACATATTATCTTTTTTTTTCTCCGTTATATAGCACATCTCTCTGTCGTTTCATCATTTCATCTCTTATCCCCTCTGTTTATTTCTCCTTCATTTACCTGTTCCGTTCATCCTAGATGTGGTAGCTTTTTACTTTATTTCGTTGTTTGTGTTTTTCTCGTTTTCTGAGGAAGGCCGTATGTAGGCCCAAGCGTCAGTATTTTGTTATTTTTCCTTTTTTTTTTCTTTTTTCTTTTTTTTTTTTGTAAAGCTGTCACCAAACCTTGAAGTAGTGTACGTTACACCTCCTCTACTTGCTCCTGCTACCAGCTTTACCGCAGCACTGCATTTATTTTCCCGTGCTCCACTTTAGCTCATTGTTTTTGTGAGTGCAAAAAGTAGTGCCGGTATGTTTAAGAAAGCAGAAGTTTGGTAGGTATGAGTTTCAAGTTGAAGTGAGGACGAACTTTTAGAACCACAGAAGAGGCTACGATGATCACTTTGATGAACCAAAGGTGATGTGTTAATGGTTTTATCCGCCAGAGGGCGGTGTAAAAGGATTTATTAGGCCAAGGTGAATGCAATGCAAGGGTTTCAGTGGCCACATTTGAGCCAGGGGGTTCTTGAAACATGACTGTATCGTGCAAATAAATCATGAAATGTAATAATGCAATTTGTAACCACCGGACTGTAAATAGGACATCAATAAATATGTGTTGGTGTTATTATACATTTCAAGCCTTTGTCGAATGTAAAGATCGAAGGGATAAGATTTTATTTGGAGAATGTGTTAAAAGAAGGAACGAGACGACCTAATAACAACAGGCATATGAAGTATAAGTAAGAACAAACAAAGACAACGCGAAGACATTAAATTATCTAGTTCACGATCGAATATAAAAGTGCTCTATTTAAAAATCTAATCAACGAACCATAAACAAACGCTACGAAAACGCCAGATTAAGAGGAAGACCGAGAAATAGATGGATAAAGGGAATACTAGAGTCATTAGGAGGGATAACACCAGAAGAGGCCAACAGAAGAGCAAAGAATCGCAGATTGTATCTCCCCGAGACGCCAACGGCAATGGAGGAAGGATAGAAGTAAAAAGAAAAGAAGAAAAAAGAAGAATCAATGAACATTTATAAAAGACAAGAAAATGTCGTTTTACAACTGTACCTATGATCTGTTTGACAAGGCAAAGGTAATCAAAAATGACATTTTAGAAAAAAAAGGAAAAAGTTATCAAAAATGACTTTTTGAAAAAAACAGAGACAAATGTAATCAAAAATCACATTTTAGAAAAAACAGAGGCAAAGGTAATCAAGAATGACATTTTAGAAAAAACAGAGGCAAAGGTAATCAAGAATGACATTTTAGACAAAACAGAGGCAAATGTAATCAAAAATGACATTTTAGAAAAAAAACAGGCAAAGGTAATCAAAAATGACATTTTAGAAAAAACTGAGGCAAAGGTTATCAAAAATGACATTTTAGAAAAAACAGAAGCAAAGGTGAAATTATTGGGGAAAAGGGGCGGTAAGTGGGGAATTATGGAGAAATGTGTGCGGTTAGAGTGAAATTATGGGTAAAAGTGTGCGGTTATGATTAAACCATGGAGAAAAGTGTGCAGTCATGGTGAAATTATGGGTAAAAGTGTACGGTTAGGATTAAACCATGGAGAAAAGTGTGCAGTCATGGTGAAATTATGGGTAAAAGTGTACGGTTAGGATTAAACCATGGAGAAAAGTGTGTGGTAAGGGTGAAATTATGGAAAAAAAGTGTGCGGTTTGGATGAAATTATGTTGAAAAGTGTGCGGTTAGAGTGAAATTATGGAGAAAAGTATGCGGTTAGAGTGATATTATGTAGAAAAGTGAGTGGTCATGATGAAATTATGGAGAAAAGTGTGCAGTTAGAGTGAAGTTATGTTGAAAAGTGTGCAGTTATGGTGACATTATGGGTAAAAGTGTGTGGTTAGGATTAAACCATGGAGAAAAGTGTGCGGTTAGAGTGAAATTATGGAGAAAAGTGTGCGGTTAGAGTGAAATTATGGAGAAAACTGTGCAGTTATGGTGACATTATGGGTAAAAGTGTGTGGTTAGGATTAAACCATGGAGAAAAGTGTGCGGTTAGGAAGAAATTATGGCAAAAGTGTGCGGTTAGAGTGAAATTATGGAGAAAAGTGTGCGGTTAGAGTGAAATTATGGAGAAAACTGTGCAGTTATTGTGACATTATGGGTAAAAGTGTGTGGTTAGGATTAAACCATGGAGAAAAGTGTGCGGTTAGGATGAAATTATGGAGAAAAGTGTGCTGTTAGAGTGAAATTATGGAGAAAACTGCAGTTATAGTGAAATTATGAGTAAAAGTGTGTGGTTAGGAATAAACCATAAAGAATAGTGTGCAGTTATGGTGAAATTATGGGTAAAAGTGTGTGGTTAGGATTAAACCATGGAGAAAAGTGTGCGGTTATGGGTAAAAGTACGTGGCTAGAGTGAAATTATGGAGAAAAGTGTGCGGTTAGAGTGAAATTATGGGTAAAATTGTGCGGTTAGAGTGAAATTATGGAGAAAACTGTGCAGTTTTGGTGAAATTATGGGTAAAAGTGTGTGGTTAGGATTAAACCATGGAGAAAGGTGTGCAGTTAGGGTGAAATTATGGAAAAAAGTGTGCAGTTAGGATGAAATTATGGAGAAAAGTGTGCGGTTATGGTAAAACTATGGAAAAAGTGTGCGGTTAGAGTGATATTATGTAGAAAAGTGTGTGGTCAGGATGAAATTATGGAGAAAAGTGTACAGTTAGAGTGAAGTTATGGAGAAAAGTGTGCGGTTAGAGTGATATTATGTAGAAAAGTGAGTGGTCAGGATGAAATTATGGAGAAAAGTGTGCAGTTAGAGTGAAGTTATGTTGAAAAGTGTGTGCTTAGGATGAAATCATAGAGAAAAGTGTGCGGTTAGGATGAAATTATGGGTAAAAGTGTGCGATTAGGATGAAATTATGGGTAAAAGTGTGCGGTTAGGATGAAATTATGGGTAAAAGTGTGCGGTTAGGATGAAATTATGGGTAAAAGTGTGCGGTTTGGATGAAATTATGGGTAAAAGTGTGTGGTTAGGATTAAACCATGGGTAAAAGTGTGCGGTTAGGATGAAATTATGGGTAAAAGTGTGTGGTTAGGATGAAATTATGGAGAAAAGTTTGCGGTTAGGATGAAATTATGGAGAAAAGTGTGCGGTTAGAGTGATATTATGTAGGAAAGTGTGTGGTCAGGATGAAATTATGGAGAAAAGTGTGCAGTTAGAGTGAAGTTATGGAGAAAGTGTGCAGTTAGGATGAAATTATGGAGAAAAGTGTACGGCTAGGATGAAATTATGGAGAAAAGTGTGCGGTTAGAGTGAAATTATGGAGAAAAGTGTGCGGTTAGGATGAAATTATGGAGAAAAGTGTACGGCTAGGATGAAAATATGGAGAAAAGTGTACGGCTAGGATGAAATTATGGAGAAAAGTGTGCGGCTAGAGTGAAGTTATGGAGAAAAGTGTGCGGTTAGGATGAAATTATGGAGAAAAGTGTACGGCTAGGATGAAATTATGGAGAAAAGTGTGCAGTTAGAGTGAAGTTATGGAGAAAAGTGTGCGGTTAGGATGAAATTATGGAGAAAAGTGTATGGCTAGGATGAAATTATGGAGATTAGTGTGCGGTTAGAGTGACGTTAAGGAGAAAAGTGTGCGGTTAGGATGAAATTATGGAGAAAAGTGTACGGCTAGGATGCAATTATGGAGAAAAGTGTGCGGTTAGAGTGAAGTTATGGAGAAAAGTGTGCGGTTAGGATGAAATTATGGAGAAAAGTGTGCATTTAGAATGAAGTTATGGAGAAAATTGTGCGGTTAGAGTGAAGTTATGGAGAAAAGTGTGCGGTTAGAGTGAAGTTATGGAGAAAAGTGTGCGGTTAGAATGAAATTATGGAGAAAAGTGTGCAGTTAGAGTGAAGTTATGGAGAAAAGTGTGCGGTTAGGATGAAATTATGGAGAAAAGTGTACGGCTAGGATGAAATTATGGAGAAAAGTGTGAGGTTATGGTAAAACTATGCAAAAAGTGTGCGGTTAGAGTGATATTATGTAGGAAAGTGTGTGGTCAGGATGAAATTATGGAGAAAAGTGTGTGGTCAGGATGAAATTATGGAGAAAAGTGTGCGGTTAGAGTGAAGTTATGGAGAAAAGTGTGCGGTTAGGATGAAATTATGGAGAAAAACTGGCGGCATAGGTGAAATTATGGGAGAAATGGGCGAAAAGGATGAAGCTATGGGAAAAAGAGGCGGTAATTTTAAAATTATATGTGAGGGTGTGTTAAAGGTGGAATTATGGTAAAAGGGAGATGTCGGGGAGGGGGGGTGGAGTTGTATGTGAGACGTTGAGAGTAGGTTTATGAATACAGTTAGTAAATTGTAAATGAGAGATGGTGTAAGATGTAACGGCTTGGGGAATAACTGTGAAATGTTGGGAACCTCTGGCCTACATTATACATAGCGCTAGTGCTCGAGTCATGGTGTTTATGCAACACACTATAATTTCACAAGCGTTCTATTGTAATGCTCTAGTTACTTTACACTGCTTACTTTAGTCATCGTCTTTCTCTCTCTCTCTCTCTCTCTCTCTCTCTATCTATCTATCTATCTATCTATCTATCTATCTATCTATCTATCTATCTATCTATCTATCTATCTATCTATCTATCTATCTATCTATCTATCTATCTATCTATCTATCTATCTATCTATCTATCTATCTATCTATCTATCTATCTATCTATCTATCTATCTATCTATCTATCTATCTCTCTCAATATAAGCCAGCCCGTCTTTCCATCATATATGTATCATTCATGATATGAATAAATCAGATAGACAAAGCAGATATGTATCATTCATTATATGAATAAATCAGATAGACAAAGCAGATATGTATCATTCATGATATAAATAAATCAGAAAGACAAAGCAGATATGTATCATTCATGATATGAATAAATCAGATAGACAAAGCAAACAAAAGAACCAGAAAACGAACAGATATTACAAACAATTTAGCAGGAACGAACTGGGGAGCAGACAGCAATATCGCGAAACAACTATATACAGGAAGAATAAGACCAGTCCTAGAGTATAGAGTCACGGCCTGGGCAACAACTTCCAAATTACAGCTTGGCAAATTTAACACAACACAAAACCAGGCTGCCCGTATCATCACTGGTGCTATGAAATCTACACCTATCGAGACTAAAAATAATAACAGACCTACAACCTTTGGAAGACAGACGGAAAACTAATCATCAAGTACCAGGCCTACTGGCGTAGGTGATCATGTCTCTCCGCAATTTTCGATCTCGGCAGCTATTTATCATTTCTGTTTTGACCTTCTGCCAAGCCATTCTCTTAAGCTGTCTGTTATTTTTTCTCTTTGCTTCCCTCTATCTCTTCGTCCCTCAATTTTTCCAGTTACAATACATTCCAGTTGTTCTCTTCTCATTACATGGCAAAAAAATTATGATTGTTTCTTCCTAAAATTGGAAATTAGCTCTCTTTTGCTTTGACCTCTCTCAGAACATCTTCATTACTCTTCTTAGCTGTCCATGGTACTCTCAACATTCTTCTGTAAAACCATATTTCTACAGACTCCAGTGATTTTCTGGTCTGTTGTCCTATTGTCCATGATTCGCATCCATATGTTAAGACTGACTCTACATAACATTTAAGAACTCGTTTTCTTGTTTCTATTGTCAAAATGGATTGCATAGTATATTCCTCATTTTTTGGAAAGCTGCTTTTGCCTGAGCCATTCTGCATCTCACCTATTTTGTACATCTTCCGTCTGAGGTTAACAAAGTTCCCAAATATATAAATTCATTTACCTGTTTTAATATTGTTCCACTTGTCTTTATTTTGCACTGATGTGATGTATTTTACTTTGTTGTTACCATTACCTCTGTCTTTTTGCTATTAATGCTGAGTCCTTTATTTTTGCTTTCTTTCACTATAACGTCCAAAATTTCTTGTAACTCATTTTCACTCTTAGCGATTAAGACTGTATCATCAGCATACCTTAGATTATTTATATTATGACCTCCAATTGTTATTCCAGGCATGTCCCTTGTGGATCTTAAAATAATCTCACTGTAAATATTAAACAAATCTGGTGACAGCACACAACCTTGTCTAACACCCTGTTTTATTTGTTGAAACATTCCCAATTGGTTTCCAGTTCTTATGGCCGCTGTTTGTTGCCAGTACATGTTCTTTATTATTCTTAAATCTTTCCTGTCTACGTTTATGCTTTCTAAACTTTTGATTATTTCTTGGTGCTTTACTTTGTCAAATGCCTTGATGTAATCTATGAAACATAGGTATAGATCTGTTTTCACCTCTATGGCTCTTTCTACTAAAGATCTTATGATATAAATGGCATTGCTTGTTCCTTTTATCTCTAACAAAACCACACTGTTCATCGCTAGTTTCTGGACTGATTTTGTTAAATCAGTTGTGGAAAACTAAAGAAATGCAAAAGCAGAGAAATGCAAAAGGCTTTTTAACAACTCCATACACTAAAGAATAACCGGTTTCAGGAAAGGAAGACTAAAGAGGAGCAACTTCACTGCAATCTCTAAATAATTGACAACTAGCGATCCTGTACTGTTCCAAGCAATGTCAAAGCCAATATACCCATCCTGTATGACTTCCGATGGGAAATATAAAATACCAGAACTTAAGGAAGACATAATGGGAATCATGAAAAAAGGGCACATAGATAAAACACATAGCAGAAAAACACAAATACGACAACTACCCACATGACTCCTGGTCACACATATGCATGGATGGCTCTGCTACAAACGCCACCAGAAATGGAGGAGGAGGTGTGTTCTTGAGACTGAATAACCAGAAAGAGATCACCAGGTCAATAGCTACTGGGGTATTTTCAAAAAACTATAAAGCAGAAACTGAAACCGTCAAAGATGCTGCAAAACTGGCTATCCAACACAAAAATAACGTGCAGAAGAAATTGGTGATACTGACTGATGCACTGTCAACCCCAACGGCTCCTAAAAACCCCCAGGAACAGTGAGCTAGATGACTCGAGAACAACCCTAGACTATTTGTGACATAGTTTCCAGAGATTGGTCATCCAGTGGTTATCATTACACAGTCATAAACAAGGAAACAAATGCGCAGACAAACTAGAAAGGAAAAAGAATACCTACCACGAAAGAACCATTTGGTCATATACTTCCTCTTCTTCTTCTTTCCTTCCTCACCTGCCTTTCAGCGTCGAGGGGAGAAATAATTTGCGGTCTTTTACTCTTCTGTTCGCCTCTGCTGCTGTTATGTTTCCTAGTGCTTCTAATATTCCATCGACCCATCTTTTACTTAGTCGACCCTTGGGTCTGGTGTTCTTACAACGTTTGTTGAAGGCTCGTTGTGTTGTATTTTGTTCTTTCTGCCTTGTCACGTGGCCAAACCATTTTATCTGTTGTTTCCTTATATATTCTATGGCGGGGCTATTCCTAGCTTTTTTCTCAGTTCTTCATTTCTAATCTTATCTCTCAGACTGTTTCCTGTCATTCGTCTAACACATTTCATCTCTGTAGAGGTTATTTTTCTTATCGTTCTTGCATCTAGGGTCCAGGTCTGGCATTGGTAGCACAACGTTGGGATGAAGATTGTATTGTATAGTGCTCGTTTTGCCTCCAGAGTTATTTCCTTGCTGGACAATAGTGGTGATAACTGTCCGATGATTTGACAAGATTTGTTGCATCTTGATTCTATCTCTGCTGTTTTGGAATTATCGTTTGTCATTAGACTTCCTAGGTATTTGAATTCCTCTACTTGTTTTAGTTGTCTGCCTTCTATAGTTATGTTGATGTTCTGTTTATTTTTGGCGACATTCATGACTTCTGTTTTGTTGATGTTGATTTTCATGTTGTATTTTGTGCCTGAGATGTTGAGTTTAAGTGTTCTTGTAGGTCTTCTATTGTTTCATGTATTGGTGCCTGATCGTCTGCAAATGAAAGCTCATTGATCTCCTCTGTCTCTGATGGGTTGGCTAGCTTGCATATATGGTCCAGGTATGTAATAAACAGTAGGGGGGATAGTACGCACCCCTGTCTTACACCTGATCTAACTTCGAAGTGGTCTGTGTAGCCTGTTGCTGTCCTGACCCTGCAGCTGCTGTTGACGTAGAGACTTTTAATAAGGTTGATTAGATGTTGGCTTACTTCGTATGTTGTTAGTATCTCCCACAGTTGTTCTCTGTTTACTCTGTCGAATGCTTTTTCCTGGTCAATGAAGGCTATGTATAAGTTTTGATTGTGTTCTGTCGTTTTTTCTACAAGCTGTGTTAGTGTGATTAGTGCATCGGTACATCCTCTGTTTTTTTCGGAACCCCATTTGAGAAACGCTTAACTATAGTTCTATTATTGGTCTCAGCCGTTTTTCCAAGATTTTGGCGTATAGCTTTCCCACATGGCTGAGAAGATATATACCTCTATATTGATTGCAGTCTCTTTTGCTGCCTTTCTTTTTCCATATTGGTATGATGATTGCCTGTTGCCAGTCTTCTGGGGCTTGTTGTTGGTACCATGCTGCATTAAATATTCTGTGCAGCCATTGCATTCCTGTTTCTCCCGCTGCTGCTATTATTTCTATTGGTATGTTATCTATCCCTGGTGCTTTGTTTCTTGGTGTATATTTGATTACTTCTTCGATTTCCTCTTTCATGATGTTGGGTTCAGTATTTGTGAGTTCTAGCGTGGTATTTGTTATCTTATTGGTAGTTGGTATGTTTAATAAGTCTTCAAAATATTCTTACCATCTATGTTGCATACATTGGTTATTTGATATTGGCTGTCCGTCTTTGTCATTTATCAGCTCAGTAGGATCATGGTTTTCTTTTCTCGCTCTTGTGGCTTTTACTGCTTTGTAGAAATCTCTTGTGGTTGTCTTGAAGTCCCTGCTCATGTTTTGTCCGAATTCTGTCCAATTCTTTTGCTTAGCTTCTTTGATCAACATTTTAACTCTTTTTCGAACTAAGGCATATTTTTCATATTTCTCTTGGTTCTTGTTCTCCCTCCAATTTTTAAACAGTTTCTTCTTTATTTAATTGCTTCTCTTATTGTTTCGTTCCACCACGGGGTGCTCTTTTTCCCTTCTCTTGTTCTTAGCTTCGTTCCACAAACTGTTTTAGAAATGTTGGTTACTGTTTCCTTAAATTGTTTCCACTCTTCTTCTATTGTGCATACTTCGTTAGGGAGTTTCTTGAATTCCTCTGTTAGTTTTTCTTCTAGGGTTTTTCTTGTTTCTTGATCTTTTAATTGTTTTATTTTTATTATCTGTTCTTTTCGCCTCTTTTGTTTGTTTTCGTATATTCTCTTTATTTTTGGCTGTCTTAGTGTGATCATAACCATCTTGTGATTCGTGTCGTCTGTAATATCTGGGATTGCTCTACTGTCGGTCACTCTTTTCTTGTTCTGTTTTCTTGTTAGTATAAAATCTATCTGGCTTCTGCATGTTGTGTCATTCAATTTGTACCAGGTGTATACTTGCGATTCTCTGTGTTTGAAGAATGTGTTGGTGATAAATAAATCATTTTGATTGCATAGTTCCAGCAATCTGCTTCCATTTTCGTTTATTTCAGCTGTTTTATCGCCAAATGGTCATAAGATGTCACTGTTCTCACTGTTGCGTTTCCCAAGCCTTCCATTAAAATCTCCCATCACTAACATGTCGTCGCGTTCGTCAATCTTGTTAATGATTTCACTCAGTGTGTCGTAGAATTCTTCGCTGTCTTTTACATTGTTGTTGCATGGAGCATAGATTTGAATGTAATTTGTTTTTCGATCGTCTTCTAGTAGTTTAATTGTGATAATTCTTTCTGAATGGTATTTTATTTCTAGAATGTTCTTTGCGTGTTCTGGGTCGATGATAAAATCTACTCTATGTGTTGCTCTTTCTGTGTTGTCGACTCCTGAGAATATTTTCGTGTAGTTCATGTGTGTTTTCTTTATCTGTTGTCCTTTTACTCTGGTGTCCACTAATCCTAGCATTTTAATTTTCCTTTTTGTAATTTCTTCTATAAGTTCGACTTCTTTATTTTATCCTGCATATGCTTATCGTTGCTACTTTAATCACCATCTTCTGTGTATTTCTCTGAGCATAAAACATTTATCCCTTACCGACCTGCTAAGTCAGTCGTAAGTTAGAGGCTTAACTTAAGAAAAACACACGATGGGGGTTTAGCCCGACTGATGTTTCCCTCCACGTACGGTCATTTACGATGTAGCCAAATCCATCGTCAAAGGCTATTATCATGAAAAATGGAAACCAGAACACCCAAAGTATAACGAGAAGAACGGATACCTCCAAATATTAAAGAGGGTCAAGTCATCATACTTCTCCTACGCACTGGCCACAACAGAATGAGAAACCACATGTTCACCAAACTCAAGATACGAACCACCCGCAAATGCCACTGTAACCTGGACAACAAAACATGTTCTACAGGATTGAGGAGGACAATGTAACCCACACCCACCTCCCTGGAAGAGAAACTCAACGAGGCAACCTAATCACTGAAACAAACAGCTGCCTTCATATGAGTCCAGAGTCCTATCTGAATGACGTCATGATCGCAGAAGAGGAAGAATATGTATCGTTCCATTAATAACCCAACCATTCGTTCATCTATCTATCCATCTACCTTCCTAGCCAAGTGATCCATCACTTCATTTCTTCTGTCTCCTGTCTTTCTGTTTATCTGCCTGCCTGTGTCTATGTCTTTCATAAGTGCGTATGTCCGTCTATATGTCTGTCTTACTGCCAATCTAGCTATTTATTTATTCACTCCTTTCCCAATCTATTCCTCTATCCAGATAGGCAGCAGTATTTCTATTTTACCACCAATCTACCAATATTTCTATTTTCCACTCATCCATTTATTTTGCAATACAATCTATTCTGTTGATGTAGGTTATATATATATATGCTTGTCAAGGTATTATTATATATCTACGTATGTCTATGGGAGCCGCGACAGCTCAGTGGTTAGTGAACTGGACTACAAAGGACAAGAGGTAGGGTTCGATCCCAACCAACGGTTTCCAGGTTCACCGGACTTAAATGGGTACCGAATTTTTTTTCTGTGAAAGTAAAGCGGAACGGGTGTAATACCGACTACATTACCCCAAAAATCAGGCTCTGAAGGTCTGTAAAATGTATGGTCACTAACACCATATTCTCTGTACGCCACTTGGCGTGACGGGGGTACTTTACTTTTCTTTTTTTTTATATTTTTCATTGCATTAATTTTCCATCACTGGTTATATTATATCCAAGGTAGTTGTAGCTCTGAACTATCTCCAGGTCTGTTTATTACAATGATCAACGGCTCAGAAGACGAAAACAGCAAAGTGTGTAGTACACAAGAGGCACGAAATACGAATATGGCTGACCACTGTGAACGAGATGGGAGCCTCATCACGTACTATTCCAACGAAAGCCATGGAGAGAAATTCTAACTTATGTCAAAAGAAAGATCTACGAATATGTACACGGAATGTTAGGACTCTTTATCAAGAGAAACAAATTGAAAGTCTTAGTATATAAGCAGAACGATTAAACATAGATATTTTAGGCATATCAGAGACACGATGGAAAGAATGTGGGTACATAGAGGACGAAAAACATACAATCATATATACAGGCAACACAACAGAACATCAAAGAGGTGTAGGAATACTTGGTTACAACTGGCAAAATACAGTGAAAGAGAAATCACGGATGATGGAAGATACGTTCGTTCGGAAATTGTGTCCACAGAGTTTATTAATTATCTCGGAAACTATTTGATGAATTTCAATAATTTTTTCATGAAATCTTTTTTTTTTCACCGACATTAAGCTTGATTTTCTCCCCTACTGCCATTCATTTAGGAAGATTTTTTCTTTCTTTAAGGTATATAAAAATATGATTTTCTTGGTTGCCCTAATTTTTAGGAATTTACAATACCCACATTTGTTGTAATCAACATTGTTATTTAAAAAGGCAAAGTGGTACGTGTTTATACACACAATCTTAGCACTTGCTCGCACTTATGGAACGTGGTTCTGAAAGATGCGCCATTTTTTTCATTTCCGATTTCTTGTTAAATAGGTCCAGAGGCCTACTTTGACAAAATATTTACTATTCATGTATATTCCTTTATATGTGATAATGTGTAAGCTGTTGTGAAGTGACTACTTTCTTTTTTTAAATAATAAAGAGTTTAAAGTGTAAATTCATCACTGTGCTTGCTTGCTTGCGTTCGCCCGATGACTAAAGTATTCTAGAGTATTCGTAGACTGTAGAATTCCTCTTCGTCATCCGTCCTTAAAAGGACGTTAAGTGGACGTGTCTACGTTGTGTTGTGGTTTGCAGCATAACTGTTATATTTGCACCTTTCGACCCAACACATCCGACTTCAGCACGCATCACTATGCAAAAGCTAACTGTGTTATTGTACATGCACTTTTGCAATTACCTGTCTCTAAGACAAAGATAGAAAATTAAATGAATAATTGTGACCCTCTTGTACGAATACGCCTTTGGCTTGCATTGTTAGAAAATTAACGTAATTTACAGTAAAATATAATGTTTAGAGCCCGCGGTTTGATATTTTCCTAAAATTATATAACAAAAAACGATTTGTGCAAAATTCAGACTACCATTTTACTTAAATGTTATCAAATCTGAAGGTCGGTAAAAAAAAAAAAAAAATAAGATTTCATGAAAAAGAATTACAGAAATTCATCAAACAGTTTCCGAGATAATTGATCAACTCTGTGGGCACGAATCTGTGAACGAACTATAGATAGCTTGGCGTCACGGCATGGAAAACAGCCAAGAACTGAATTGCTGCTATTGCACTGTGGGTAGAAAATTGTGGAGGGACATAATCGCCTACCTCAACTGGTATGGCACATGATGATAACAGTGGTGATTCAATATATCTTTATGTATATATATATATATATATATATATATATATATATATAAATGCAAAAAGAGAGCTAATTTCCAATGTTAGGAAGAGACAATCATCATTTTTGGGCCATGTAATGAGAAGAGAACAACTGGAATATATTGTAACAACTGGAAAAATTGAGGGACGAAGAGATAGAGGGAAGCAAAGAGAAAAAAATAACAGACAGCTTAAGAGAATGGCTTGGCAGAAGGTCAACAACAGAAATGATAAATAGCTGCCGAGATCGAAAGTTGTGGAGAGACATGATCACCTACGCCACTAGGCCCGGTACTTGATGATGATGATATATATATATATATATGTAATATATATTTATGTATGTCTGAGTGATGCATATTTATGTGTGTTTATGTAATATATTATATATATATATATTTGTGCATGTATATGTAATATACATTTATGTATGTTTGTGTAATATATATTTGTGTATGTCTGTGTAATATTTATGTATGCATATCGGTGCAATTTTTATTTATGTGTGTATTTGTATTATATATTTATGTGTGTCAGTGTAATTTTTATTTATGTAAATGTAATACATGTATATATTTAATTGTGTAAATGTTATATATATTTATGTACGTATGCGTAATATATATTTATGTATGTTTGTGCAATTCATATATTTATGTATGTCTGTCTAATATTTATTTATGTAAATGTAATATATATTTAATTGTGTAAATGTAATATATATTTATGTACGTATGCGTAATATATATTTATGTATGTTTGTGCAATATATATTTATGTATGTCTGTGTAATATTTATTTATGTATATGTAATATATATTTATTTGTGTAAGTGCATTTTATATGTATGTATTTCTATGAAGTATATATCGTGCATGGGTTCCGCGATAGCTAAGTGGTTAGTGAACTGGACTACAGAGGACAAGGGTAGGGTTCGATCCCAATCGACGGCTTCCGGGTTCACCCAGCCTTAAATGGGTACCGAATTTTTTCTGGGAAAGTAAAGCAGCACGGGCGTAATACCGACCACATTACCTCAAAAAACATGTGCGGAAGGTCTTTAAAATGTATGGTCACTAACACCATATTTCCTCCACGCCACTTGGCGTGACGGGGGTACTTTTTTTTACTTATTTATTATGCATGTCCATGCCTGCGGCAGACGGTGAATTTGAAACTTGAGGAGACCCGACATTAAACCGAAATGTTATGTTGACCTTTAACCTGATAATTTGCGACATAAACATTACTGACATTTGCGCTGTGCAATATAGTACCTTCCGTTATTGCTCTAAATTAACATAATTATAATTACAACATAATATCTTAACCATTTGCATTATAATTTTGTTGCCATGGAAACGGGGGAGGTATTTATTGAAATAACCTACTTAGTTATCACACGCATAGCAAGGTCGATAGATGTCGTTGTAGTATGTTTGACCTCCATAGATATTGAAGTCTATTCGTTAGTAACGGCTTGAGTTACTTGAACTGTTTCACATCTATACTAGGGAATACGGTAGCTGGTTGTACACATTTAACTCACTTAGCTGGAATGTTTGTATGTTATGTATTCTGATAATATATTAAAGGAGTTATATGATCCTCTGTTTATCCGCCGCTGGTCTGTACATTTATGTTTTCTGTCTTCATCTGCGTTCACCCAACTCCCCTTTTACTGTAAAGCTGTTAAAGGTACGCTAATTGAGAGACGCGCTGTGCCGATAGTTTACGGTATATCAGCGATATGTGTATTTTTCAACTCGACATATCCGCGATGATCCACATGCCTGTTTTATTCATTTATCAGATTTCCATTTCTCGTTCTCTCATGTTTGTATCTCATTAATTGAAATTACTCTTACATTTTAACACATTTTCTTACTTCCTATCTCTAAACTGTCAGCTGTTGGGGCATACACTTGTATAAGATTTATATTTATTGGCTTTCCGTTCAATTCCACTAAAACGACTCTGTCAGATATTGATCAAAAGCCTTTTACTGTTCTTGCCCTTTATGCATCCAAGATGATACCTATTCTTCTTTGGTGTTGAGTACCTCCAGAATAGATTATTTTATGTTCATCAGAATATTATTTTATGCTCATCAGAATATATCTCCCCTGATCAAGTGTTTCTCATTTCGCACTGTCCCAATAAATGTAAACCCACCCTTTTTCATTTCCTGTTAATATTAGGAAGGGGAAAAAACTCATAATTTTTGGCCATGTAATGAGAAGGGAACAGCTGGAATATATTGTAACAACTGGGAAAATGAAGGGACAAATAGATAGAGGGAAGCAAGGAGAAAAGATACCAGACAGCTTAAGAGAAGGTCAACAACAGAAATGATAAATAACTAGTGACAAAGTTGTGAATCATCTACTCCAGCGGACACGGTATATGATGATGATGACTTTCTCTCTTTCCTCTTTATTTTACTGGCTGAAACCACTGTTCCGCTGGCTGAAACCACTGTTCCGCTGACTGAAACCACTGTTCCGCTGACTGAAACCACTGTTCCGCTGGCTGAAACCACTGTTCCGCTGGCTGAAACCACTGTTCCGCTGGCTGAAACCACTGTTCCGCTGACTGAAACCACTGTTCCGCTGACTGAAACCACTGTTCCGCTGACTGAAACCACTGTTCCGCTGGCTCAAAACCGGCGTGGAGTGTTCGAAACTCGCGGTAACAGAAAGGATATTTTCTATCGGGGGTGAAATAAAAATCCTCAGTCAAACGCGTCGTGGCGACTGCTTTGACCAAGCGGCCTTTATCCCTCTGGCTCTATCGTGAGCCCCCTGGCATACACCAACAACGATACTAAGTGTCGTAAAGATCGGGTTTTCCCCCTTCTTTTTCATCATCTCTCACATCCTCCCTCTCTCACTCTCTCTTTCTCTCTCTCAGTTTATCTCTTTCGCTGAAGTTTTTTTTTTTTAATTCACCAAACACAGACATAAACTCACAAATAAATCACAGATGCGTGTGTTTTATATTCCAAACTACAAAACCCAAATTATATTTATGCAAATGGGCCCTTATTTTAACTACAGCAGTTAGAATCAACGTTTTTATCAAGAGCTTTATGTTTTCGCATCACGTGCTCGCTGCATTAAATCTTCAAACATCTTCATTCCCTTTTATTACTGGTAGATTGTGACAAGCTGCTATTTGGCCATATTTTGATGTTTCTCTCCCATCTATAGCGTTCCTGATCTATGGTTTCGATACATACAACACGGCTGCTTTTTTCCATCGCAGAGTGACGTTTTAGTGATAGTTTTGTCAATGTAGCTGCATTTATGGATAGCAATGTCATGAGCCTAGTACATTCCGCTAATTATTTTTATTGATATTTAATGGGTGTGGTTTAAATTTGTGACACCGCACAAAGCGTTATTTTTTTTTTCTTTAGCTCAAGTAAATATTGATGTCTGAATGATACTTTAGTAGTTAATGCATGTAAAGAAGGATCAAAGATTGGCAAATGTGAGAGTTTTGGGAGATGCAACAATGAGTTTTTTCCACAAACGTTTATAAACGTTGAGAAACAGCTTCTACCAATCAAATGGATCGTATAATAGACGAAGTTTGTGTATTTTATCCTTCTGGATAGACACAAATGAGCACATGAACTAAAGTATCAGTGACAAACAACTGCGACTAATGTAGCTGTGTGTTTGTGTATGTGTGAGTGTGACACAGCTGTTTTCCTTTAAATATCTTACAGCGGTCTTTTAGTTATAATTCAAGAAAGCTTGTATCCCTTTATTTGTGAGTATTACCAGAGTTCACTTCACATGCTCATTCGTAACATTAATATTATTTATGGAAGATGTTATCATGTATGACACCACACAGAAAATGTGTAATTTAATTTCTCTCGACTCATTAAAGTTGTGTGTTACATGACCTTTGGCGTCTTGACAGACAGTTCGTAGCAAGCAATCATGATAAGTCAGTAGTTTGGTAAAATATTAGCGTCTTATGCTGGATGCTGTTTTACTGGACAGCTTCTTTCGTGGCTGAATCTTGTATTTGTGGTGCCAGGTCTCGTCTCCTTTCTCCTGCGCCTTTTGTCTTCAGAATTTGATATCAGCACTGCCTCGAAAGTTGCAGTGCCATTTCTTTATTTGATGTTTCTTCTCTACATGCTACGATCCGCAGCCAGATTTTGCCAGTATCTTTCGCTGAAAGAGAATTCACTCAATGAAGTTCTAGGAGCATCCATTTTTCTCTCACTGGTCTGCCCATTTGGTTTCTTTTCTACCCTAAGTTCGCCATACAATATTTGTTTGGGAATACGATTGTTTGCCACTCTTTTGTGTGTTAGTGATAACAAAATATAGACATCTTTAGTAGAAGAAAAGTTTTAAAAATTGACTAATTTGACACCTAAAATATAAATTTTGTAACCGAAAAAGATATTACAATTTAAGATGTAAAGTAAAGAGCTCCCGTCACGCTAAGTGGTGTATAGGGAATATGGTGTTAGTAACCACAATTTTTATAGACCTTCGGCACATGATTTTTGGAGTAATGTGATAGATATTATGCCCATGTCGCTTACTTTCTCAGAAAAAAAAATGTCGGTACCAATTTAAGACTGGGTGAACCCGGAATCCGTCGATCAGGATCGAACTCGACCTCTTGTCCTTTGTAGTCCAGTTCACTAACCACTGAGCTATCGCGGGTCCAGTAATTTAAGATGTATTTTCCCTTTATTCGTTGTCAATGTCTCATAGAAAAATAAACATGCATATCTTATATTTCTCTAATGAGGATATGAATAATGGGACTAACACGTCAATGTTAAACAAAAGTGAGATATGTGTTTGTACCAGAGCTATCTATAGGTTTAATATGGCCCGTAGGCTGAAAGGAATCACCCAACATGTGTGACGTTTTCAGCTTCACGAACACAGGCAGTTGTGGCTAAAACGACGAGTGCCGTCTTTAGCTCGCACGAAAGAAGACTTCACAAAGTTTGGGTGATTCCCGGTTTTCACTCTTAGCCCACATGACTTTATCAACTATAGATGGTTGTGATATGTGTGTGCGTGCGCGCACGAGCGTGTGTGTATATGTGTGTAACCACAGAAGACTGGAAACGCACAGATGCCGGTTTGCAATAGAAAATTACCAGCCATGTTTTGTCGAGTAGATTACGCCACGGCTGATCCTGTCAACATTTAGAAATAACAGATTGGGTATCTCTTTGACTGAGCCACAATCTAGAAGCCCGGTTTCCTGAAGGGATGCTATTTCCACCTACAGCTGCCTCAGTTGGATGCCTATGAAGGATATTTATCTCTAGCGCGTCTGTCATTTAATAATGTCTCGTTTGTCAAGTCCAAGACACGTGGTTCTTCCGTTCCATGAGCCAAGTTTGAACAAAAATATTTTATTTCTAATCCTAATTTGACTGCTCTGCCTGTGTGAATATGGTTATGGTAGTGATAATGGTAATGGTAATGGTTATTGTCATGGTTATGGTTATCGTTGTGATTATGGTTTTTTGTAATAGTTATGCTTATGGTTATGGTTAGTTGAAGGCCCCGGTATCACTGCAAACGAATTAAAATCCATAATTGCTCAACCGATGGTACCTCCGAATTAAAATTCTTCTCATTGAAGGATCTAAACAAAGAAAGGCAGCTGCAGTACCCATCATCGCAGCTACAACACACGCCAAAAGACGTAAGGCGAAGCGACACCGAAAGTGAACGCAGTTAAACTGTCCTTCGTCAACGATATCATCATTCACCGTAAATAATTGGAATATCGAATCACCATACAAATGAAAAACGCAGTTCAAGGTGTGCACAGGGCACTAAACTCGCTAGCTCCGGCAGCAAGCTGAACTTGGAAAATGAGGAAACTGCAACAAGGAACACTCTTCAGACTGAGCCTCAATGGTTCTTGTCACCTATCCACCGTATGGAAGTCACCTGGGTGAATAGAATGGAGATAGTGCATCAGCTATATTATAACCCAACTCCAAAAAAAAAAAAAAAAAAAAAAAAAAAATTCTCTTTGTAGTGTTTCAAAGAGGAATTAGGTCCTTAAGTTCGGAATTAAAGTTGAGTTTCAGAGAGTGCCAAAGATAGATAACACACCGCCGACCGTCTTAGGGTCCCATTCTGCTGATTTTCTGTCCAAAATTTCCTCCCGAAACCTTCAACTCTTCTCATTCTTCTCACAAAGCAGTGGCACATTCTAATAAACAGTTAAACCTCACACTGATAAGGGTTGCCATTATTTAAGAAGACGGGGGACTGCTAGGTCTCTAGACAAGACGACGATCTCGAGACGGAGAGGTTGTGAGTTCACATCAGTACTGCACCAGTTTTTATTTGTGATTTCTCTCTGTGGCAATCACCCCTGGTCTCAGCAGCGAGGCCCGGTTTGAAACATGTCGAAAAAAAAGTATGAGTACCTCCGAAAACGAAATTATCTGCCTGTGCGGCGAGGAACCTCAATACACGCAGGAAAAACAAGGAAAGAAGACCAGAGATTTAAAAAAAACGAGTGAAAAGAGTTTAATCTTCTCGGTTTGAGAGTAGCAAAGCGGGATACGGGTCGGTTCTCCAACGTGAAACGGCTACGGGTATCAGAGGAACAAGAGATGATGCCAGTAACACGGAAGTCATCAGAGGAACAAGAGATGATGTCAGTAACACGGAAGTCATCAGAGGAACAATAGATGATGTCAGTAACACGGAAGTCATCAGAGGAACAAAAGATGATGTTAGTAACATGGAAGTCATCAGAGGAACAAGAGATGATGTCAGTAACATGGAAGTCATCAGAGGAACAAGAGATGATGTCAGTAACATGGAAGTCATCAGAGGAACAAGAGATGATGCCAGCAACATGGAAGTCATCAGATGAACAAGAGATGATGTCAGTAACATGGAAGTCATCAGAGGAACAAGAGATGATGTCAGTAACATGGAAGTCATCAGAGGAACAAGAGATGATGTCAGTAACATGGAAGTCATCAGAGGAACAAGAGATGATGCCAGTAACATGGAAGTCATCAGAGAAACAAGAAATGATGTCAGTAACATGGAAGTCATCAGAGGAACAATAAATGATGTCAGTAACACGGAAGTCATCAGAGCAACAAGAGATGATGCCAGTAACATGGAAGTCATCAGAGGAACAAGAGATGATGCCAGTAACACGGAAGTCATCAGAGGAACAAGAGATGATGTCAGTAACACAGAAGTCATCAGAGGAACAAGAGATGATGTCAGAAACATGGAAGTCATCAGAGGAACAAGAGATGATGCCAGTAACATGGAAGTCATCAGAGGAATAAGAGATGATGCCAGTAACATGGAAGTCATCAGAGGAACAAGAGATGATGCCAGTAACACGGAAGTCATCAGAGGAACAAGAGATGATGTCAGTAACACAGAAGTCAACAGAGGAACAAGAGATGATGTCAGTAACATGGAAGTCATCAGAGGAACAAGAGATGATGCCTGTAACATGGAAGTCATCAGAAGAATAAGAGATGATGTCAGTAACATGGAAGTCATCAGAGGAACAAGAGATGATGCCAGTAACATGGAAGTCATCAGAGGAACAAAAGATGATGCCAGTAACATGGAAGTCATCAGAGGAACAAGAGATGATGTCAGTATCATGGAAGTCATCGGAGGAACAAGAGATGATGCCAGTAACATGGAAGTCATCAGAGGAACAAGAGATGATGTCAGTAACACAGAGGAACAAGAGATGATGCCAGTAACATGGAAGTCATCAGAGGAACAAGAGATGATGCCAGTAACACAGAAGTCATCAGAGGAACAAGAGATGATGCCAGTAACACAGAAGTCATCAGAGGAACAAGAGATGATGTCAGTAACATGGAAGTCATCAGAGGAACAAGAGATGATGCCAGTAACATGGAAGTCATCAGAGGAACAAGAGATGATGTCAGTAACATGGAAGTCATAAGAGGAACATGAGATGATACCAGTAACATGGAAGTCATCAGAGGAACAAGAGATGATGCCAGTAACATGGAAGTCATCAGAGGAACAAGAGATGATGTCAGTAACATTGAAGTCATCAGAGGAACAAGAGATGATGCCAGTAACACGGAAGTCATCAGAGGAACATGAGATGATGCCAGTAACATGGAAGTCGTCAGAGGAACAAGAGATGATGCCAGTAACATGGAAGTCGTCAGAGGAACAAGAGATGATGCCAGTAACATGGAAGTCATCAGGGGACCAAGAGATGATGCCAGTAACATGGAAGTCATCAGAGGAACAAGAGATGATGCCACTAATATGGAAGTCATCAGAGGAACAAGAGATGATGCCAGTAACATGGAAGTCATCAGAGGAACAAGAGATGATGTCAGTAAGATGGAAGTCATCAGAGGAACAAGAGATGATGCCAGTAACACGGAAGTCATCAGAGGAACAAGAGATGATGTCAGTAACATGGAAGTCGTCAGAGGAACAAGAGATGATGCCAGTAACATGGAAGTCATCAGAGGAACAAGAGATGATGCCAGTAACATGGAAGTCATCAGAGGAACAAGAGATGATGTCAGTAACATGGAAGTCGTCAGAGGAACAAGAGATGATGCCAGTAACATGGAAGTCGTCAGAGGAACAAGAGATGATGCCAGTAACATGGAAGTCGTCAGAGGAACAAGAGATGATGCCAGTAACATGGAAGTCATCAGGGTACCAAGAGATGATGCCAATAACACGGAAGTCATCAGAGGAACAAGAGATGATGCCTGTAACATGGAAGTCATCAGAGGAACAAGAGATGATGCCAGTAACATGGAAGTCATCAGAGGAACAAGAGATGATCTCAGTAACATGGAAGTCATCAGAGGTATTATGTTCTGGCAACCTAAAATGGGAGGAGACAGGAGTGTCAGAATCATGTTTGATGTTATATAAGTGTTCACAGATTCTGTGATGCTGGTGTATGCAGTCAGATAGTAGCTCACGGCTACCTCTTGTTATTAGAGCATCATCATCATCCTCACCATATCATCACCACCACCATTATCCTTACCACCATTATCACATCATCATCACCACCATCAATATCATTGTCCCCCGTCTCTACCATCATCATCATGATCACCATTCTTTTTTGGGTTAATTTGTTCTTTGTCATTGTTCATTAGTTATTCTTTTGAAGAATCTGCGAAGTCGAGACCAGTCCACTCCTGGATGTTAGAATTCCCATTCTTTTCTCTCTGTCTACCCCACTTTCCCATTCTATTTACGGTCCCACCACAGAATGGTCTTTGTCAGAACAAACGAGCGATAAACGTAGTCAAACATGTTCTCCGATTGCTTGTTGTATACGTTTGGGTATTTTGTCATTCATGATACGATCAAAATACAAAAAAAAAAAAAAAAAGAAGAAATTAATAAAATAAAAAAATGCCTAACATTTGAAGTTATAGCTCAGTGGTTAGTGAACTGGACAACAAAGGACAAGAAGTAGGATTCGATCCCAACCGACGGCTTCCGGTTCACACAGCCTTTAATGGGTACCGGAATTTTTTCTGGGAAAGTAAAGTCGCACGGGTGTAATACCGACCACATTACCCCAAAAATCATGTGTCAAAGGTCTGTAAAATTTATGGTCACTAACACCATATTCCATATACGCCACTTGGCGTGACGAGGGTACTTTACTATTTTTTTAACATCCTATGCTAACATTTCGTCCCGAGAGCTTGTATTTTCTTCTGTAGCTCTACTGTGAGGGTCCATGATTCGTAAGCGGATAAAAATAGTTTTATTTTAATCTATAAAACAGGTCGCGTATCGGCCTGATCTTTGAGCCCAGTGTGATGTTCCTATCTGTACATGTAGGTTTTGGGTTTAGTCCATTAGTTTAGGGGAAACGAGAAATACAAAAACCCGTAACCTACGCGTGTGACGTATACGGCATATTGTATCCGTTCCCATACTCTTTTAAGCTTTAAACCATCAACATGTACTTTGCAATATGGTCAGTATTACGCCAGTGTCGTCCCTCATTTTCAGAAGAAGAAAAAAATCAGGTGCCTATTTACGACTGGGTGTAATTAGAAACCGTCTGTCTGGATCAAACCCGATCTTGAAATAAATCATCTTTTAGCATCAAAGGATCGTGGACAATAGGACAACGGACAGGATAAACACTGAAGGGTGTAGAATTATGGTTTTACAGAAGAATGTTGAGAAAATCATGGACAACTAACAAGAGTAATGAAAACGTTATGAAAGAGGTCAAAGTAAAAGGAGAGCTAATTTCCAATATTTGGAAGAAACAATCATCATTTTTTGGCCATGTAATGAGGAGAGAACAGATGGAACATAATGGGGCAACTGAGAAAATTGAAGGACGAAGAGAAAGAGGGAAGCAAAGAGAAAAGATACCAGACAGTTTAAGAGAATGGCTTGAGAGAAGGTCAACAACAGAAATAGTAAATAATTGTCAAGTTCGAGAGTTGTGGAGAGTCATAATCACCTACGCCAGGATCGGCAAACCAGAATTATCACAATTCCCACTTCGTCTCTTCGACTAGAAGCAGACTAGCCACTCAGGACAAGTTAGTAGGGATCGAAAGGAAGGCAGCCCGGTACTCAAAAACGTCCTGTTGAAATTGGATGTGTTGGACCGAAAGGAGCAATATCGCAGAAGTGCTGAAAAACCACAACACATCGCATTTACGCCAATGTGTCAATTAGGAAGCAGATTAGCCAAGAGAACTTGTTCAATACTGTAGTCGTCCGGTGAACAAAGCAAAGAAAGAAAGAAATCACGGAGGAAATTAAGAAAGAAAATAGAAAAAAGAGAGAAAGAAAGAAAAGAAGGATAGAAGAAAAGAAAGTATAGAAGAAAACAAAGAGCGAGAAAAAGAAAGGATAGAAGAAAAGAAAGAAAGAAAGAAAGAAAGAAAGAAAGAAAGAAAGAAGGAAGGGAAGGATGCAACAAGGAAGGAAGGAAGGAAGGAGGAAGGAGGAAGGAATGAGGAAGGAAGGAAAGAATGTGGGGGAGTGAGGGGAGAGGGAGGGAGAGAGGAAGGAAGGAAGGAAGGAAGGAAGGAAGGAAGGAAGGAAGGAAGGAAGGAAGGAAGGAAGGAAGGAAGGAAGGAAGGAACTCGACCTATTATCTTCATTAAAACATAACTGCTCTGCCGCTGACACAATGGACGCTGATACCATCCCTTATCACTTTGCCTGACAGTTAGTGCATTAATTATTACAGACTCTGGGGGGGGGAAGCATTACTGGAACAAAGAGACACATTCCTATCATGAAATCGGCATAACTAGAGGTCTGACTTTTGAGTTAGAACCATGCCCCAGTGAACACGGCTGAACACTTAACTTACCTGTAATTTTACACTTGGATTCCCTGAACTGGGAAGGAACAAACAAAAAAACTGAATCCTTAAGGAAGCTACTTGATACGTTGTCGGCACCTGGAGTAACAAAGTAAATTGGGCTGAAATATACTAGACACCAATGGGAACGCTTTGAATGTAGCGGCATACAATTTGAAACCAGTTTTTTTTCATCTTTTTATCTCTTGACAGAATAAATAAAAACTACAGAGGACATGTATACATGTATTAACTACAGCAACATATGGTTGTGAATATTGGGTAATCTCGCAATTAAGAAAATTGGTTCGTAAAAAACTAAATACTACAGAATAACCCCGAGATCACCATGGGCCATGGGTAAAGAAAAAATATCAATGAAGACATATTAAAAGACCTGAACATGAATAAGAATTGGCTTATAAACAAAATTTTATTCAGAAAATAAAACACTAAGGTCATGTTAAAGGCACAATGGGTTAGAACGACGAGACAGTTACAGATCAAGAACAATGTGGTTTTTAGGACATCAATGAGGCTTTGAATTTGACGGCAGAGAAAGTGAAAAATATGTATAGAGACAAGAGATTCTTTCAGACCTACTGTGATGAGTGCAGCGTTCTGTGGAAGATCTGACTTGAGACAAGATTCTTTCAGACGTGCTGTGATGAGTGCGCACTTCTGTTGCAGAGCTGACTAGAGATTAAATTCTGTCAGACGTTATGTGATGAGTGCAACATTCTATGAAAGATCTGATTAGAGATGAGAGATTCTTCCAGGCGGGCTATAATAAGAACAACGTGCTGTGGCAGATCTAGCTAGAGGCAGAGATTCTTTCAGACGTGCTGTGATGAGTGCGCACTTCTGTTGCAGGTCTGACTAGAGACGAGATTCTGTCAGACGTTATGTGATGAGTGCAACGTTTTGTGAAAGATCTGATTAGAGATAAGAGATTCTTCCAGACGGGCTATAATAAGAACAACGTGATGTGGTAGATCTGGCTGGAGGCAGAGATTCTTCCAGACATGCTGTGATAAGAGAAAGATTCATGCGGTACATCTGGCTGGAGGCAGAGATTCTTCCAGACATGCTGTGATAAGAGAAAGATTCATGCGGTAGATCTGGCTAGAGGCAGAGATTCTTCCAGACATGCTGTGATAAGAGAAAGATTCATGCGGTAGATCTGGCTAGAGGCAGAGATTCTTCCAGACATGCTGTGATAAGAGAAAGATTCATGCGGTAGATCTGGCTAGAGGCAGAGATTCTTCCAGACATGCTGTGATAAGAGAAAGATTCATGCGGTAGATCTGGCTGGAGGCAGAGATTCTTCAGGGCGGGCTGTGATAAGAGCAAGGTTCATGTGGTAGATCTGGCTAGAGGCAGAGATTCTTCAGGGCGGGCTGTGATAAGAGCAAGGTTCATGTGGTAGATCTGGCTAGAGGCAGAGATTCTTCCAGGCGGGCTGTGATAAGAGCAAGGTTCATGTGGTAGATCTGGCTAGAGACAGAGATTCTTCAGGGCGGGCTGTGATAAGAGCAATGTTCATGTGGTAGATCTGGCTAGAAGCAGACATTCTTCCAGGCGGGCTGTCATGAGAGCAATGTTCATGTGGTAGATCTGGCTAGAGGCAGAGATTCTTCCAGGCGGGCTGTGATAAGAGCAATGTTCATGTGGTAGATCTGGCTAGAAGCAGACATTCTTCCAGGCGGGCTGTCATGAGAGCAATGTTCATGTGGTAGATCTGGCTAGAAGCAGACATTCTTCCAGGCGGGCTGTCATGAGAGCAATGTTCATGTGGTAGATCTGGCTAGAAGCAGACATTCTTCCAGGCGGGCTGTCATGAGAGCAAGGTTCATGTGGTAGATCTGGCTAGAAGCAGACATTCTTCCAGGCGGGCTGTCATGAGAGCAATGTTCATGTGGTAGATCTGGCTAGAAGCAGACATTCTTCCAGGCGGGCTGTCATGAGAGCAAGGTTCATGTGGTAGATCTGGCTAGAAGCAGACATTCTTCCAGGCGGGCTGTGATGGCAGCAACTTTGTACAAAGGACATGTAACCCGATGATTAGTTATAATGCTTTTCAATTACTCTCCTTGCGATAGATCAGCGGTTAGAGCACTGGATTACTGAGGACATGATATCAGAATCGAATCCCGGAATGACTTATTTCTAGATTCAACAAACGTTAATAGGTTCTTTTTCTGATTAAAAAGGCGACCTGGTGTACCTCTGACCACATTACCTGAAAAGATCTTTTTTCTTGATCTGGTCGTCTCCCTTGGTACCTCCAGCCTCCACACTTCAGTCTTTTATAACCCCACGGACGCCCATTGTTATCTTCTCTAAACATCGTCTCATCCATCTCACTGCAGAGATTCCATTCCATATTCTCAATTATTACGACTTCGTCGTATCTGCCAGGATGATCATGATTTTCTCCAACAGGTCCACCTGATGTTAAGTTTCTTTAGGCGTCGTCTCTATCCTGATTCGGTTCTCCAATCTGCCTTTAAGAGAGCTCTCGATATTCCCCGTTCGGTGGCACTCACCCCATCCACCCGCCGTTCCTCTGATAGGACCATATTTACCCTCACCT
This sequence comes from Megaustenia siamemsis, assembly GCA_032433765.1. NCBI lineage: Eukaryota > Metazoa > Mollusca > Gastropoda > Stylommatophora > Ariophantidae > Megaustenia > Megaustenia siamemsis. Next base: position 19,937,792 of record JAVIAB010000126.1, read on the forward strand.
ACCACCCCCACAACTTGGCTGCGGTGAGGATCCTTAACCGGTATCGCTCCATTCTCCACTCAGATCCCACTACCCGCCTACTTTTCAGTGATCCTCTTTTGGCCGCCTTCAAACGCGACACGAGTATGAGAGACATTCTTGTCACTAGCCGCCTCCCCCGCTCAAACCACAAACACCTTGGTACTGTTCCTTGTGGACGTCGAGTTTGCAGAACTTGCGACTACGTGCTTTGCACCGATTCAGTCTTGTTCCCTAATAAGCGATTCGACATCAAGGAGGTGTTCACTTGTGTATCGCGTAATATCATCTACACCATAATATGCAAGCACTGCCAGATAACGTATGTGGGTGAAAGTGGACGACGCTTGAGTGACTGATTTTGTGAGCATCTTCGTGATGTTGAGCAAAATACTGGCAGCCCGGTGTCTGCCCATTTCAACTCCCCTGGACATAGTGGTAAACTCGACATGCAAGTTACTGGCATTCTCTCATGTCACTCCAGCAATCGCAGCAAGTACGCCCTTGAGAATCGCCTTATTGCCCAGTTGGGTTCGCTGTCCCCCCAAGGAATGAACATATCACTCTCACACTCAAAGGACACCCACCACATATTTCATACCCCTATGCGCTACTTAACCTATACATGTGGATATATTTGTCTGCACATGTATTGGCACATTTGGGCTCCTTTGGGTTTTTCTTTTGTGGGCCTTGTGGCAATATATGTGCTGATTTATGCTTGTACGCATGTATTGTTACATACACATGCTTATGTTTACACATCGGTTCGGGTTGCACACACAGAGTTAGACGTGCATAGTTTACACATATCCTGTACCCACCTCCCCATATTTTTAGAACCCTTCCTTTCCGTCTTCTCACCTGACTCCCTGGTCAGAGAGATTTATAGTCGGTCATCCTGCCGTATCTATTTAGTCCATTTGGAGACTGACCCAGCTCAGGAACACAGGGAAGTGACCATTTTTATTTTTCCTCTCTTTAGTATCTAGCATATTATCGCCATGTAGTTAGATTTGTTAATATATCGTTATATATAATTTGTGTGTTTGTTGTTCGTCCAGATGAAGGCCTACTTGGCCGAAACGTCGACTTTTGTTTCGTACATTACCACGTAAAGCTGTCACCATACCACTTTTTTCTTCCTTTTTTTAGTATTGCTATTACCTGAAAAGATGATGATGATAGTAAAAATTATGGACACTAACACCATATAGGACACACTCAAAATGTTTGATTTTTTTTTCTTTTTCTTCGAGTGAAATCACTCAATACAGTTAATGACCAACAAATAGCGTTCTTACAGTAGCTAAACATACTTTTATCAAGAGAGAGAGGGAGATGGATAAATTACAAAGGTGCGTTAAAGAGACATCAATTTCAAATGTAAAGTAGTGTATGTATATGTGTGTGTGTGTGTGGTTGTGTGTATGAGAGAGTGAGAAAGAGAGAGAGAGAGAGAGAGAGAGAGAGAGAGAGAAAATACAAAGGTGCTTTAAAGAGACATCAATTTCAAATGTAAAGTAGTGTATGTATATGTGTGTGTGTGTGTGTGTGTGTGTGTGAGTGTGTGTGTGAGAGAGAGAGAGAGAGAAAGAGAGAGATAGAAAATACAAAGGTGCTTTAAAGAGACATCAATTTCAAATGTAAAGTAGTGTATGTATGTATATGTGTGTGTGTGTGTGTGTGTGTGTGTGTGTGTGTGTGTGTGTGTGTGTATGAGAGAGAGAGAGAGAGAGAAAGAGAGAGAGAGATAGAGAAAATACAAAGGTGCGTTAAAGAGACATCAATTTCAAATGTAAAATAGTGTATGTATGTATGTATGTGTGTGTGTGTGTGTGTATGAGAGAGAGAGAGAGAGAGAAACACAAAGGTGCGTTAAAGAGACTTCAATTTCAAGAGTAAAGTAGTGTGTGTGTGTGTTTGAGAGAGAGATTGGATAGAATACAGAACAATTGACAGTGAGAGTAAGAGACATCAATTTCAAGAGAAAATCAGTCACAGAGAACGAGAGAGAGAGGGGGAGGGGGGAGAGAGATTGAAGAGAATACAAAGGATTTGACAGTGAGTAATATATATCAATTTCAAGAGTAAATAACACAGAGAGAGAGAGAGAGAGAGAGAGAGAAAGAGTTGGAGAGAATACAAACGAAATGACAGTGATGGTAAGAGCATAAATTTAAAGAGTAATTTAGAGAGAGAGATAGAGAAGATTGAGAGATAGAGAGAGAGAGAGAGAGAGAGAGAGAGAGATAGAAGACAGAGAGACTGATATTAAAACTAGAATTTAAAAAAAAATAGGCAAGGAGATCATGCAATCCAGAAAATATCAGACAATAAGTGAATGATAGAAAGAACAAGAAAATGAAAGAAAGGATTCAAGCTGAGAAAGACAGAAGTAACGTTCTTGTTGGAGATACAAACAAAAAGACATAAAGATAGACAGATGGAGAGACAGACAGAGAGAACGACAATCAGAGACCAAATTAGAGAAAGACAATCAGAGACCAAATTAGAGAAAGACAGAGACCAAATTTGAGAAGGACAATCAGAGATCAAATTAGAGAAAGACAATCAGAGACCAAATTAGAGAAAGATAATCAGAGACCAAATTAGAGAAAGGCAAACAGAGACCAAATTAGAGAAAGACAATAAGAGACCACATAAGAGAAAGATAATAAGAGACCAAATTAGAGAAAGACAATCAGAGCCAAATTAGAGAAAGATAATCAGAGATCAAATTGGAGAAAGACAATCAGAGACCAAATTACAGAAAGACAATCAGAGACCAAATTAGAGAAAGACAGAGACCAAATTTGAGAAGGACAATCAGAGATCAAATTAGAGAAAGACAATCAGAGACCAAATTAGAGAAAGATAATCAGAGACAAAATTAGAGAAAGGCAAACAGAGACCAAATTAGAGAAAGACAATCAGAGACTACATTAGAGAAAGATAATCGCCACACTAACTATTTCATTGCTTACAATGAATGATGATATCGTATAAAGAAGGACAATTCAGCTGCGTTCACTGACGATGCCGCTTGACCTTATGTCTTTTGGCGTGTGCTGCAGCTGCCTTTTTTGATCGGATCCTTCAATGCGATGAGATGTTAATTCGGATTCCATTGGCACGGGCGGTTGAGCGATTATGGATTTTAATTCATTTGCAGTGATATCGGGGCCCTTGAATAATCATATCACTCATTAAAATGGATATTCCAGTACAAGTCCCGGAACACCACAATACCAAGCGTAAATGATACTCTTTATCTCCCTTATAATTTAATTATATTCTATATGTGTTTGATTAATTAACAGTATTCATTTTTAAAGAGAACAAATATTCTAAAATATAAAGCTGTTAACAAAAGTACAAAAAAAGATGACGCACTGTCTCAAAATACCCAAAATGTCTCACACGACATAAATACACACGTTGCTACAACTAGCTACTCGTTTATAACAAAAAAAAAAAGAAAAGCATATACTTCGCCCGAGGCAACCCGAGTGCGATAATTGTGCCAAAGGAACGTGGGCGATATTGTTACAATAAATGGTCGGATGAAATGTCAAGTAAACTGTACAGTAGACTTGCTTTGGCATATGCGAGCACGACTGATAATCTGTGTGTTCTTCATCGGCGGAAAAAGAAAGCAGTACAGCTATAAATGTTAAAGCGTTAAAATCTGCGTGTGAGATTAAACGATTTCGGAAACCGCAGTTTGCTCGTGGGAGATGTGATAGATTCAGCGTGTAAGCGCTTCATTGTGGGAGGCTGATAGATTGTTATGTGTTCAGCACATACTATGATATGTTCAACCTTAATGGTGGTACATCCAAGCGTAGACCCTGATATTTAGAACCTTAATGGTAGTACATCCAAGAGTAGACCCTGATATTTAGAACCTTAATGGTGGTACATCCAAGCGTAGACCCTGATATTTAGAACCTTAATGGTGGTACATCCAAGAGTAGACCCTGATATTTAGAACCTTAATGGTGGTACATCCAAGAGTAGACCCTGATATTTAGAACCTTAATGGTGGTACATCCAAGAGTAGACCCTGATATTTAGAACCTTAATGGTGGTACATCCAAGAGTAGACCCTGATATTTAGAACCTTAATGGTGGTACATCCAAGAGTAGACCCTGATATTTAGAACCTTAATGGTGGTACATCCAAGAGTAGACCCTGATATTTAGAACCTTAATGGTGGTACATCCAAGAGTAGACCCTGATATTTAGTACCTTAATGGTAGTACATCCAAGAGTAGACCCTGATATTTAGTACCTTAATGGTAGTACATCCAAGAGTAGACCCTGATATTTAGTACCTTAATGGTAGTACATCCAAGAATAGACCCTGATATTTAGTACCTTAATGGTAGTACATCCAAGAGTAGACCCTGATATTTAGAACCTTAATGGTAGTACATCCAAGAGTAGACCCTGATATTTAGTACCTTAATGGTGGTACATCCAAGAGTAGACCCTGATATTTAGTACCTTAATGGTAGTACATCCAAGAGTACACCCTGATATTTAGTACCTTAATGGTAGTACATCCAAGAGTAGACCCTGATATTTAGTACCTTAATGGTAGTACATCCAAGAGTAGACCCTGATATTTAGAACCTTAATGGTAGTACATCCAAGAGTAGACCCTGATATTTAGTACCTTAATGGTGGTACATCCAAGAGTAGACCCTGATATTTAGTACCTTAATGGTGGTACATCCAAGAGTAGACCCTGATATTTAGTACCTTAATGGTAGTACATCCAAGAGTAGACCCTGATATTTAGTACCTTAATGGTAGTACATCCAAGAGTACACCCTGATATTTAGAACCTTAATGGTAGTACATCCTAGCGTAGACCCTGATATTTAGTACCTTAATGGTAGTACATCCAAGAGTAGACCCTGATATTTAGTACCTTAATGGTAGTACATCCAAGAGTAGACCCTGATATTTAGAACCTTAATGGTAGTACATCCAAGAGTAGACCCTGATATTTAGTACCTTAATGGTAGTACATCCAAGAGTAGACCCTGATATTTAGTACCTTAATGGTAGTACATCCAAGAGTAGACCCTGATATTTAGAACCGTAATGGTGGTACATCCAAGAGTAGACCCTGATATTTAGAACCTTAATAGTAGTACATCCAAGAGTAGACCCTGATATTTAGTACCTTAATGGTAGTACATCCAAGAGTAGACCCTGATATTTAGTACCTTAATGGTAGTACATCCAAGAGTAGACCCTGATATTTAGAACCTTAATGATAGTCCATCCAAGCGTAGACCCTGATATTTAGAACCTTAATGGTAGTACATCCAAGAGTAGACCCTGATATTTAGAACCTTAATGGTAAAACATCCAAGAGTAGACCCTGATATTTAGTACCTTAATGGTAGTACATCCAAGAGTAGACCCTGATATTTAGTACCTTAATGGTGGTACATCCAAGAGTAGACCCTGATATTTAGTACCTTAATGGTAGTACATCCAAGAGTAGACCCTGATATTTAGTACCTTAATGGTAGTACATCCAAGAGTAGACCCTGATATTTAGTACCTTAATGGTAGTACATCCAAGAGTAGACCCTGATATTTAGAACCTTAATGGTAGTACATCCAAGAGTAGACCCTGATATTTAGTACCTTAATGGTAGTACATCCAAGAGTAGACCCTGATATTTAGTACCTTAATGGTGGTACATCCAAGAGTAGACCCTGATATTTAGTACCTTAATGGTGGTACATCCAAGAGTAGACCCTGATATTTAGTACCTTAATGGTAGTACATCCAAGAGTAGACCCTGATATTTAGTACCTTAATGGTAGTACATCCAAGAGTACACCCTGATATTTAGAACCTTAATGGTAGTACATCCAAGCGTAGACCCTGATATTTAGTACCTTAATGGTAGTACATCCAAGAGTAGACCCTGATATTTAGTACCTTAATGGTAGTACATCCAAGAGTAGACCCTGATATTTAGAACCTTAATGGTAGTACATCCAAGAGTAGACCCTGATATTTAGTACCTTAATGGTAGTACATCCAAGAGTAGACCCTGATATTTAGTACCTTAATGGTAGTACATCCAAGAGTAGACCCTGATATTTAGAACCTTAATGGTGGTACATCCAAGAGTAGACCCTGATATTTAGAACCTTAATAGTAGTACATCCAAGAGTAGACCCTGATATTTAGTACCTTAATGGTAGTACATCCAAGAGAAGACCCTGATATTTAGTACCTTAATGGTAGTACATCCAAGAGTAGACCCTGATATTTAGAACCTTAATGATAGTCCATCCAAGCGTAGACCCTGATATTTAGAACCTTAATGGTAGTACATCCAAGAGTAGACCCTGATATTTAGAACCTTAATGGTAAAACATCCAAGAGTAGACCCTGATATTTAGAACTTTAATGGTAGTACATCCAAGCGTAGACCCTGATATTTAGAACCTTAATGGTGGTACATCCAAGAGTAGACCCTGATATTTAGTACCTTAATGGTGGTACATCCAAGAGTAGACCCTGATATTTAGAACCTTAATGGTAGAACATCCAAGAGTAGACCCTGATATTTAGAACCGTAATGGTAGTACATCCAAGAGTAGACCCTGATATTTAGAACCTTAATGGTAGTACATCCAAGAGTAGACCCTGATATTTAGAACCTTAATGGTAGTACATCCAAGAGTAGACCCTGATATTTAGTACCTTAATGGTAGTACATCCAAGAGTAGACCCTGATATTTAGTACCTTAATGATAGTCCTTCCAAGAGTAGACCCTGATATTTAGTACCTTAATGATAGTCCTTCCAAGAGTAGACCCTGATATTTAGTACCTTAATGGTAGTCCTTCCCAGCGTAGATCCTGATATTTAGAACCTTAATGGTAGTACATCCAAGAGTAGACCCTGATATTTAGTACCTTAATGGTAATACATCCAAGAGTAGACCCTGATATTTAGAACCTTAATGGTGGTACATCCAAGAGTAGACCCTGATATTTAGAACCGTAATGGTAGTACATCCAAGAGTAGACCCTGATATTTAGAACCTTAATGGTAGTACATCCAGGAGTAGACCCTGATATTTAGAACCTTAATGGTAGTACATCCAAGAGTAGACCCTGATATTTAGAACCTTAATGGTGGTACATCCAAGAGTAGACCCTGATATTTAGAACCTTAATGGTAGTACATCCAGGAGTAGACCCTGATATTTAGAACCTTAATGGTAGTACATCCAAGAGTAGACCCTGATATTTAGTACCTTAATGGTAGTACATCCAAGAGTAGACCCTGATATTTAGAACCTTAATGGTAGTACATCCAAGAGTAGACCCTGATATTTAGTACCTTAATGGTAGTACATCCAAGAGTAGACCCTGATATTTAGTACCTTAATGATAGTCCTTCCAAGAGTAGACCCTGATATTTAGTACCTTAATGGTAGTACATCCAAGAGTAGACCCTGATAATTAGTACCTTAATGGTAGTACATCCAAGAGTAGACCCTGATATTTAGTACCTTAATAGTAGTACATCCAAGAGTAGACCCTGATATTTAGTACCTTAATGGTAGTACATCCAAGAGTAGACCCTGATATTTAGTACCTTCATGGTAGTACATCCAAGAGTAGACCCTGATATTTAGTACCTTAATGGTAGTACATCCAAGAGTAGACCCTGATATTTAGTATCTTAATGGTGGTACATCCAAGAGTAGACCCTGATATTTAGAACCTTAATGGTAGTACATCCAAGAGTAGACCCTGATATTTAGTACCTTAATGGTAGTACATCCAAGAGTAGACCCTGATATTTAGAACCTTAATGGTAGTACATCCAAGAGTAGACCCTGATATTTAGAACCTTAATGATAGTCCTTCCAAGAGTAGACCCTGATATTTAGAACCTTAATGATAGTCCTTCCAAGAGTAGACCCTGATATTTAGTACCTTAATGGTAGTACATCCAAGAGTAGACCCTGATATTTAGTACCTTAATGGTAGTACATCCAAGAGTAGACCCTGATATTTAGTACCTTAATGGTAGTACATCCAAGAGTAGACCCTGATATTTAGTACCTTAATGGTAGTACATCCAAGAGTAGACCCTGATATTTAGTACCTTAATGGTAGTACATCCAAGAGTAGACCCTGATATTTAGTACCTTAATGGTAGTACATCCAAGAGTAGACCCTGATATTTAGTACCTTAATGATAGTCCTTCCAAGAGTGGACCCAGATATTTAGTACCTTAATGGTAGTCCTTCCAAGAGTAGACCCTGATATTTAGTACCTTAATGATAGTCCTTCCAAGAGTGGACCCAGATATTTAGTACCTTAATGGTAGTCCTTCCAAGAGTGGACCCAGATATTTAGTACCTTAATGGTAGTCCTTCCAAGTGTGGACCCAGATATTTAGTACCTTAATGATAGTCCTTCCAAGTGTGGACCCAGATATTTAGTACCTTAATGATAGTCCTTCCAAGTGTGGACCCAGATATTTAGTACCTTAATGGTAGTCCTTCCAAGAGTGGACCCAGATATTTAGTACCTTAATGATAGTCCTTCCAAGAGTGGACCCAGATATTTAGTACCTTAATGATAGTCCTTCCAAGAGTGGACCCAGATATTTAGTACCTTAATGATAGTCCTTCCAAGAGTGGACCCAGATATTTAGTACCTTAATGGTAGTCCTTCCAAGAGTGGACCCAGATATTTAGTACCTTAATGATAGTCCTTCCAAGAGTGGACCCAGATATTTAGTACCTTAATGGTAGTCCTTCCAAGAGTGGACCCAGATATTTAGTACCTTAATGATAGTCCTTCCAAGAGTGGACCCAGATATTTAGTACCTTAATGGTAGTCCTTCCAAGAGTGGACCCAGATATTTAGTACCTTAATGATAGTCCTTCCAAGAGTGGACCCAGATATTTAGTACCTTAATGATAGTCCTTCCAAGAGTGGACCCAGATATTTAGTACCTTAATGGTAGTCCTTCCAAGAGTGGACCCAGATATTTAGTACCTTAATGATAGTCCTTCCAAGAGTGGACCCATATATTTAGTACCTTAATGGTAGTCCTTCCAAGAGTGGACCCAGATATTTAGTACCTTAATGATAGTCCATCCAAGAGTAGACCCTGATATTTAGTACCTTAATGATAGTCCTTCCAAGAGTGGACCCAGATATTTAGTACCTTAATGGTAGTCCTTCCAAGAGTGGACCCAGATATTTAGTACCTTAATGATAGTCCTTCCAAGAGTGGACCCAGATATTTAGTACCTTAATGGTAGTCCTTCCAAGAGTGGACCCAGATATTTAGTACCTTAATGATAGTCCTTCCAAGAGTGGACCCAGATATTTAGTACCTTAATGATAGTCCTTCCAAGAGTGGACCCAGATATTTAGTACCTTAATGGTAGTCCTTCCAAGAGTGGACCCAGATATTTAGTACCTTAATGGTAGTCCTTCCAAGAGTGGACCCAGATATTTAGTACCTTAATGATAGTCCTTCCAAGAGTGGACCCAGATATTTAGTACCTTAATGGTAGTCCTTCCAAGAGTGGACCCAGATATTTAGTACCTTAATGATAGTCCTTCCAAGAGTGGACCCAGATATTTAGTACCTTAATGGTAGTCCTTCCAAGAGTAGACCCTGATATTTAGTACCTTAATGATAGTCCTTCCAAGAGTGGACCCAGATATTTAGTACCTTAATGATAGTCCTTCCTAGAGTGGACCCAGATATTTAGTACCTTAATGATAGTCCTTCCAAGAGTAGACCCTGATATTTAGTACCTTAATGATAGTCCTTCCAAGAGTGGACCCAGATATTTAGTACCTTAATGATAGTCCTTCCAAGAGTGGACCCAGATATTTAGTACCTTAATGGTAGTCCTTCCAAGAGTAGACCCTGATATTTAGTACCTTAATGATAGTCCTTCCAAGAGTGGACCCAGATATTTAGTACCTTAATGGTAGTCCTTCCAAGAGTGGACCCAGATATTTAGTACCTTAATGGTAGTACATCCAAGAGCAGACCCTGATATTTAGTACCTTAATGATAGTCCTTCCAAGAGTGGACCCAGATATTTAGTACCTTAATGATAGTCCTTCCAAGAGTAGACCCTGATATTTAGTACCTTAATGATAGTCCTTCCAAGAGTGGACCCAGATATTTAGTACCTTAATGATAGTCCTTCCAAGAGTGGACCCAGATATTTAGTACCTTAATGATAGTCCTTCCAAGAGTGGACCCAGATATTTAGTACCTTAATGATAGTCCTTCCAAGAGTGGACCCAGATATTTAGTACCTTAATGATAGTCCTTCCAAGAGTGGACCCAGATATTTAGTACCTTAATGATAGTCCTTCCAAGAGTAGACCCTGATATTTAGTACCTTAATGATAGTCCTTCCAAGAGTGGACCCAGATATTTAGTACCTTAATGATAGTCCTTCCAAGAGTGGACCCAGATATTTAGTACCTTAATGATAGTCCTTCCAAGAGTGGACCCAGATATTTAGTACCTTAATGATAGTCCTTCCAAGAGTGGACCCAGATATTTAGTACCTTAATGGTAGTCCTTCCCAGCGTAGATCCTGAGTTGTGTACCGTGATGATAGTCCTTCCAAGAGCGGACCTTGATACATATAACTTTAATGATAGTCCTTCTAAGAGTGGACCCTGATATTTAGTACCTTAATGATATATATATATATATAATAAATATTCTACCACCATTTTTTCAGTTGTTACAATATATTCCAGCTGTTCCCTTTTCATTACATGGCTAATAAATGACGATTGTTTCTTCCTAATATTGGAAATTAGCTCTCTTTTTGTTTTGGCTTCTTTCAGATCGTTTTCATTACTCTTCTTAGCTGTCCATATATATATATCACAGTTGTTTGTCAGTGATACTTTAGTTAATGTGATCATTTATGTCTGTACAGGAATATGTAATTTACACGTTTCGTCTATGATACATCCAAAGTTATTAGAGGATGTAGCATCGTAATACGTAGAAACTTTTGTGGTTAAAAGCTGTACATTGCATCCTCCGAAATTCTCTGATTGTTCATTCATTTGATATTTTATGTTACGGGAATTAATAACTAAAATATCATTCATACATAAATATTGACTGTAACTAAAAGTTCTAAGTTTTGTTTGTGGTGCCACAAAGTGAAACCACTCCAATAAAATACCATATGAGTGAGTAGAATGTACAAGGCGTAGGTCATCTTCATCCATAATTGATGCAAAATTTCCAAGACTTGAACTAAAATGGCACTTTGAGATGAAAACAAACAGCCGTGAGAAATATATATCTTCTTCTTCTTCTTCTTCTTCTTTCTTACTCTTTCCTTCTTCATTTGCCTTTCAACGTCGAGGAGAGATACACATTACGGTCTTTTGCTCTTCTGTTCACCTCTGCTGCTGTTATGTTTCCTAGTGTTTCCAGTATTCCATCAATCCATCTTATTCGCGGTCGGCCCTTGAGTCTGGTGTTCTCGCAACGTTTATTGAAGGCTCGTTGTGTTGTGTTTTGATCTTTCTGACATATCACTTGGCCAAAACATGTTATCTGTTGTTTCTTTATATATTATATAGCGAGAACTATTCCCAGCTTTTTTTTCTCAGTTCTTCTTTTCTGACCTTATCTCTCAGGCTGTTATATATATATATATATATATATATATATGTGTGTGTGTGTGTGTGTGTGTGTGTGCGTGCGCGCGTGCGTGCGTGCGTGCGTGCAGGGTTTGGGAAATCATGTTTAGGGATTGTATTGTAAATCTACGATTGTATGACAAAAATAAAGAACCTCTGTTTCGAAAAAAAGGTCATCATTAGGAGAAAGACACACAATAAAAGTGAAATCAGAGATAATGTTGCTCTTTTCTTTGTTAGAACAAGCCACCAAATTCACGTCATGTGATCAACAATAGTATGAGTTAGCACATTACTACAAATTGTCACAGATTACAAACTTGTAAAATATTACAAACGGTCATAAACTCATCATCATCATCATCACCATCGTGTGCCTTCTCCGCAACGAAGGTTGGCTACCATGGAAGTAGTATACAAGGGTCCAACTGGTTAGTATTGTGGCGCTAAATTAACAAAGATATATAGGGCGGCGCGCGGCGCGCATAAAGCGTGCGGCGCAGGGGGAGTTAACCATGACCGATCGTGTCCGGATATGACCTCTAGTCCCGGTGACCCCGGAAGTGAACTGTTTATGTCTGGTGTAGGTTGACAAAGGCTGACTTTGGAGTTCCGTATTTTAAAAATTCCGAATTATTTAAAAAAAACAGTCTCCATCGGATTTCGAACACGGGTCTACGGCGTGCCAGGCCAGACACTTACCACTATGCTACAGGCGAGCACAGAATTAGAGGCTGAATGAGACAGGTGAGTCGTGACGCTTTTGTTGGTGCTCGACAGCTATCTAGTAGTAGAGAAAGTTTGACCCGCATTTAGGCGCTAAATTAACAAAGATATATAGGGCAGCGTGCGGCGCAGGGGGAGTTAACCATGACAATTCGTGTCGGGATGCCTGGTGACCTCTCGTTGACCTCTAAACCTCTCGGCGCCATGGTCGGGGTGAGCTCTCGCAGTGGGGGACCTATTATGATCAAAGACCCTATGTCTCTGTGAAATTTCTCACTTGGGTAACTTAAGCTAGAAACAAGGGTCCATTTGACCCGCATTTTTCCCGTAAATTAACAAAGATATATAGTAGGCGCGCGGCGCGCCTAATGTGCTGTAGGCGCAGGGGGAGTTAACCATGATCTTTCGTGTCGGTGACCCTGGAAGTGACCTGTTTATGTTTGGTGTGTCCTGACTTTGGAGTTCTTGATGTACTTAATCGATAGTGATAGGTTAGTAGATTATACAACATCTAGGAAAAACGAGCAATATAAAACAGAAGACAATATATATATTTTATTCTTTTATTAGCTGAATAGGTGTATAACATACATTGATATTATATATCATTACAAACATAGTCAGTACATTGAGTAAATATATAGCACAAGTATAACAATTATTTATAGCTATGTAGTTGGGTGTCAGCTTAACGTTGTACCATAAATGAAGCATAAGGGTGAAACAGTTAGAGATTACTGGTTAGTCTAAGCTGGTAGTGTAAATATGTTCCTCGGTGTTAGTGGTTCGCTATCTCTCTCTCTCTCTCTCTCTCTCTCTCTCTCTCTCTCTCTCTCTACTATTCCTGCCTAGATTTCCCTCCATTGAAACACTTACTCATTCTCTCCATTTATCCCTATCATCGCGCCTTCCTTCTCTCTCTCTCTCTCTCTCTCTCTCTCTCTCTTTCTCCCCTATCCTCTCTTAGACTTCTAACCTATCAGTCCACCCTCCTCCTCTCCCTTTAGCTCCCCCGCCCGCCCTCATATTTTTAGCGTCCATCCTATTGTAACACTTGATTATTCTCACCATTAATACATAGCATCTCACCTTCTTTCTCATAGGCTTCTCTCGCTCGCTCTCTCTCTCTCTCTCTCGCGCTCTTCTAACCCCGACTAGACTTCTCTCCTACCATTCCACCTTTCTTCCTCTCTCTCTCTCTCTCTCTTTACCTCGCCTAGCGTTCCGCCTTCATTCGTATTTTTACCTTACCACCAGTGTAACACATTAATAACATTGAATATCAATTACAAAAAGACTTGAAATATTTACTTTTTAAAGAACCAATAAGATAAACATATGAAAAACGAAGGAATAATACACTCGACAAGGCTTAACAGACGTACTTTATACACATCACCATTAATACAACTCAAATTCCTTTAATGATAACCTATCACATCGTTATGAGCTAAGAGAAAAACAGAAGAAAAAAAATTCAACTTACACCGTAAAATATTCCACTACAACACAGACCGCTAGACTGAACAGTACTATGAAAATAAACGGCCGTGAATCAAGCGCGCTTATAACACGAAGTCTCACATCCGACTAGTTTAAATATAATCTGGTAAATAAAAGTTAGGAGACAAGGGCAGAAACCTAGGAGGCAAGGGCAGAAACCTAGGAGGCAAGGACAGAAACCTAGGAGGCAAGGACAGAAACCTAGGAGGTAAGGGCAGAAACCTAAGAGGCAAGGGTAGAAACCTAAGAGGCAAAGACAGAAACCTAGGAGGCAAGGGCAGAAACCTAGGAGGTAAGGACAGAAAACTAGGAAGCAAAGGCTGAAAACAAGGAGGGAAGATCAGAAATCTAGGAAGCTGTGTTAGAAAACAAGGAGGGAAGGTCAGAAACCTAGGAGGCAAGGTCAGAAACCTAGGAGGCAAGGTCAGAAACCTAGGAGGCAAAGGCAGAAACCAAAGAGGCAAGGGCAGAAACCTAGGAGGCAAGGTCAAAAACCTAGGAGGCAATGTCAGAAACCTAGGAGGCAAGGGCAGAAACCAAAGACACAAAGGCAGAAACCAAAGAGGCAAGGGCAGAAACCTAGGAGGCACCTCGATGGACAGCTAGACAACGGAAGAAGCAGAGATTATCATTGTAAACTTTAGAATGGGAATCGGTTTGAAGGATATTATTACCTTGATTTGATGCAATGTAGTGTGGGATATCTAGCAGACACCCTATAGGATAATCTTGAAGTTTATAAACATAAACACTCGTACTGACTAAGGCTTCCAAGGTGTATTTGGTTGTCTCCCTATTTTTGTCTGTATAACCTAATATATCACTTTCATTTAATCTATCGATATACGTTTCAAAGTCATTTCTGTTGTTAACTAACAAGGGTTTGTCTAACCCTGTCGCGTTATTTGAGCTTGCGTGAAAGTAACGCAACCCCTGTGTATAGGCCAAATCGCAAACATTTTACCCCCCAGAACACAAAGAATTTAGGCTCATACTCAAAATGTCGATCCCAAAACCATAAAAATCTACTCCCATACTCATACTAGTTAGACACATCGAACAGATAGTTACATCCAAAGTCCCAAATAGTTAGGCCAAATCACTAACATTTTACCCACAGAACACAAAAATATAGGCTCATACGCAAAAAATCGACCTCAACACCCTAAAAAGGTACTCACATAGTCATACTAGTTAGACACATCGAACAGATAGTTACAGCCAAAGTCCCAAACAGAGTGGCCATATCACTAACATTTTACCTCCAGAACACAAAAATTTAGGCTCATACTAAAAAAGTCGACCTAAAAATCCAGAAAAAGCTACTCACATAGTCATAATAGTTAGACACAACGAGTCGAAAGTTATATTCAAGCGACCTCAACACCATAAAAAAGGTACTCACATAGTCATACTAGTTAGACACATCGAACAGATAGTTACAGCCAAAGTCCCCAAAAAAAAAAGTTTGGTCAAATCGAAACTATTTTACCCACAGAACACAACAATGTAGGCTCATACTAAAAAATCGACCTCAACACGATAAAAAGGTACTCACATAGTCATACTAGTTAGACACATCGAACAGATAGTTACATCCAAAAGCCCAAATCACTAACATTTTACCTCCAGAACACAAAAATTTAGGCTCATACTAAAAAAGTCGACCTATAAACCATAAAAATCTACTCACATAGTCATACTAGTTAGACACATCGAACAGATAGTTACAGCCAAAGGCCCAAACAGAGTGGCCATATCACTAACATTTTACCTCCATAACACAAAAATTTAGGCTCATACTAAAAAAGTCGACCTAAAAATCCAGAAAAAGCTACTCACATAGTCATAATAGTTAGACACAACGAGTCGAAAGTTATATTCAAGGTCCAAAAAAAAAAAAACCGTTATTTTAGACATCCTCATTGCAAAATTTACATAAAAAACCACTTTTAGGATTTTACCCCCTTAGCATTTTTGAGGGTTACGCCCATTAAATCGGTAAAAAAAATCGTAATTTTAGCACGTAGGCTTACCTAAAACTTTATTTTAGACATCCCCACACCAAAAATTTACTTAAAAATCACTTTTGAGATTGTTACCCCTTACCATTTTTGAGGGTTACGCCCATGGAATCGATAAAAATCGTAAATTTAGCACATAGGCTTACCTAAAACTTTATTTTAGACATCCCCATTGCAAAAATTTACATTAAAAACCACTTTTAGGATTTTACCCCCTTATCATTTTTTGAGGGTTACGCCCATAGAATTGATAAAAATCGTAAATTTAACACGTAGGCTTACCTAAAACTTTATTTTAGACATCCCCACACCAAAAATTTACTTAAAAAGCACTTTTGAAATTGTAACCCCCCTTACCATTTTTGAGGGTTACGCCCCTGAAATCGATAAAAATCGTTAATTTAGCACGTAGGCTTACCTAAAACTTTATTTTAGACATCCCCACACCAAAAATTTACTTAAAAATCACTTTTGAAATTGTTACCCCCCCTTAAAATTTTTTAGGGTTACGCCCCTGAAAGCGATAAAAAATTGAAATATAACCTCAAGGCATACCTCCCACATAATTTTTGACACCCCTACATATCAAATTCCAACAAAAAAACAACAAAAAGCTAGTAGTAGCGGTGGCTGTGAACTCAACAGAAAAGTGGAATAACATGCACCGAAATACAATAGATTTGGCACTGAAACTGTTTCGGTGCCAAAACATGCACGAGAAGTAGTATGTTAGGGTTCACAGCCACCGCTACTACTAGCTTTTTGTTGTTTTTTTTGTTGGAATTTGATATGTAGGGGTGTCAAAAATTATGTGGGAGGTATGCCTTGAGGTTATATTTCAATTTTTTATCGCTTTCAGGGGCGTAACCCTAAAAAATTTTAAGGGGGGGTAACAATTTCAAAAGTGATTTTTAAGTAAATTTTTGGTGTGGGGATGTCTAAAATAAAGTTTTAGGTAAGCCTACGTGCTAAATTAACGATTTTTATCGATTTCAGGGGCGTAACCCTCAAAAATGGTAAGGGGGGTTACAATTTCAAAAGTGCTTTTTAAGTAAATTTTGGTGTGGGGATGTCTAAAATAAAGTTTTAGGTAAGCCTACGTGTTAAATTTACGATTTTTATCAATTCTATGGGCGTAACCCTCAAAAATGATAAGGGGGTAAAATCCTAAAAGTGGTTTTTAATGTAAATTTTTGCAATGGGGATGTCTAAAATAAAGTTTTAGGTAAGCCTATGTGCTAAATTTACGATTTTTATCGATTCCATGGGCGTAACCCTCAAAAATGGTAAGGGGGTAACAATCTCAAAAGTGATTTTTAAGTAAATTTTTGGTGTGGGGATGTCTAAAATAAAGTTTTAGGTAAGCCTACGTGCTAAAATTACGATTTTTTTACCGATTTAATGGGCGTAACCCTCAAAAATGCTAAGGGGGTAAAATCCTAAAAGTGGTTTTTTATGTAAATTTTTGCAATGAGGTTGTCTAAAATAACGGTTTTTTTTTTTTGGACCTTGAATATAACTTTCGACTCGTTGTGTCTAACTATTATGACTATGTGAGTAGCTTTTTCTGGATTTTTAGGTCGACTTTTTTAGTATGAGCCTAAATTTTTGTGTTATGGAGGTAAAATGTTAGTGATATGGCCACTCTGTTTGGGCCTTTGGCTGTAACTATCTGTTCGATGTGTCTAACTAGTATGACTATGTGAGTAGATTTTTATGGTTTATAGGTCGACTTTTTTAGTATGAGCCTAAATTTTTGTGTTCTGGAGGTAAAATGTTAGTGATTTGGGCTTTTGGATGTAACTATCTGTTCGATGTGTCTAACTAGTATGACTATGTGAGTACCTTTTTATCGTGTTGAGGTCGATTTTTTAGTATGAGCCTACATTGTTGTGTTCTGTGGGTAAAATAGTTTCGATTTGACCAAACTTTTTTTTGGGGGGACTTTGGCTGTAACTATCTGTTCGATGTGTCTAACTAGTATGACTATGTGAGTACCTTTTTTATGGTGTTGAGGTCGCTTGAATATAACTTTCGACTCGTTGTGTCTAACTATTATGAATATGTGAGTAGCTTTTTCTGGATTTTTAGGTCGACTTTTTTAGTATGAGCCTAAATTTTTTGTGTTCTGGGGGGTAAAATGTTTGCGATTTGGCCTATACACAGGGGTTGCGTTACTTTCACGCAAGCTCAAATAACGCGACAGGGTTAGACAAACCCTTGTTAGTTAACAACAGAAATGACTTTGAAACGTATATCGATAGATTAAATGAAAGTGATATATTAGGTTATACAGACAAAAATAGGGAGACAACCAAATACACCTTGGAAGCCTTAGTCAGTACGAGTGTTTATGTTTATAAACTTCAAGATTATCCTATAGGGTGTCTGCTAGATATCCCACACTACATTGCATCAAATCAAGGTAATAATATCCTTCAAACCGATTCCCATTCTAAAGTTTACAATGATAATCTCTGCTTCTTCCGTTGTCTAGCTGTCCATCGAGGTGCCTCCTAGGTTTCTGCCCTTGCCTCTTTGGTTTCTGCCTTTGTGTCTTTGGTTTCTGCCCTTGCCTCCTAGGTTTCTGACATTGCCTCCTAGGTTTTTGACCTTGCCTCCTAGGTTTCTGCCCTTGCCTCTTTGGTTTCTGCCTTTGCCTCCTAGGTTTCTGACCTTGCCTCCTAGGTTTCTGACCTTGCCTCCTAGGTTTCTGACCTTCCCTCCTTGTTTTCTAACACAGCTTCCTAGATTTCTGATCTTCCCTCCTTGTTTTCAGCCTTTGCTTCCTAGTTTTCTGTCCTTACCTCCTAGGTTTCTGCCCTTGCCTCCTAGGTTTCTGTCTTTGCCTCTTAGGTTTCTACCCTTGCCTCTTAGGTTTCTGCCCTTACCTCCTAGGTTTCTGTCCTTGCCTCCTAGGTTTCTGTCCTTGCCTCCTAGGTTTCTGCCCTTGCCTCCTAGGTTTCTGCCCTTGTCTCCTAACTTTTATTTACCAGATTATATTTAAACTAGTCGGATGTGAGACTTCGTGTTATAAGCGCGCTTGATTCACGGCCGTTTATTTTCATAGTACTGTTCAGTCTAGCGGTCTGTGTTGTAGTGGAATATGTTACGGTGTAAGTTGAATTTTTTTTTTTTTTTTTTTTTTTTTTCTGTTTTTCTCTTAGCTCATAACGATGTGATAGGTTATCATTAAAGGAATTTGAGTTGTATTAATGGTGATGTGTATAAAGTACGTCTGTTAAGCCTTGTCGAGTGTATTATTCCTTCGTTTTTCATATGTTTATCTTATTGGTTCTTTAAAAAGTAAATATTTCAAGTCTTTTTGTAATTGATATTCAATGTTATTAATGTGTTACACTGGTGGTAAGGTAAAAATACGAATGAAGGCGGAACGCTAGGCGAGGTAAAGAGAGAGAGAGAGAGAGAGAGGAAGAAAGGTGGAATGGTAGGAGAGAAGTCTAGTCGGGGTTAGAAGAGCGCGAGAGAGAGAGAGAGAGAGAGCGAGCGAGAGAAGCCTATGAGAAAGAAGGTGAGATGCTATGTATTAATGGTGAGAATAATCAAGTGTTACAATAGGATGGACGCTAAAAATATGAGGGCGGGCGGGGGAGCTAAAGGGAGAGGAGGAGGGTGGACTGATAGGTTAGAAGTCTAAGAGAGGATAGGGGAGAAAGAGAGAGAGAGAGAGAGAGAGAGAGAGAGAGAGAGAAGGAAGGCGCGATGATAGGGATAAATGGAGAGAATGAGTAAGTGTTTCAATGGAGGGAAATCTAGGCAGGAATAGTAGAGAGAGAGAGAGAGAGAGAGAGAGAGAGAGAGAGAGAGAGAGAGAGAGAGAGATAGCGAACCACTAACACCGAGGAACATATTTACACTACCAGCTTAGACTAACCAGTAATCTCTAACTGTTTCACCCTTATGCTTCATTTATGGTACAACGTTAAGCTGACACCCAACTACATAGCTATAAATAATTGTTATACTTGTGCTATATATTTACTCAATGTACTGACTATGTTTGTAATGATATATAATATCAATGTATGTTATACACCTATTCAGCTAATAAAAGAATAAAATATATATATTGTCTTCTGTTTTATATTGCTCGTTTTTCCTAGATGTTGTATAATCTACTAACCTATCACTATCGATTAAGTACATCAAGAACTCCAAAGTCAGGACACACCAAACATAAACAGGTCACTTCCAGGGTCACCGACACGAAAGATCATGGTTAACTCCCCCTGCGCCTACAGCACATTAGGCGCGCCGCGCGCCTACTATATATCTTTGTTAATTTACGGGAAAAATGCGGGTCAAATGGACCCTTGTTTCTAGCTTAAGTTACCCAAGTGAGAAATTTCACAGAGACATAGGGTCTTTGATCATAATAGGTCCCCCACTGCGAGAGCTCACCCCGACCATGGCGCCGAGAGGTTTAGAGGTCAACGAGAGGTCACCAGGCATCCCGACACGAATTGTCATGGTTAACTCCCCCTGCGCCGCACGCTGCCCTATATATCTTTGTTAATTTAGCGCCTAAATGCGGGTCAAACTTTCTCTACTACTAGATAGCTGTCGAGCACCAACAAAAGCGTCACGACTCACCTGTCTCATTCAGCCTCTAATTCTGTGCTCGCCTGTAGCATAGTGGTAAGTGTCTGGCCTGGCACGCCGTAGACCCGTGTTCGAAATCCGATGGAGACTGTTTTTTTTTAAATAATTCGGAATTTTTAAAATACGGAACTCCAAAGTCAGCCTTTGTCAACCTACACCAGACATAAACAGTTCACTTCCGGGGTCACCGGGACTAGAGGTCATATCCGGACACGATCGGTCATGGTTAACTCCCCCTGCGCCGCACGCTTTATGCGCGCCGCGCGCCGCCCTATATATCTTTGTTAATTTAGCGCCACAATACTAACCAGTTGGACCCTTGTATACTACTCATGGATCGCCATTCTACTCTGTTTCTTGATTTGATGGTGCAGGCTGTCACAGATTGACTTGACCATCTTTTGATGTTACTCGTCCATGTTAGTCTTGGTCTGCCTCTGCCTCTTTTACCTTGTAATTTTCCTTCCAATATTACTTTTAGTAGGCTGTTAGTAGACTGTCTCTTAACATGCCCCAAAAATTTCATTTGTCTTGTCTTAATTGTATTTAGTAGTTCTCTTTTTATTTTCAGTTGTTTTAAAAATTTATCGTTTGTTATCTTTTGTTTCCATCCAATTCTACCTATTCTTATATAAATCACACATTTCAAACGCTTCAATTTTCTGTCCTGTTTTCTTGTCTAATGTCCATGTTTCTGCATCATACAGGAATATTGAGAAGATGTAACATTTTGCCTTTCTTAGTTTCATATACTGTAATCTGATACAAACTGCAGACTCTCGCAAATTACAAGCTGCCATATACTACAAAATGTAATAAATTACAAACTGACAAATTACCACATATTACAATTTCGGGTTCGATCCGCAGAAGTGGTGGAATTTTTTTTCGGACCGACAAGGCTCCGGTGTTCACCCAGCCTTTAAAAATGGGTATCAGGGAATGTCTTGGAAAGTAAAGACGGCCTGACGTGATTCCGACCACATCATTCAAAAATGTGCCGCAGCCATAGAATAAATATGGTCACTAACGCCATATTTCCCATAAGCTTAGCTTGGCGTGGAGGGAACTTTACTTCCACAAATTGTCACAAACTGCAAACTGTCAAAAATTACAAACTGTCACAAATCGCAAACTGTCACAAACTACAAACTGTCAAAAATTACAAACTGTCACAAATCATAACTGTCACAAACTACAAACTGTCACAAATCTCAAACTGTCACAAACTACAAACTATCACAAGTTACAAACTCTCACAAGCTACAAACTGTCACAAGCTGCAAACTGTCACAAACTACAAACTGTCACAAAACACAAACTATCACAAATTACAAACTGTCACAAACTACAAACTGTCACAAACTACAAACTGTCACAAACTACAAACTGTCACAAGCTACAAACTGTCACAAATTACAAATTGTCACAAGCTACAAACTATCACAAACCACAAATTATCACAAACAACAAACTGTCACAAACTATAAACTACCACAAACTACAAACTGTCACAAACTTCTGTTTCTTTACAGAGAGTGCCGAAACATACACTCCGCGCAGTGGGTCAGCCGCAGTAAATTAACCAACAACATCTCTCGATTCCCTGTTGACCCGAACATAACTAAACGCTGTTCAGGAATTATGTTTTACCACTGCTGTCGGAGGAACCGGGACCTGACCATTTCATTTACAAATAAAAATCAGGACAACAGTGCAAAGCGCCATGCCTCTGGGCTCATCTTGTTAAAGAAGCAGAATGAACAAAGAATCAGTCAGGAGCACGTCTGTCGGACTATTTGTGCAATAATAAATACACAACTGGTATTATTAAGGAAGGTTACATTTGACAACAAACTATCTTGGAAACAGCAGATAAATAAGACAATCTACCCCTCCTCCCCCTCCCCCCCCCCAAAAAAAAAAAAAAACAATGATGGAAGTTAGCTATTTTAAAAAAAAAAAAGCTGTGTGAAGTGTATGGGCCAACGTCTGTTCGCGGTTCGACAGGCAAACATCTATTTTGACAACAATGGCGCCTACCGGGAATGTCCGTCCCGAATGTACACGGTCAGTGACGGTAGATGGGGTGGATGAATCAGAAATGATCAACGGCTCAGAAAGCGAAAACGTCAAAGTGTGTTGTGGTACACAAGAGGCATATTCAGGGCACGAAAGACGAATATGGCTGACCACCGTGGAAGAGATTGGAGCCGCATCACATGCTATTCAAAAAGAGCCATGGAGAGAGAACAGGAAGAATTGGATGGAAGGAAAAGAAAACAAACGATGAAGTTTTAAAACAACTAACAATGAAAAGAGAACTACTAAACACAATAAGACAAATAAGATTTTGGGGCATGTTAAAAGACACAGCAGCCTACTAAAAGTAGTCTTGGAGGGAGAAATACAAGGTAAAAGAGGTAATGGCAGACCAAGACTAAAATGGACGAGCGGCATCAAAAGAGGGACAAAATAATTTAGCCTGTGACGTATCCGTTTTCCTGTTCTTCCTTTTTTTTAATTTGAAATAAAGGAGGACTGGCGTAGTGCTGTCTGAATTTCCTAAAGGAATCTGCCTTTACGTTTTTATACATCATTCTTTCAACAAATGAGACAACTAGACAAAAGAGGGACAAAAGAGGGATAAAAATAAAAATGAAAAAAAAAAAAGAGCGACAAGTCAACCTATGACAACCTGCACTATCAAAGCAAGAGACAGAGCGGAATGGCGCTCCATTGTAAACAACCATCGATGCCGGGACGACACTCAACGATGATGATGAAGTTGAAATATTTTGCTCTGGTCTTTGCGAGGTTTGTTGTCGTAATTGTCTGAGTGTGTCACTTCATACAATTGAACACCCCGCAAACCCGTTTGTTCAGCCGTCCCAACATTTCAACTCTGAAGCTACGGTGCAATAACTGCCTGCCTGCCAGTACAAGGAAATATACAGCCGTAAAATTGTAGAACATTTCCAGTGAATTGAATGAAACGCCCGAGGTGGTGCCGAGTCTGAATAATAACCCCGGACAGGTAATATTTGGAAGTTTCTAACTACACGGGGCTGCTAGACAACTCATACCTGGCATGGGTTCTAAGGCGAGAGTTAACGTCCTTTACAGCGGTCATCATCATCATCGAGTGCCATCTCCGCAACGATGGTTGGCTACCATGGATCGTCATTCCACATTTTCCTTCACTGGTTATAGTATGTCGAAGGTAGTTGTAGCTCTGAACTGTCTCCATATGTATTCCTTCAGCTGTGATATTTATTTGTAGGTTTTGAGAATTTCCTTTGTTTATGATCATAGTTTTGGGAGCCGCGATAGCTCAGTGGTTAGCGAACTGGACTACAAAGGACAAGAGGTAGGGTTCGATCCCAACCGACGGCTCCGGTTCACTCAGCCTTTAATGGGTACCGGATTTTTTTCTGGAAAGTAAAGCGGCACGGGCGTAATACCGACCACATTACCCCAAAAATCATGTGCTGAAGGTCTGTAAAAATTATGGTCACTAACACCATATTCCCTATACGCCACTTAGCGTGACGGGGGTACTTTACTTTTTTTATGATCATAGTTTTGGTCTTTTTGATATTCATATCTAGTCCATATTTTTTGCTTGTTATGTTTATCATCATCATCATCATCATCATCATCATCGTGTGCCCTCTCCGCAACGAAGGTTGGCTACCATGGATCGTCATTCTACTCTTTTTCTTGCTTTGATGGTGCAGGCTGACATAGATTGACTTGTCCATCTTTTGATGTTACTCATCCATGTTAGTCTTGGTCTGCCTCTGCCTCTTTTGCCTTGTATTTTTCCTTCCAATATTACTTTTAGTAGGCTGTTGTGTCTTTTAACATGTCCCAAAAATTTAATTTGTCTTGTCTCAATTGTGTTCAGCAGTTCTCTTTTTATTTTCAGTTGTTTTAAAACTTCATCGTTTGTTATCTTTTGTTCCATCCAATTCTACCTATTCTTCTATAAATCCACATTTCAAAGGCTTCAATTTTCTGTTCTGTTTTCTTGTCTAATGTCCATGTTTCTGCACCATACAGGAATTTTGAGAAGATGTAACATTTTGCCATTCTTAGTTTCAGCCCTGTTGATATTTGTTTTGTTGTTAGTATATTTTTCATGGCATTAAAATTACTTTTTGCCATACCTATTCTTTTGTTTATTTCAATTTTACATTTTCCATCATTGGTTATAGTATGTCCCAGGTAGTTGTAACTCTGGACTGTCTCCAGATGTGTTCCCTCAACTGTGATATTTAATTGTAGGTCTTGAGAATTTTCTTTGTTTATGATCATAGTTTGTATGTTTATCACATTAAGCAATTGTTGTAGGTCTTTAGGATTTTCTGCTAGTAGAACAGTATCATCAGCCACAAGGAAATATACAGCCGTAAAATTGTGTAACATTTCCAATGAATTGATTGAAACGCCCGAGGCGGTGACGAGTCTGAATAATAACCCCGGACAGGTAATAATATTTGGAAGTTTCTAACTACACGGTGCTGCTAGACAACTCATACCTGGCATGGGTTTTAAGGCGAGAGTTAACGTCCCTTACAGCGGTAGAGAGAAATCAGAGAATATGTTACCGTCCCATGAAGAGGGCTGGCAGGAAGTCACGTGGTGGGTTCATAACCAGGTTTGTTTCTGGGCCTACGTAATTCTGTCAGAGTAGTTGTGATAATACAATCTTACATATATCCTGGTAGTAATATAGATAACGAGGGAGGAACAGAAATGATACCAGAATAAGGATATCAAAAGTAAGAAAGGCTTTTCTTGCACTGAAAACATATGGAAGTCCAAAGAAATTTGGTTAAAAACAAAAATAAAAAATGTTCAACTCCAATGTTTCAGTCCTATTATATGGCTGTGAAACATGGAGAACAACAAAATTGACAAGCATAAAGATACAGACTTTCATTAATGGATGCATACCCAGAATAAAAGGATGGAAATGGCAGGACAAAATCACTAACATAGAATTATGGAAATGTACCAGTCAAATCTATCTATCTATCTATTGACCTTTCGAGCCGTAACCGGCCCATAGGGCGTAGACCAAGATACACCTTCTCCTATATGAATTTTTGTTCTAGCAGTTTTCTTTTAAAGATATTTTATCAAATCTCGCCATCTGTCTCTGTTCTGTGCAAGCAGTTCTATCTCATTGAGGGAGCCGATTCCTGCTGCTCTTGCCTCTCTCATCAATGTTCTTCTCAGTGTCTCCCTGGGTCTTCCTCTTTTTCTTTTACCTGTTGTTTCCCATATGAGGGCTTGCTTTGCTATTCGATTATTATCTCTTCTCATCACATGTCCAACGTATGACCATCGTCTTTTCTTTATTACTGAAGATATTAGTTGTTGATTGGCGATTTCTCTAATTTCCTCGTTTGTTTTGAATTCGTTCCATTCTATACCAAGTATTTTCCTTAGACATTTATTTTCGAATGCGTTCAACTTTGTTTCTATATCTCTTGTTGTTTTCCAGCTTTCACACGCATACGTAAGGGTTGATAGTACATTTGATTTGAATAGCCTAAGTTTTGTGTTTGTGCTAATGAGTTTTGATTTCCACAACTTTTCAAGGCTTCTGAAAGACATTGCTGCTTTAGCCAGTCTGATTCTAATTTCTTTGCTCGTATCCCCTTCTCGATCAATGTGACTTCCAAGATAGATGAAGTGATCGATCTCTTCTACTGGTTTGTTTTCCATGTATATTTTGTCACTTGTTGGAATTAAACTTTTCATGACTTTAGTCTTTTCATGATTGACCTCAAGCCCAATTTTGCTGGCTATTGATGATAGTTCATTTGTGTTTTCCTGCATCGTTTTTATCTGATTGCTGATGAGAACTATGTCATCAGCAAAGTCCAGGTCCTCCAAATGGTCTCCTTGTATCCATTCGATGCCTTTATTACCAGTGCAGCATTTCTTCATTATGAAGTCCATAACAATTCCAAATAACAAGGGCGATAAAATACATCCTTGTTTAACCCCAGTTTCTATTGGGAAACATTCGCTCAGTCCTTCCTCTGTTCGAACTGCACATGTGTAACCATCATACATGTCTTTGATAATATTTATGATTTTTGATGGTAAGCCATATTGCTTCAGAATTTTCCACAAAGAATCTCTATGAATACTATCAAATGCTTTTTTGAAGTCGATGAAGTTAAGTACAAAAGGTTTTTGCTTTTCAATGTGTTCCTCCAATATAAGTCGTAGAGTGAAAATGTGGTCAAGACAGCTTCTCCCTTTTCTAAACCCAGCCTGTTCTTCACGCATTACTGTATCTATTGAATCCTTTATTCTATTTAGGATGATTTTACAGAATAATTTTGAGGCAACTGACAAAAGTGTCACACCTCTCCAATTGTTACAATTTCTAAGATTGCCCTTTTTTGGGATCTTAACAATGATTCCTTTTTTCCATTTATGAGGCGTCTTCTCTGTTTTCCAAATGATGTTGAACATTTTTTGGAGATGTATTAAATTATGGCTATCAATTGCCTTGAGGATCTCAGCTGTTAACTTATCCTCTCCAGCAGCCTTGTTATTGGTCATTAGCTTTAAGGTGGTTTCTATTTCACTCAAGGTGAAGTCATCTAAATTTACATCTAATTCTGCTGCTGGTGTTTCAGCTTCAAAATCTATTAAACTGTGAGGTAGTGGACGGTTAAGAATTTCTTTGAAGTGTTCCGCCCAACGGGCTTTTATGTCTGCGCTTGTTGTTAGCATTAATCCAGATTTGTCTAGAATTGGTGTTCCACTGGATGTATAGGTGTTTGTCAGCATCTTTTGTACAGTATAAAGAGTTCTGCTGTCTCCTGTAATTGCAGCTGTCTCTGCTTTCTCTGCCAAGTTGTCTATATAAGCTCTTGTATCTCTTCTTGCCGAACTTTTCACTTTGTTGTCTAATTCTTTGTATGTTGCTTTTGCCAGAACCTTTCCAAGATCTGTCTTTACATTAGTCATGGCTCTCTTCGCTTCTCTTCTTTCTTTGATGTATTTCCATGTGGTGTCTGAGATCCAAGCTCGTTTTTCCATTTTCTTCAGTCCAGCACTTGCTTCTGCTGCTGTCATTAGTATTTTGCTCTGTGAGTCCCACATTTCATTGATATCTAAGTCTATTTCACCAAGTGCTGAATAACAATTACTTAGCTCTATGTTAAACTTTTCCTTTATTGCTTCATCTTTCAGTTTATGACTATCAATTTTATGTGTAATTGACCTCTTCTGTTGGTTTCTAAATTTTAATCTTATTTTCCCAATGCACAGGTTGTGGTCACTATTAACATCAGCACCTCTGTATGCTCTTACATCTATTAATGATGATCTGAATTGTTGTTTAATACATAGGTGGTCAATTTGATTTGATGTTCTATCATCAGGAGATATCCATGTTGTTTGTGGATATTTTTATGTGGAAATAATGTCCCACCTATAACTAAATTTTCTATTAAACATAATTCTATTAATCTTTCTCCATTCTGACTTGTTGTATTACAGCCTTCTCTCCCCATCACATGTTCCACTCCTGCGTTATCTTGTCCTACTTTGGCGTTGAAGTCTCCCATTACAATTAAAAGATCGTGTTTTGGTATTTTGTTTATAAGTTGTTGCAGTTGGTTATAAAAAAATCATCCTTAACTTCATCATCAGCTTCGTTAGTAGGCGCATAACATTGAATAATTGAAAGTCTTCCATGTTTTGTTTTGTATCGTGTTCGTATCAGACGGCTATTTACCGGTTCCCATTCTAATAAACTTCTTGCAGCTTTGTCTGTCATCATTATGCCTACTCCTTCACGGTGTTTTCCATCTTCCCTTCCAGAAAAAACTACTATTTTATTATCAATAGATCTCCTACCTGTTCCAGGCCAGCGCATTTCGCTTAATCCTAAAATATCTAGATCGTATCTGTCCATCTCGCTCGCGACCTGTGCATGTTTCGTCGGAGCGGCCATTGTTCGCACATTCCAGAATCCTATTTTTGTTGTTGTTTTAGGGCCGAAAAAACTATCACTACTATCTACTGCTAATTTACACATTCTGTATCAGGTCTACGTTTCATTAACAACATCGTTTTTACGATAGCGGCTTGTTAAACCTCTGATCAACGGTTCTATACCAAGCCGGAGAAAAATAATTCCTCCATTTTGGAAACAACCGGAAACGGAAAAAAATCAGTCAAATACCAGTGGATAAAGAGATACAGCGAAGGCGATGGCGCTGGATAGGACACACACTGCGGAAGCCAACTGAGAGTATTACACAACAGGCCCTTTTTTGGAATCCCCGGGGAAAAAGACAAAGGACCAAGGAATTCTTGGAGAAGACAGATAGAAGCAGCGATGAAGATGATGGGGAAGATATGGGATGATCTTACATGTATGGCAAGAAACAGAACGACTTGGAAAGTGTTTGTTGAAGACCTATGCTCCACAGGGAGCTGAAAGGTAGAAGAAGAAGAAGAAGAAGAAGTAGTTGTGATAAGAGAACAAAGTAGCTGTGATAACAAAACAAAGTAGCTGTGATAACAGAACAAAGTAGCTGTGACAACAGAACAAAGTAGCTGTGATAACAGAACAAAGTAGTTGTGATAACATAAAAAAGTAGTTATGATAAAAGAACAAATTAGCTGTGACAACAGAACAAAGTAGGTGTGATAACAGAACAAAGTAGTTGTGACAACAGAACAAAGTAGTTGTGATAACAGAACAAATTAGTTGTGATAACATAACAAAGTAGTTATGATAAAAGAACAAATTAGCTGTGACAACAGAACAAAGTAGTTGTGATAACAGAACAAAGTAGTTGTGACAACAGAATAAAGTAGTTGTGATAACAGAACAAAGTAGTTGTGATAACAGAACAAAGTAGTTGTGACAACAGAACAAAGTAGTTGTGATAACAGAACAAAGTAGCTGTGTCAACAGAACAAAGTAGTTGTGATAACAGAACAAAGTAGCTGTGTCAACAGAACAAAGTGGTTGTGACAATAAAACAAAGTAGTTGTGACAATAGAACAAAGTAGATGTTACAACAGAACAAAGTAATTGTGACAACAGAACAAAGTAGTTGTGACAATAGAATAAAGTAGTTGTGATAACAGGACAAAGCAATTGTGACAACAGAACAAAGTAGTTGTGACAACAGAACAAAGTAGTTGTGATATAAGAACAAATTAGTTGTGATAACATAACAAAGTAGTTATGATAAAAGAACAAATTAGCTGTGACAACAGAACAAAGTAGTTGTGATAAAAGAACAAAGTAGTTGTGGCAACAGAACAAAGTAGTTGTGATAACAGAATAAAGTAATTGTGACAACAGAACAAATTAGTTGTAACAATAGAACAAAGTAGTTGTGATAACAGAGCAAAGTAGTTGTGACAAGAGAACAAAGTGGTTGTGATAACAGAGCAAAGTAGTTGTGACAAGAGAACAAAGTGGTTGTGACAATAAAACAAAGTAGTTGTGAAAATAGAACAAAGTAGATGTTACAACAGAACAAAGTAATTGTGTCAACAGAACAAAGTAGTTGTGACAATAGAATAAAGTAGTTGTGATAACAGGACAAAGCAATTGTGACAACAGAACAAAGTAGTTGTGACAACAGAACAAAGTAGTTGTGATATAAGAACAAAGTAGCTGTGACAACAGAACAAAGTAGTTGTGATAACAGAACAAAATAGTTGTGACAATAGAACAAAGTAGTTGTGATAACAGAACAATGTAGTTGTGACAAGAGAACAAAGTAGTTGTTACAATAGAAAAAGTAGTTGTGACAATAGAACAAAGTATTTGTGATAACAGGACAAAGCAATTGTGACAACAGAACAAAGTAGTTGTGACAATAGAACAAAGTAGCTGTGACAACAGAACAAAGTAGCTGTGACAACAGAACAAAGTAGCTGTGACAACTGAACAAAGTAGTTGTGACAACAGAACAAAGTAGCTGTGACAACAGAACAAAGTAGCTGTGACAAGAGAACAAAGTAGCTGTGACAACAGAACAAAGTAGCTGTGACAACAGAACAAAGTAGCTGTGACAACAGAACAAAGTAGCTGTGACAACAGAACAAAGTAGCTGTGACAACAGAACAAAGTAGCTGTGACAACAGAACAAAGTAGCTGTGACAAGAGAACAAAGTAGCTGTGACAACAGAACAAAGTAGCTGTGACAACAGAACAAAGTAGCTGTGACAACAGAACAAAGTAGCTGTGACAACAGAACAAAGTAGCTGTGACAACAGAACAAAGTAGCTGCAATCTGCTGAGGTAGAGGACTCTGATTCGATCCTCGTTATAAAGGCTTCTAAGCGTTTCTAAGTTGCCTTAAATACGTAAACATTTTTTTTCATTTGAAATAAAGGCAGTACTGGCGTAGTGCTGTCTGAATTTCCTAAAGGAATCTGCCTTTACGTTTTTATAACAGCATTTAAAGGAAGAACATGAAAACGGACACGTGACATGCTAAATTATTGAGTTGTTATGAGAGTACTGCAACTGTGTCACCGCAGATAGAACCGATTGATAATTGGACTGCAAGGAGGTTTCTTTAATTTACTCAATAAATTCAGCAGGAAAAGTCTGAAGTTGTTAGCCCTTTCAGGGGCGTACTTCTAGGTATTCAATACCAGCAGATCCCACACTGCGAATATCGATAAGCAGGGGCCAATAGCAAGAAGGAATTAATACAGAACGCCTCCTCCATAGATTTTTTTAATGAAGCAAGAAACGATATTTTCGTTATGTAGATTCTCGGTTTAGCACCAAAACAACTGAAGCAAGAAATGACGTCTTCATTATGTAGCTTCTCGGTTTAGCACCAAAACAAATGAAGCAAGAAATGACATCTTCATTATTTAACTTCTCGATTTAGCACCAAAACAACTGAAGCAAGAAATGACATCTTCATTATTTAGCTTCTCGATTTAGCACCAAAACAAATGAAGCAAGAAATGACATCTTCATTATTTAGCTTCTCGATTTAGCACCAAAACAACTGAAGCAAGAAATGACGTCTTCATTATGTAGCTTCTCGGTTTAGCACTGAAACAATTGAAGCAAGATATGACATCTTCATTATTTAGCTTCTCGGTTTAGCACTGAAACAATTGATGCAAGAAATGACATCTTCATTATTTAGCTTCTCGATTTAGCACCAAAACAAATGAAGCAAGAAATGACATCTTCATTATGTAGCTTCTCGGTTTAGCACTGAAACAATTGAAGCAAGAAATGACATCTTCATTATTTAGCTTCTCGGTTTAGCACTGAAACAATTGAAGCAAGAAATGACATCTTCATTATTTAGCTTCTCGATTTAGCACCAAAACAATTGAAGCAAGAAATGACATCTTCATTATTTAGCTTCTCGATTTAGCACCAAAACAACTGAAGCAAGAAATGACATCTTCATTATTTAGCTTCTCGATTTAGCACCAAAACAATTGAAGCAAGAAATGACATCTTCATTATTTAGCTTCTCGATTTAGCACCAAAACAATTGAAGCAAGAAATGACATCTTCATTATTTAGCTTCTCGATTTAGCACCAAAACAATTGAAGCAAGATATGACATTTTCATTACGTAGCTTCTCCAAAAGCGACGCTACACCAGTGGAACACAGAACACGGTTCAACGTGTGAAAATGATGTACACAAAAAGCAGTAACTAACACCATGTTGTCATCTTTTCAAATGCAAGCCATCAGAAATGATAACACCTCCTCGTCATCAGCATCATCATCATTGAGTGCCTTCTCCGTATCGAAGGTTAGATACCACTGATCGCCATTCCGCTGTGTCTCTTGCTTTTGATAGTGCAGATTGTCACAGGCTGGCTTGTCCATCTGTTGATGTTACTATTTACATGTTTTGATGTTACTCGTTACATGTTTTGATGTTACCTGGAATCAGATAGGGAAACCTCAGAAAACATCCACAAAAGTGACGTTATTGGTTATTGGTTATGGAAGGCCTCGGTATCACTGCAAACGAATTAAAATCCATAGTTGCTCAACCGCCCGTGCCAGCGTATTCATCCGAATTAATATCTCATCTCCCAAACAAAGAAAGGTAACTGTAGTCCCCATCGTAGCAGTCTCAGCACACGCCAAAAGACATAAGGCGAAACCGCGCAGAAAGTGAACACAGCCAACTGTTCCCTGTCATACGATATCATCATTCATCGTAAACAAGCGGGATATCAAAACAGGATCAAAACGGATGAGACACACAGCTCACGGTGTGCACAGAGCACTTAACTCAGTAGCTCCTGCAACAAGCCGGACTTGGAATATGAGGAAACTGCAAGAAGGAACACTTTTCAGACATAGCCTTCAATGGTTCCTGCCGCCTATCTACCATATACCATGGAAAATGGTACTCCCGAAAATGATGATCGTCGTAGCACTTGATGATGTTAGGACATCGTTGATGACTCCAATTCCAAACATATAGACACACAGTGGTGGTAAGTTATCATTTCCAATCCAACAGAAGCCACCTGACCTGTAGTTAGTAAAACCACAGAGAGAATATGATTTTGTGACCTTCACTGATTCACTCTTGGATGTGAATGTGTAGTTTACACAAGAGGAGAAGTTTTCAACTACATTGATCCCATTTAAGGCAATTCTGGGATTGCAAGGCAAGTCTCCTTTATAGCAGCAGAACTTGATGTTCTCTGCTCCCTTCTTGTAGCTGCTGCCACACGATTCTGATGTCTCATTAACTTGGACATCATTCAAGAACAATGTCAGATTAACATTCCATAGATCTGGCTCTGCTGATGAAGTGCTTGGTGCAACAGTTGTATCAATCATACAGGAGGCTCCTGGTTTGTGGTAATTAATATCACAGACAGCATATGATGTTGTTATTTTTTCAGTATTTATTTCCGGGGTGTAAATATCTGGCACACACATGGAGAGTGGTTTGTGGTCACAGTTATCCCATTAAAGGCAATTCTAGGGTAGCATGGCATAGCTTTTTCAGAACAGCACAATCCTATGATGTTTTCTGTGTTCGCTATAAAGCTGCTGCTGCTACACAATCCTGACCAATTATAGGTGTGGACTAGCAACAACCACCCCTGCTCGCAAAGCTCAAAACATCACGTTAATGGAGATTTTCCGGAGATTCCCTTTCTTTCAGGCCCATCTTAAGTAGACCCCACAGCTATCTATAGATTTACACAGGCCCACGGGCTGAAAATAAAACCGGGAAATCCTTCAAATACTGTGTTGTTTCCAGCTATAGACGGCGGACGCCATGCTAACCACAACCGCCCCTGCTTGCAAAACATGAGTGAAGTCTCTACAAATAATAGGACACACTTGACCTTGACATTATACAGTTTACGTCAGACTTGGAGCACATACAGTTTACGTCAGACTTGGAGCACATACAGTTTACGTCAGACTTGGAGCACATACAGTTTACGTCAGACTTGGAGCACATACAGTTTACGTCAGACTTGGAGCACCCTACACAGGAAAATCTTGGAGAGAGCATGTTGTGTACAAATTGATTTTATTCATAAATTTAAGTGCCGGAACTATTTCACGAGCACATTTGAACTGTGTAAGAAATCACGTCAAGCTACCTTCTATCAACAACATAGCGTGGGATGACTCTAGTTACTACTCAGTGTTGGTGAAGAACACATGTACCGCAGGTTGATGCCTAAATACTCGTTGTATTCGCTAATTTTGTGCACAAATTAATCGTATTCATAAACTTAAGTGTCGAAACTATTTCAGAAATGCAACATCTGAGCTGTGTAAATTCACGTTAAGCTACCTTATCAACGACCTAGGGAAGGTTGATCCTTGCGTCTAACTCCCGTGTGGGTGAAGAACACACAGAAACCCAACAGTGCGTGGGTTTTAAAAGCGAAGAGCCCACTCGCTGTTGGATCACCGTGTTATCACTCTCTCAGCATCTGAAAAAAAATGGAAAAAAAAAACACCGGGACGATGAGTCACGTAATAAAACGTGCAGCTTAGTCTATTCAGAGTCCAGCGCAGCGGTTCCTAAAGTGGGTGCAGGGAATATCCCAAACTTGGGAGGTTTCGATTTCGTTGATCAGATAAAACAAAGCAACAAACTAAACAATTTCTCAACTTGGACAAACACAAACAAAACAGAAGTCAAATCTTGAAAATCCGAAGAAAAACTCTAAATGTGGCCACATGTGTGTAATGTTATGTAAACCGACACAAGATGGGGCGATATATGTCACAGAAAGGTCATCATCTAGTATAAGAAGCATGTAGTATGGTGTAACCTCTACTCCTACAAGGTCCGACATTGTAGGAAATACAATACACCCCATTACTTGCTCCTGCTACCAGCTTTACCACAGCACTTCAATTATTTGCCTCTTCCATATCTATTATATATATATATATATATATATATATATATATATATATATATATATATGTCTAAGTATAGAAAGTACTTGGTATAGCGTGGAACGAATTCAAAACAAACGAGAAAATTAGATAAATCGCCAATCAACCACTAATATCTTCAGTAATCAAGAGAAGACGATGGTCATATTTTGGACTTGTGATGAGGAGAGATAATAACCGAATAACAAAGTAAGCCCGCATGTGGGAAACAACAGGTAAGAGGAAAAGAGGCCGACCCAGAGAGACACTGAGAAGAACTTTGATGAGAGAGGCAAGAGCAGCAGGAATCGGTTCCCTCAATGAGATAGAGCTGCTTGCACAAAACAGAGACAAATGGCGAGATTTGATAAAAGATCTTTACAAGGATTGAAAACTGCTAGAATAAAAATTTAGATAAGAGAAAGAGTATCTTGGTCTATGCCCTATGGGCCGGGTACAGGCTCGAAAGGTCAATAGATAGATAGATAGATAGATAGATAGATAGATAGATAGATAGATAGATAGATAGATAGATAGATAGATAGATAGATAGATAGATAGATAGATAGATAGATAGATAGATAGATAGATAGATAGATAGATAGATAGATAGATAGATAGATAGATAGATAGACAGACAGACAAACAGACAGACAGATAGATAGATAGATAGATAGATAGATAGATAGATAGATAGATAGATAGATAGATAGACAGACAGACAGACAGACAGACAGACAGACAGACAGACAGACAGACAGACAGACAGACAGACAGATAGATAGATAGATAGATAGATAGATAGATAGATAGATAGATAGATAGATAGATAGATAGATAGATAGATAGATAGATAGATTAGATAGATAGATAGATAGATAGATAGATAGATAGATAGATAGATAGATAGATAGATAGATAGATAGATAGATAGATAGATAGATAGATAGATAGATAGATAGATAGATAGATAGATAGATAGATAGATAGATAGATAGATAGATAGATAGATAGATAGATAGATAGATAGATAGATAGATAGATAGATAGATAGATAGATAGATAGATAGATAGATAGATAGATAGATAGTATATGAGTCGAGTCATCTTTGGTTTGTTGTTTTATTCATTCATTATTATCTCGGACCAAAGACGGCAATATGGTGGAAGTCATAATTTTCCATGATTGACGACTTCCCTATTAATTGCTCTGTAGCGATTCATTGGGTCTGTCTTGTTTTCTTTTACCAGATGGTTTCAACATGAATACGTGGTGAGGAAGTCTTTCTTTGTTTATCCTCAGCACACGTATATCCATACCTTCTTCTTATAAAGCTCGGCACGTATTTGTTGTTTAGTCTTGCTACAGTCACGTGCCTGAAACATTTGTTAAAGTACTGTATTACTTCCGGTCAATGTGACGGATAGACAGCAGGAACCTTTGAGGCTCTATCTGAAAAGTGTTACTTTGTTGTAGTTTCCTCATATTCCAAGTCTGACTTGCTCCGGGAGCTACTGAGTTTAGTACTCTGTGAACACCGTGAACTATGTTTTTCATCCGGATCGTGTTTCGATATTCCGACTGTTTACGATGAATGATGATATCGTATGACGAAGGACAGTTCAGTTGCGTTCACTTTCGATGCCGCTTAGCCTTATGTCTTTTGGCGTGCGCAGTAGCTGCTATGATGG
Source organism: Megaustenia siamemsis (assembly GCA_032433765.1). NCBI lineage: Eukaryota > Metazoa > Mollusca > Gastropoda > Stylommatophora > Ariophantidae > Megaustenia > Megaustenia siamemsis. Next base: position 19,974,537 of record JAVIAB010000126.1, read on the forward strand.
AGACTGCAGCTGCTTCTCTTTGTTTGGATCCTTCGATTAGATGAGTTTATTCGGATGATTCCACCGGCAGGAGCAGTTGAGCAGTTATAGATTTTAATACGTTTTCAGTGATACCCGAGCCTTCGACTAACCATAACCATAACTGTATTATATCTACAACTTCTCGTCTGTCTTGCGTGGTTTTCTTGTCGGTTTGTATGGTGGCAATATCGTCTACAGGACATGGCAGAATTTGGACTCGTTCGTCCTAAACAAACGTTTTTGTATTCTTTTGCCGTTTGTGCCAGAAAGTACAAAATGTTAACGAAATGTAGTCTAGGATGTTGTCGCGCCTCACAAATTTACAACACATTCACGTTGTGCTGATCGTAAGTTGATAAAAGACTTCATCATCATGAATTATCATATGTGTGTGTGGTGTGTGTGTGTGGTGTGTGTGTGGTGTGATGTTTGTGTGTGGTGTGTGTGTGGTGTGTGTGGTGTGTGTGTAGTGTGTGTGTGTGTGTGATGTGTGTGTGGTGTGTGTGTGTGTGTGTGATGTGTGTGTGGTGTGTGTGGTGTGTGTGTGGTGTAATGTGATGTGTGTGTGTGGTGTGATGTGTGTGTGGTGTGTGTGTAGTGTGTGTGTGTGTGGTGTGATCTGTGTGTGTGTGTGGTGTGTGATGTGTGTGTGATGTGTGTGTGGTGTGTGTGTGTGGTGTGTGATGTGTGTGTGGAGTGTGTGTGTGGTGTGTGATGTGTGTGTGTGATGTGTGTGTGGTGTGTGATGTGTGTGTGTGTGTGGTGTGTGTGTGTGGTATGTGATGTGTGTGTGATGTGTGAGTGTGGTGTGTGTGATGTGTGTGTGTGGTGTGTGTGTGTGTGTTACCGCCATCAACGAGCAGAACTAAAGTGTTATTCAGAAATCAAGCACCAACCACAGCCATCTATATATTTAGAAAAGCCCGCGGGAAGAAAATAAAATAGAAAAAGCTCCAATTAACGTGACGTTATCAACTGTCGGAGCTATGGACAGCTGACGGTACCCTACACACAACGCCCCTGCTAGCAGAGCTGAAAACATGACAATGAATCAATTCAGTGGAAGAGGTATGTTTACAGCACTCAGAAAAAATTACAACAACAGAAAAAAAAAACATTATACGGTCCGAAGTAAGATCGAACCCGTACTCCTTGGCACAGCGCCTTGCCACGAGAAGCTAAAAGGGAACACTGCCAACTCGGCTAACTAAAAAATTAGCCATCATTGGCGATGTCTTTCACGCAAGTGTTCTCATGACCATAGAGTAAGGCTGCGATCTCAGCTCGAGAATAAATTGTGTATCTGTATTTTTCCTATTAAGAAACCATGACACCAGTTTGAGGTTTTCCTAGAATTTCTAGTCTGCTTGTAGACCTTTGATAGCTACACATCAGCAATCAATGATATTCAGATCACGATAAAAGGTCAGGCACACATCAACGCATGAGTTACAAATTAATAGACAATTTACAAATAATACAAGTTACCCAAAAATATTGTCTTGAAACAGATCTAGGTGACTCTTTCATAGACCGACATATCATACTTCCACCTGATTTTCATCATCAAGTGCCACGCCTGCTGGCGTGATCATGTCTCTCCACAACTTTCGATCTCGACAGTTATTTATCATTTCTGCTATTGACCTGCCAAGCCATTCTATTAAGCTATCTGGTATATTTTCTCTTTGCTTCCCTCTATCTCTTCGTATCTCAATTTTCCCAGTTGTTACAATATATCCAACTGTTCCCTTCTCATTACATGGCCAAAAAATGATGATTGTTTCTTCCTAATATTGGAAATTAGCTCTTTTTGCTTTGGCCACTTTCAGAACGTTTTCATTACTCTTTTAAGCTGTCCATTATATTCTCAACATTCTTCTGTACAACCACATTTCTACAGACTCCAGTGATTTTCTTGTCTGTTGTCCTATTGTCCATGATTCGCATCCATATGTTAAGACTGGCTCTACATATGATTTTAAGAACTCATTTTCTTGCTTCTATCGTCAAAAATGGCTTGCATAGTATCTTCCTAATATTTTGGAAAACTGCTCTTTCCTGAGCCATTCTACATCTCCCCTCTGTTGTACATCTACCATCTGCGATTACATTGTTCCCAGATATTTAAATTCATTTACCTGTTTTAATATTCTTCCCAGATATTTAAATTCATTTACCTGTTTTAATATTCTTCCCAGATATTTAAATTCATTTACCTGTTTTAATATTCTTCCCAGATATTTAAATTCATTTACCTGTTTTAATATTCTTCCCAGATATTTAAATTCATTTACCTATTTTAATATTCTTCCCAGATATTTAAATTCATTTACCTGTTTTAATATTCTTCCCAGATATTTAAATACAGTTACATGTTTTAATATTTGTATAATCATGGGTCGCACAACTTGAGACTTCGACCCGATTCATATAAATCGCAATAACTGTGTGACAGGTCAAGTACAGATCCATGACATATGGATGTAAATCATGGACATTAGGACAAGAGATAATAAAATCCCTGAAGATTGTAGAATTGTGGTTTTACAGAAGAATGTTGAGAATACCATGGACATCTAAGAAGAGTAATGAAAACGTTGTGAAAGAGGCCAAGAAAAAAGAGAGATTATTTCCAATATTAGGAAGAAACAATCATCTTTTTTTGGCACATTGAATCAACTGAAAATGCTCATCGACTTACATCTGCCTCTTAAAGTATGAAAAATTAAACCACAACTGATCAAGATCCAATCGACCTCACCTTATTTTGGCCTTAGAATCAACCTAACTGGCATGTCTAATTCAATAGCGTTAAAAATGAAAGACAATCCTGGTCCTGCAAAAATGAGGCGTTGAATTGCTGGACTGAATGGCACAGTTTATTGTCAACTACGACATATCACAACGCAAATTATCTGTTAAAGGGCGGACGACGAAAAGTAACAATATTGGAAGAATACCAATAATAGCTGAGCGACCCCACATGACGTATATCTCGTTAGAAAAAATTATACATATAATTACGTCATTTGTTTCTTTCTTTGGGGGTTTAGTAAGGAAGGCGGAAGGTGGTTAATGCAAATATCAATGGTCACGTGAGAGTGCAGCTGTCACGCAGTGTTTGGGACGAAAGTTTGCGTTAATGTCCCGTGAAATGTTGTCTATGTAATCTAATATGGGTGTCTGCTTTTTATCTGTCCTCATTTGTTTTTCAGCGTTGAAGGGATCATATATATATATATATATATATATATATATATATATATATATTACGGTGATTTGCTCCTCTGATGGCCTCTCTTGCTGTTCATCATCATCATCATGTGCCATACCGGTTGGCGTAGGCGATCATGTCCTTCTATAGCAGGGAATGAATAGATAGAAGAGAAGGGTCGTTAGCTGTGGCAACGACCAGCACAGGTTCAGCGAGTTGTATAGCAGGGACAATAGTATGACCAAGAATTGCACACTAAGAGATTAAGGATCGGGAAGAAAAGATTAGGCACAGAAGCATACTGAAGAGGAGATGACGAAATGAGAATCCATGACGGAATTTGTATGACGTAGAGATAGAAACGGTTGTTAGGAGATTAAGAAGTAAATTCAGTTGGACATTGGAGTTTGAAGAGAGAGGATATACGGTCATGGACAGGCTGAAGATTAACGGCTAGATAAGTTGGACATTGGAGTTTGAAGAGAGAGGATGTACGGTCATGGACAGGCTGAAGAGTACCGGCTAGATAAGTTGGACATTGGAGTTTGAAGAGAGGGGATGTACGGTCATGGACAGGCTGAAGATTAACGGATAGATAAGTTGGACATTGGAGTTTGAAGAGAGAGGATGTACGGTCATGGACAGGCTGAAGATTAACGGATAGATACATTGGACATTGGAGTTCGAAGAGAGAGGATGTACGGTCATGGACAGGCTGAAGATTAACGGATAGATAAGTTGGACATTGGAGTTCGAAGAGAGAGGATGTACGGTCATGGACAGGCTGAAGATTAACGGATAGATAAGTTGGACATTGGAGTTCGAAGAGAGAGGATGTACGGTCATGGACAGGCTGAAGATTAACGGATAGATAAGTTGGACATTGGAGTTCGAAGAGAGAGGATGTACGGTCATGGACAGGCTGAAGATTAACGGATAGATAAGTTGGACATTGGAGTTTGAAGAGAGAGGATGTACGGTCATGGACAGGCTGAAGATTAACGGATAGATAAGTTGGACATTGGAGTTTGAAGAGAGGGGATGTACGGTCATGGACAGGCTGAAGAGTAACGGATAGATAAGTTGGACATTGGAGTTCGAAGAAGGAGGATGTACGGTCATGGACAGGCTGAAGATTAACGGATAGATAAGTTGGACATTGGAGTTCGAAGAAGGAGGATGTACGGTCATGGACAGGCTGAAGATTAACGGATAGATAAGTTGGACATTGGAGTTCGAAGAAGGAGGATGTACGGTCATGGACAGGCTGAAGATTAACGGATAGATAAGTTGGACATTGGAGTTCGAAGAGAAAAGTTGTAGAGACGAAACACAACGGACGAAGTTTTCATTTAGGGATCATAGGCCGAAGAGAAAGGATGTAGAGATGAAACACAACGGACGAAGTTTTCATTTAGGGATCATAGGCCGAAGAGAAAGGATGTAGAGATGAACACAACGGACGTAGTTTTCATTTAGGGATCATAGGCCGAAGAGAAAGGATGTAGAGATGAAACACAACGACGAAGTTTTCATTTAGGGATCATAGGCCGAAGAGAAAGGATGTAGAGATGAAACACAACGGACGTAGTTTTCATTTAGGGATCATAGGTCGAAGAGAAAGGATGTAGAGATGGAACACAACGGACGAAGTTTTCATTTAGGGATCATAGGCCGAAGAGAAAGGATGTAGAGATGAAACACAACGGACGTAGTTTTCATTTAGGGATCATAGGTCGAAGAGAAAGGATGTAGAGATGGAACACAACGGACGAAGTTTTCATTTAGGGATCATAGGCCGAAGAGAAAGGATGTAGAGATGAAGCATAACGGACGAAGTTTTCATTTAGGGATCATAGGCCGAAGAGAAAGGATGTAGAGATGAAACACAACGGACGAAGTTTTCATTTAGGGATCATAGGTCGAAGAGAAAGGATGTAGAGGTGAAACACAACGGACGAAGTTTTCATTTAGGGATCATAGGCCGAAGAGAAAGGATGTAGAGGTGAAACATAACAGACGAAGTAGAGCCTGACGGCAGAAGAAATAAGTTTAGACAGAGTCATAGATTGGCAACTGAAGGAAGCACAGAAGTAGAAGCAGAGATGGTAGACATAGAGATAGTAACAACGAGAATCCAAGCGAAGTAGTACTGGAGGCTCAGGAGTGACAGAATAAATAGTGTACAAGAGACCAGAAGAATACTGTGGATAATAAGGCCGATAGATAAGGTTAGATAGATCAGGGGGTGCGTCCGATGGGGACGTACCAAGTAGGATAACGGCCTCAAATAGTAAAATAGATTAGTTGTAGGGTTGAGAAAATGGAATAGGGAGAATAGATAATACTAATGGCATGAATGTGTTGCAAGTTAGAAATGACCGTAACGTAACAATGTAACAAGATGTGAACATGAAAGAAAATAAAGGAAAGGAGCCAATGTACCAAAATATAAAGTGTCTGTATTCGGTCAAATAGTCAAATAGGTTGTCTTCGGTTACAGTGTGATGGCCGTGACGATTACATCATAATTAAGAACAACTGCAAATGATGCCGTTTCAATTGGTAGTCGTTTGACCATTTCATATTTGAAATCCTACAAGAGAGAGGCCGTTCAGAGATGGTCGTGGTCATGAATACATCTCTTCATATTTAAGAACATTTACACTTCCACAATCTTCTATCTACAATGCATCATATCAGTTCTGTTGTTGACTGTTTTCCATGCCAGGATACCAAGCTATCCAGTATTTTCTCTCTTTGTCGTCCGCGATCTCTCTTTCCTTTTATTTTGCCAGTTGTAACCAAGTATTCTAACTTTCCTCTTCTCATAATGTGCCCGAAAAATGTTGATTGTTTCTTTCTGATGTTTTTTAAGAGTTCCCTTTTTGTGTTGACCTCTTTGAGAACTTCCTCATTGGTCTTTTTAGCTGTCCAGGGAACTTTCAACATGCTTCTGAGAAATCCCATCTCTGTGGCCTCTAATCGTCTTTTCATTTGTTTGTCTACTGTCCATGATTCGCTTACGTTTCCTTAAAATAATAATATTTTTTACATGATCCCATTACTGAAAATTGGGGTCTAAGGGTAGAAATGATTTTGGAGGCAGGGGGGATATACAACCGGATAATACATGACGCTTGTCCTGAGCAGTCGCTATTAAATGTTTGGGTCTAATTTTTGACTTAACTCCCAATAGATAAACTGATGACCCTATCGTGTTCTCAAATCCGCGTTCTTCTAGTTTTGAGCACGGAAACTAATCAACTCGACCACCTGATCTTCTGTTTCCTTTGTTTCTAATATTCCATTAATCCATCTTTTTTGAGGTCGTACTTGAGTCTGGTGTTCTAGCAACGTTTATTGAAGGCTCGTTGTGTTGTGTGTGTGTGTGATCTTTCTGCCTTACCACTTGACCCAATAATTTCGTCTGCTGTTTCTTTATGTTTTATGTATTCTATGACAGAAATTAAATAGAGCGAGAGAGAGAACTGTTTTGAAAAATTAAATGTTGCTGATCTAAGGCACGACATCTGGAGGCGAGGAGGCCAGTGCTCCTCTTTTCTGCCAATACCATTTTCCCACTCAATGAGATAAGTACCTACATAACTGGGTAAAAGGACAAATATCAAATTTCCTTTCAACCTTCGATAACTTTATCGTCTTCTTCTAACTTTCAGCTCCCTGTGAAGCATAGGTCTTCAACAAACACTTTTCAAGTCGTTCTGTTTCTTGCCATTCATTTAAAATCATTCCATGTCTTCCCCATCATCGTCATTTTTGCTTCTATCTGTCTTCTCCAAGAATTCATTGGTCTTACTCTTTGTTTTTCCCTGGGGATTCCAAAAAAGGGCCTGTTGTGTAATACTCACAGTTGGCTTCTGCAGCGTGTGTCCTATCCAGCCCCATTGTTTTTCGCTGTATCTCTTTATCCGCTGGTATTTAACTGATACATTTCCATAATTCTATGTTAGTGATTTTGTCCTGCCATTTCCATTCTTTTATTCTGCGTATCATCATCATCATCATCATCATCGAGTGCCTTCTCCGCAACGAAGGTTGGCTACCATGGATCGCCATTCTACTCTGTTCTTGCTTTGATGGTGCAGGATGTCATAGATTGACTTGTCCATCTTTTGATGTTACTCGTCCATGTTAGACTTGGTCTGCCTCTGCCTCTTTTACCTTGTATTTTCCCTTCCAATATTACTTTTAGTAGGCTGTTGTGTCTTTTAACATGCCCCAACAATTTCAAATTCAGCGTAAGCATCCATTAATGAAAGTCTGTATCTTCATGATTGTCATTTTAGTTGCTCTCCATATTTCACATCCATATAATAAGACAGACTTAACATTGGACCGATAACAAGATCTCGGTAAGTTAATACACCACTAGTGCTCGCTCATCCTCTTCTTTGGGTTCGCAGATTAAGTGGGTGTGGGTGCCTTGTGTGGCTAGTCTACGACAAAGTCGCGACATTTTCTCTCTTTATACCTAGCACACGCATCTTCGGCCGGATGTGTAGATTTGCTTAACAATTTTCGCATGTACAGCGGCCATTTTGGCCTAATGTTTTAATTTCGACTTTAAAGAATAAAGGGTTCTTTAACGTTCTCGAGCGCACACGGGGTCTCTGTTTTCCGAGAGGGGTGGACATCGGATCTCACTACCCAGAGAGAGCTGGACATTGGATCTTACTGCCCAGAGAGTGCTGGACATTGGATCTCACTACCCAGAGAGTGCTGGACATGGATCTCACTACCCAGAGAGGGCTGACCATTGGATCTCACCACCCAGAGAGAGCTAGACATTGGACCTCACTACCCAGAGAGGGTTGGACATTGGATCTCACTACCCAGAGAGGACTGGACATCGGATCTCACTACCCAGAGAGGGCTGGACATCGGATCTCACTAACTAGAGAGGGCTGGACATTGGATCTAACTACCCAGAGAGGGCTGGACATCGGATCTCACTACCCAGAGAGGGCTGGACATCGGATCTCACTACCCAGAGAGGGCTGGACATTGGTTCTCACTACCCAGAAAGGGCTGGACATCGGATCTCATTACCGAGAGAGGGCTGGACCTCGGGTCTCACTAACCAGAGAGGACCTGGCATTGGATCTCACTATCCAGAAACCAGCGAAGGGTAAAACCATGAATAAACCACGGACTCAAAGTGAGAAATTGACGCAGCCTGTAGTGGAATTCAAACCTAAGACGTTCTTGCCCGGGGGCTGACGTCTTGCCCTAGACCACGCAGTTCCCGCTGAGCAAGTAGTGGGCTGTAACGTACACTTCTACAAGGTATGGTGACAGCAAGTAGTGGGCTGTAACGTACACTCCTACAAGGTATGGTGACAGCAAGTAGTGGGCTGTAACGTACACTCCTACAAGGTATGGTGACAGCAAGTAGTGGGCTGTAACGTACACTCCTACAAGGTATGGTGACAGCAAGTAGTGGGCTGTAACGTACACTCCTACAAGGTATGGTGACAGCAAGTAGTGGGCTGTAACGTACACTCCTACAAGGTATGGTGACAGGTTTACAAAGAAAAAGCCACACAACAAGATATTGACGTTAGGCCTACATCCGACCTTCTTCAGAAAACAAGAACAACACCAACAAGGTATCATAACCTCTCTCAAAACCTCTCTCATTAACCTCTCTCATAACCTCTCTCATTAACCTCTCTCATAACCTCTCTCATTAACCTCTCTCATAACCTCTCTCATTAACCTCTCTCAAAACCTCTCTCATTAACCTCTCTCGTTAACTTCTTTCATTAACCTCTCTCATAACCTCTCTCGTTAACTTCTTTCATTAACCTCTCTCATAACCTCTCTCATTAACTTCTTTCATTAACTCTTTCCATGCTGAAGCTTTTTATCAATGCAACAGAAGAGATTTCAGAGACAACATTTTTCATGGTTTTAAGAATCAATCTACGTATTTATATTTATTTAACATATAACGTATTATATATACATTTTTAGATAATATTGAATAAGGTATTATATTCCACCAATACCAAGATGATACACGACATGTTAAAAGAATATGGTTTGATGACGGTTCATGCTAGTAACATTTAGAGTCACGCACTATGCGGCGAAACGTACACGGCCGAAGTCAGCGTGGCGCACAGAGTGTCGAAACGTACGGAAAGAGTTGTATTATATTAGAGACCTCTATAATTAATCTCTATCATTAACCTCTTTCATTAATCTATTTCATTAACCTCTATCATTAACCTCTATCATTAACCTCTATCATTAACCTCTTTCGTTAATCTATTTCATTAACCTCTTTCATTAACCTCTATCATTAACCTCTATCATTAACCTCTATCATTAACCTCTTTCGTTAACCTCTTTCATTAACCTCTTTCATTAACCTCTTTCATTAACCTCCATTATTAATCTCTATCATTAACCTCTTTCATAATCTCTTTCATTAACCTCTTTCATTGACCTCATTCATTAACCTCTAGCATTAACCTCTTTCATTAACCTCTATCATTAACCTCTATCACTAATCCCTATCATTAATCTCTATCATTAACCTCTCTCATTCACTTCTATCATTAATCTCTTTCATTAACCTCTTTCATTGACCTCATTCATTAACCTCTACAATTAACCTCTATCATTAACCTCTATCACTAATCCCTATCATTAATCCCTATCATTAACCTATATCATTAACCTCTTTCATTAACCTTTATCATTAAGCTCTTTCATTAACCTCTTTCTTTAACCTCTTGCATTAATCTCTATCATTAATCTCTATCATTAACCTCTATCATTGACCTCTTTTATTAACCTCTATCATTAACTCTATCATTAACCTCTATCATTAATCTCTATCATTAACCTCTATCATTAATCACTATCATTAACCTCTATCATTGACCTCTTTTATTAATCTCTATCATTAACCTCTATCATTAACCTCTATCATTGACCTCTTTTATTAATCTCTATCATTAACCTCTATCATTAACCTCTATCATTGACCTCTTTTATTAATCTCTATCATTAACCTCTATCATTGACCTCTATCATTGACCTCTTTTATAATCTCTATCATTAACCTCTATCATTAACCTCTATCATTGACCTCTTTTATTAATCTCTATCATTAACCTCTATCATAAACTCTATCATGACCTCTTTTATTAATCTCTATCATTAACCTCTATCATTAACCTCTATCATTAATCTCTATCATTAACCTCTATCATTAATCTCTATCATTAACCTCTATCATTAATCTCTATCATTAACCTCTGTCATTAACCTCTATCATTGACCTCTTTTATTAATCTCTATTATTAATCTCTATCATTAACCTCTATCATTAATCTCTATCATTAACCTCTATCATTAATCTCTATCATTAACCTCTATCATTGACCTCTATCATTAACCTCTATCATTAACCTCTATCATTAACCTCTATCATTAACCTCTATCATTAATCTCTATCATTAACCTCTATCATTAACCTCTATCATTAACCTCTTTTATTAACCTCTATCATTAATCTCTACCATTAATCTCTATCATTGACCTCTATCATTAATCTATATCATTAACCTCTATCATTAACCTCTATCATTAACCTCTATCATTGACCTCTTTTATTAACCTCTATCATTAACCTCTATCATTAACCTCTTTCATTAACCTCTATCATTGACCTCTTTTATTAACCTCTATCATTAACCTCTATCATTAATCTCTATCATTAACCTCTATCATTAATCTCTATCATTAACCTCTATCATTGACCTCTTTTATTAACCTCTATCATTAACCTCTATCATTAACCTCTTTCATTAACCTCTTTCATTAACCTCTATCATTAACCTCTATCATTGACCTCTTTCATTAACCTCTTCCATTAACCTCTATCATTTACCTCTTTCATGAAAGTAGTATACAAGGGTCCAACTGTTTAGCATTTGGCCTGTAAATTAACAAAGATATATAGTAGGTGCGCGGCGCACCTAATGTACCGTAGGCGCAGGGGGAGTTAACTGTGACATTTCGTGTCGGGATGTTGACTGGGGGTGTCTGTCGGCGTGACCTCGGCGCTCCGTATTTTAAAAATTCCGAATTATTTTTTAACTGTGACATTTCGTGTCGGGATGTTGACTGGGGGTGTCTGTCGGCGTGACCTCGGCGCTCCGTATTTAAAAAATTCCGAATTATTTTAAAAAAACAGTCTCCATCTGATTTCGAACACGGGTCTACGGCGTGCCAGGCCAGACACTTACCACTATGCTACAGGCGATCACAGAATTAGAGGCTGAATGAGACAGGTGAATCGTGATGCTTTTGTTGGTACCTGACAGCTAGCTAGTAGTAGAGTAAGATTGACCCGCATTTAGGCGCTAAATTAACGAAGATATATAGGGCGGCGCCCCGCGCGCATAACGCGTGCGGCGCAGGGGGAGTTAACCGTGATATTTCATGTCGGGATACCCGGTGACATCTCGTTGACCTCTCAACCTCTCGGCGCCATGGTCGGGGTGAGCTCTCGCCGTATGTATGTCATGTCGAGGTAGTAGACACGTATGTCATGTCATTGTAACAGTCATGTCAATGTAACAGTCATTTCGTTGTAATAGTCATCTCGTTGTAACAGTCACGTGTGTCATGTCGTTTTATCAGAGACGTATGGTATGTCGTTGTAACAGTCATTTCGTTGTAATAGGCATCTCGTTGTAACAGTCACGTATGGCATGTCGTTTTATCAGACACGTATGGTATGTCGTTGTAACAGACATGTTGTTGTATCAGTCATGTCGATGTAGTAGACACGTATATCATGTCATTGTAACAGTCATGTCAATGTAAAAGTCATGTCAATGTAACAGTCATTTCGTTGTAATAGTCATCTCGTTGTAACAGTCACGTATGTCATGTCGTTTTATCAGACACGTATGGCATGTCGTTGTAACAGACATGTCGTTGTATCAGTCATGTTGATGTAGTAGACACGTATGTCATGTCATTGTAACAGTCATGTCAATTTAAAAGTCATGTCAATGTAACAGTCATTTCGTTGTAATAGTCATCTCGTTGTAACAGTCACGTATGTCATTCGTTTTATCAGAGACGTATGGTATGTCGTTGTAACAGACATGTCGTTGCATCAGTCATGTCGATGTAGTAGACACGTATGTCATGTCGTTGTAACAGACACGTATGGTATGTCGTTGTAACAGACATGTCGTTGTATCAGGCATGTCGATGTAGTAGACACGTATATCATGTCATTGTAACAGTCATGTCAATGTAACAGTCATGACAATGTAACAGGCATTTCGTTGTAATAGTCATCTCGTTGTAACAGTCACGTATGTCATGTCGTTTTATCAGACACGTATGGCATGTCGTTGTAACATACATGTCGTTGTATCAGTCATGTCGATGTAGTAGACACGTATGTCATGTCATTGTAACAGTCATGTCAATGTAACAGTCATGTCAATGTAACAGTCATTTCGTTGTAATAGTCATCTCGTTGTAACAGTCACGTATGTCATGTCGTTTTATCAGAGACGTAGGGTATGTCGTTGTAACAGACATGTCGTTGCATCAGTCATGTCGATGTAGTAGACACGTATGTCATGTCGTTGTAGCAGACACGTATGGTATGTCGTGTAACAGACATGTCGTTGTATCAGGCATGTTGATGTAGTAGACACGTATGTCATGTCATTGTAACAGTCATGTCAATGTAACAGTCATGACAATGTAACAGGCATTTCGTTGTAATAGTCATCTCGTTGTAACAGTGACGTATGTCATGTCGTTTTATCAGACACGTATGGTATATCGTTGTAACAGACATGTCGTTGTATCAGTCATGTCGATGTAGTAGACATGTATGGCATGTCAATGTAACAGTCATGTCAATGTAACAGTCATTTTCAATGTAACAGTCATTTTCGTTGTAATAGTCATCTCGTTGTAACAGTCAGGTATGTCATGTTGTTTTATCAGACACGTATGGTATATCGTTGTAACAGACATGTCGTTGTATCAGTCATGTCGATGTAGTAGACATGTATGGCATGTCAATGTAACAGTCATGTCAATGTAACAGTCATTTTGAATGTAACAGTCATTTCGTTGTAATAGTCATCTCGTTGTAACAGTCACGTATGTCATGTTGTTTTATCAGAGACGTATGGTATGTCGTTGTAGCAGACATGTCGTTGTATCAGGCATGTCGATGTAGTAGACACGTATGTCATGTCATTGTAACAGTCATGTCAATGTAACAGTCATTTCGTTGTAATAGGCATCTCTTTGTAACAGACACGTATGTCATGTCGTTTATCAGACACGTATGGTATGTCGTTGTAACAGACATGTCGTTGTATCAGTCATGTCGATGTAGTAGACACGTATGTCATGTCATTGTAACAGTCATGTCAATGTAACAGTCATGTCAATGTAACAGTCATTTCGTTGTAATAGTCATCTCGTTGTAACAGTCACAGATGGCAGGTCGTTTTATCAGACACGTATGGTATGTCGTTGTAACAGACATGTCGTTGTATCAGTCATGTCGATGTAGTAGATACGTATGTCATGTCATTGTAACAGTCATGTCAATGTAACAGTCTTGTCAATGTAACAGTTATTTCGTTGTAATAGTCATCTCGTTGTAACAGTCACGTATGTCATGTCGTTTTATCAGAGGACGTATGGTATGTCGTTGTAACAGACATGTCGTTGTATCAGTCATATCGATGTAGTAGACACGTATGTCATGTCATTGTAACAGTCCTGTCAATGTAACAGTCATGTCAATGTAACAGTCATTTCGTTATAATAGTCATCTCGTTGTAACAGTCACGTATGGCATGTCATTTTATCAGACACGTATGGCATGTCGTTGTAACAGACATGTCGTTGTATCAGTCATGTCGACGTAGTAGACACGTATGTCATGTCATTGTAACAATCATGTCAATGTAACAGTCATGTCAATGTAACAGTCATTTCGTTGTAATACTCATCTCGTTGTAACAGTCACGTATGTCATGTCGTTTTATCAGAGACGTATGGTTTGTCGTTGTAACAGACATGTCGTTGCATCAGACATGTCGATGTAGTAGACACGTATGTCATGTCGTTGTATGGTATGTCGTTGTAACAGACATGTCGTTGTATCAGGCATGTCGATGTAGTAGACACGTATGTCATGTCATTGTAACAGTCATGTCAATGTAACAGTCATGACAATGTAAACAGGCATTTCGTTGTAATAGTCATCTCGTTATAACAGTCACGTATGTCATGTCGTTTTATCAGATACGTATGACATGTCGTTGTAACATACATGTCGTTGTATCAGTCATGTCGATGTAGTAGACACGTATGTCATGTCATTGTAACAGGCATGTCAATGTAACAGTCATGACAATGTAACAGGCATTTCGTTGTAATAGTCATCTCGTTGTAACAGTCACGTATGTCATGTCGTTTTATCAGAGACGTATGGTATGTTGTTGTAACAGACATGTCATTGCATCAGTCATCTCGATGTAGTAGACACGTATGTCATGTCGTTGTAACAGACACGTATGGTATGTCGTTGTAACAGACATGTCGTTGTATCAGGCATGTCGATGTAGTAGACACCTATGTCATGTCATTGTAAACAGTCATGTCAATGTAACAGTCATGACAATGTAACAGGCATTTCGTTGTAATAGTCATCTCGTTGTAACAGTCACGTATGTCATGTCGTTTTATCAGACACGTATGGTATATCGTTGTAACAGACATGTCGTTGTATCAGGCATGTCGATGTAGTAGACACGTATGGCATGTCATTGTAACAGTCATGTCAATGTAACAGTCACGTCAATGTAACAGTCATTGCGTTGTAATAGTAATCTCGTTGTAACAGGCACGTATGTCATGTTGTTTTATCAGGACGTATGGTATGTCGTTGTAACAGACATGTCGTTGTAGCAGGCATGTCGATGTAGTAGACACGTATGTCATGTCATTGTAACAGTCATGTCAATGTAACACTCATTTCGTTTAATAGTCGGCTCGTTGTAACAGACACGTTGGTCACTAGTACAATGAGTATTCTGTTATTGGATCATAGGTCACAATCTATTTTTAGTAACTAATCAGGTATTGCATCAGAGATCAAAATCTATTTTTAGTAACTCAACATCCCCATTATAGGGGAACTGAGTAACACCATCTCTTTTTGTGAAAATTTCAGATTTCAATACTGGCGCAAAAAGAGATGGTGTTACTCAGTTCCCCTATAATGGGGATGTTGAGTTACTAAAAATAGATTTTGATCTCTGATGCAATACTTGATTAGTTACTAAAAATAGCTTGTGACCTATGATCCAATAACAGAATACTCATTGTACTAGTGACCAACGTGTCTGTTACAACGAGCCGACTATTAAACGAAATGAGTGTTACATTGACATGACTGTTACAATGACATGACATACGTGTTACTACATCGACATGACTGATACAACGACATGTCTGTTACAACGACATACCATACGTCTCTGATAAAACGACATGACATACGTGACTGTTACAACGAGATGACTATTACAACGAAATGACTGTTATATTGACATGACTGTTACATTGACATGACAGTTACAATGATATGACATACGTGTCTACTACATCGACATGCCTGATACAACGACATGTCTGTTACAACGACATACCATACGTGTCTGATAAAACGACATGACATACGTGACTGTTACAACGAGATGACTATTACAACGAAATGACTGTTACATTGACATGACTGTTACATTGACATGACTGTTACAATGACATGACATACGTGTCTACTACATCGACATGACTGATACAACGACATGTCTGTTACAATGACATACCATACGTGTCTGATAAAACGACATGACATACGTGTCTGTTACAACGAAATGACTGTTACATTGACATGACTGTTACAATGACATGCCATACGTGTCTACTACATCGACATGCCTGATACAACGACATGTCTGTTACAACGATATACCATACGTGTCTGATAAAACGACATGACATACGTGACTGTTACAACGAGATGACTATTACAACGAAATACCTGTTACATTGTCATGACTGTTACATTGACATGACTGTTACAATGACATGACATAGGTGTCTACTACATCGACATGCCTGATACAACGACATGTCTGTTACAACGACATACCATACGTGTCTGTTACAACGACATGACATACGTGTCTACTACATCGAGATGACTGATGCAATGACATGTCTTTTACAACAACATACCATACGTCTCTGATAAAACGACATGACATACGTGACTGTTACAACGAGATGACTATTACAACGAAATGCCTGTTACATTGTCATGACTGTTACATTGACATGCCTGTTACAATGACATGACATACGTGTCTACTACATCGACATGACTGATACAACGACATGTATGTTACAACGACATGTCATACGTATCTGATAAAACGACATGACATACGTGACTGTTACAACGAGATGACTATTACAACGAAATGCCTGTTACATTGTCATGACTGTTACATTGACATGACTGTTACAATGACATGACATACGTGTCTACTACATCGACATGCCTGATACAACGACATGTCTGTTACAACGACATACCATACAACGACATGACATACGTGTCTACTACATCGACATGTCTGATGCAACGACATACCATACGTATCTGATAAAACGACATGACATACGTGACTGTTACAACGAGATGACTATTACAACGAAATGCCTGTTACATTGTCATGACTGTTACATTGACATGACTGTTACAATGACATGACATACGTGTCTACTACATCGACATGCCTGATACAACGACATGTCTGTTACAACGACATACCATACAACGACATGACATACGTGTCTACTACATCGACATGTCTGTTACAACGACATACCATACGTCTCTGATAAAACGACATGACATACGTGACTGTTACAACGAGATGAGTATTACAACGAAATGACTGTTACATTGACATGACTGTTACATTGACATGATTGTTACAATGACATGACATACGTGTCTACTACGTCGACATGACTGATACAACGACATGTCTGTTACAACGACATGCCATACGTGTCTGATAAAATGACATGCCATACGTGACTGTTACAACGAGATGACTATTATAACGAAATGACTGTTACATTGACATGACTGTTACATTGACAGGACTGTTACAATGACATGACATACGTGTCTACTACATCGATATGACTGATACAACGACATGTCTGTTACAACGACATACCATACGTCTCTGATAAAACGACATGACATACGTGACTGTTACAACGAGATGACTATTACAACGAAATAACTGTTACATTGACAAGACTGTTACATTGACATGACTGTTACAATGACATGACATACGTATCTACTACATCGACATGACTGATACAACGACATGTCTGTTACAACGACATACCATACGTGTCTGATAAAACGACCTGCCATCTGTGACTGTTACAACGAGATGACTATTACAACGAAATGACTGTTACATTGACATGACTGTTACATTGACATGACTGTTACAATGACATGACATACGTGTCTACTACATCGACATGACTGATACAACGACATGTCTGTTACAACGACATACCATATGTGTCTGATAAAACGACATGACATACGTGTCTGTTACAAAGAGATGCCTATTACAACGAAATGACTGTTACATTGACATGACTGTTACAATGACATGACATACGTGTCTACTACATCGACATGCCTGATACAACGACATGTCTGCTACAACGACATACCATACGTCTCTGATAAAACAACATGACATACGTGACTGTTACAACGAGATGACTATTACAACGAAATGACTGTTACATTGAAAATGACTGTTACATTGACATGACTGTTACATTGACATGCCATACATGTCTACTACATCGACATGACTGATACAACGACATGTCTGTTACAACGATATACCATACGTGTCTGATAAAACAACATGACATACCTGACTGTTACAACGAGATGACTATTACAACGAAATGACTGTTACATTGAAAATGACTGTTACATTGACATGACTGTTACATTGACATGCCATACATGTCTACTACATCGACATGACTGATACAACGACATGTCTGTTACAACGATATACCATACGTGTCTGATAAAACGACATGACATACGTCACTGTTACAACGAGATGACTATTACAACGAAATGCCTGTTACATTGTCATGACTGTTACATTGACATGACTGTTACAATGACATGATATACGTGTCTACTACATCGACATGCCTGATACAACGACATGTCTGTTACAACGACATACCATACGTGTCTGTTACAACGACATGACATACGTGTCTACTACATCGACATGACTGATGCAACGACATGTCTGTTACAACGACATACCATACGTCTCTGATAAAACGACATGACATACGTGACTGTTACAACGAGATGACTATTACAACGAAATGACTGTTACATTGACATGACTTTTAAATTGACATGACTGTTACAATGACATGACATACGTGTCTACTACATCAACATGACTGATACAACGACATGTCTGTTACAACGACATGCCATACGTGTCTGATAAAACGACATGACATACGTGACTGTTACAACGAGATGACTATTACAACGAAATGACTGTTACATTGACATGACTTTTACATTGACATGACTGTTACAATGACATGATATACGTGTCTACTACATCGACATGACTGATACAACAACATGTCTGTTACAACGACATACCATACGTGTCTGATAAAACGACATGCCATACGTGACTGTTACAACGAGATGCCTATTACAACGAAATGACTGTTACAACGACATACCATACGTCTCTGATAAAACGACATGACACACGTGACTGTTACAACGAGATGACTATTACAACGAAATGACTGTTACATTGACATGACTGTTACAATGACATGACATACGTGTCTACTACCTCGACATGACATACATACGGCGAGAGCTCACCCCGACCATGGCGCCGAGAGGTTGAGAGGTCAACGAGAGGTCACCGGGTATCCCGACATGAAATATCACGGTTAACTCCCCCTGCGCCGCACGCGTTATGCGCGCGGGGCGCCGCCCTATATATCTTCGTTAATTTAGCGCCTAAATGCGGGTCAATCTTTCTCTACTACTAGCTAGCTGTCAGGTACCAACAAAAGCATCACGATTCACCTGTCTCATTCAGCCTCTAATTCTGTGATCGCCTGTAGCATAGTGGTAAGTGTCTGGCCTGGCACGCCGTAGACCCGTGTTCGAAATCAGATGGAGACTGTTATTTTTAAAATAATTCGGAATTTTTAAAATACGGAGCGCCGAGGTCACGCCGACAGACACCCCCAGTCAACATCCCGACACGAAATGTCACAGTTAAAAAATAATTCGGAATTTTTAAAATACGGAGCGCCGAGGTCACGCCGACAGACACCCCCAGTCAACATCCCGACACGAAATGTCACAGTTAACTCCCCCTGCGCCTACGGTACATTAGGTGCGCCGCGCACCTACTATATATCTTTGTTAATTTACGGGCCAAATGCTAAACAGTTGGACCCTTGTATACTACTCATGAATCCCTATCATTAACCTCTATCGTTGACCTCTTTTATTAACCTCTATCATTAACCTCTATCATTAACCTCTATCATTAACCTCTTTCATTAACCTCTATCATTAACCTCTATCATGAATCCCTATCATTAACCTCTTTAATTAACCTCTATCATTAACTTCTTTCACTAACCTCTATCATTAAGCTCTATCATTAAGCTCTATCATTAACCTATATCATTAACCTCTTGCATTAATCTCTATCATTAATCTCTATCATCAACCTCTATCATTGACCTCTTTTATTAACCTCTATCATTAACCTCTTTCATTAACCTGTATCATTAACCTCTATCATTAACCTCTATCATAAATCCCTATCATTAACCTCTTTAATTAACCTATATCATTAACTTCTTTCACTAACCTCTATCATTAAGCTCTATCATTAAGCTCTATCATAACCCATATCATTAACCTCTATCATTAACCTCTATCATTAAGCTCTTTCATTAACCTCCATCATTAACCGCTTTCCCGTGCGCTGCCGAGGCCCGAAAGGGGAGTAAAGAATAGCGGCGCTGTACCCTACCAGGCATGTTCGTAAGAGGCGAGAAAGGAGGGTTGTGCATGGGACTGGCTATCCCATACTGCAAAAAAAAATAAGCCGAAAAAACTTCACAAACATGGACTAAGTCAAAGAAAGAAAAAGTTAATCCGTCAACCAGGAAAGATAAGGGCTCTCTGTCTAAGAGACGTATGACGCAAGCCGGAGAAAGCCGTAAGGAGTCCGGGTTGCCGACTCACTCTTTGTCTACCAGAAAATCCTCCAGAACTGGCACCTGGAATGTACGTACCCTAAACGAACAGGGAAAAGCTGCACAGGTAGCAGCAGAAATGACTAACTACAAGATAGATATTCTGGGGAAGTGTGAAACAAGATGGCTAGGAACGGAAAGAATAAAATTAAATACAGGAGAGATGATTTTATCATCAGGGCACCAGGAACCTGGAGCACAACATAGTGAAGGGGTAGCTATAATGCTATCAAGGAATGCACAGAAGACACTAATAGAATGGGAAGAAGTAGGATCAAGAACAATGAGCGCAACATTTAAAACAACCAAAAACAAAATAGAATTACACATTAACCAATACTATACACCAACCAACGATAAAGATGATTTAGTTAAAGATGATTTCTATAAACAGCTACAATGTCAGATGGATGCAAAACGAGCCAAGGATATTATAATCTTGATGGGAGACCTAAATGCTAAAGTAGGATTAGACAACAGAGGATTCGAAGAGATTATGGGAAAACATGGACTTGGAGATATAAACGAGAATGGAGAGATATTTGTGAATTTCTGCGCCCTTAATCAAGTGAGCCTATGAGGAACAATATTCCAACATAAAAGAACATACAAAGCTACATGGGTGTCACTAGATCATAGAACGGAAAATCAAATTGATCACATATGTATTAATAATAAGTTTAAGTCATCCTTACAGGATGTAAAAGTATATAGAGGGGCAGATTTATCTTCTGATCATCATCTTCTGATAGCCAAACTTAAAATTAAATTAAAAGGTATACTACAACGAATAAGGGTAGAAAGTATTTCAATGTAGGGTTTCTTAAAGAACAAGGAATTAAAGATAAATTCGCAGTCACAATATCAAACAAATATCAAGTCCTCCAACAACTAGAAAATACAACAAATATAGAAGATCATTGGAAACAGGTAAAAGATATATGGAAAGAGACATGCGAAGAAACACTGGGGAAAAGAGAACGCCAAAATAAGGTTCCCGTGTGTTACCGGGGCCTCATTATGAGGGAGCTGAAGAATAGTGACACTGTGATCTTCCAGGCATGTCGTAAGAGGCGACTGAGGAGATTGATCGATGGCTTGACAAGCTGTCATTGTAAAAAGTATTGTTATGGAAACAGCGCCATAGGTTTTAGAGCAGTGATCTCTGCAATATGTGCCATTTTGGCATGCAAGGTTTCTGTTTTTGAGATTGTGGTTCTGCCCTATGTGCCGTCTTCGGCTCGAAAGGACAATAGAGATAGATATATATAATAAGACATGGATGACAGCAGAGACCCTGGATTAAATTAAAGAAAGGAAGAACAAGAAAGCAGACATAAATAAAAAGCAAAACGAGAAGTAATAAAGCCAAGACACAGGAAGCTTACACAGAGGTGAACAAAGAAGTGAGAAGATGCATTAAAAGGAAAGAGGAAATATATAGATGTACTAGCTAAAGAGGCAGAAGAAGCTGCAAATAAAGGGAATAAGAAAGAACGGTACAACAGTACAAAGAAATTAAGTGGAAAATACAAACAGATCAATGCCTTTATTAAAGATAAGAAAGGAAATCTGCTTAGTAATATAAGGGAACAAATGGAGAGATGGAAAGAGCACTTTGAAGAACTTTTGAACAGACCCGGCTCAAATAAACCTCCACATATACTACCAGCAGAAGAAGAGTGACACATTAACTGTGGAAAACCAAGCAAAGAAGAAATAATGAAAGCCATCAAACTATTAAAAAGGGTAAAGCCATAGGACCAGATGAAATTCCTTCGGAAGCCAACAAAGCAGATATTAACACCTCTACCAAGATGTTACATAATCTGTTAGATACAATTTGGGAGAGGGAAGAAATACCTAAAGACTGGAAAGAAGGTTATATGATCAAACTACCAAAGAAAGGAAGTTTACAGGAGTGCACAAATTATAGGAGAATTATGCTACTATCAGTGTCAGGAAAAATATTAAGCAGAATCATTCTGGAGAGACTAAAAGAGGCCATAGAGAAACATTTGAGAGATGAACAAGCAGGTTTTAGGAAGAACAGATCATGTGCTGATCAAATAACTAATTTACGTATAATAGTTGAACAAAGTCTAGAACTAAAACCCCCACTTTATATTGGATTCATAGATTACGAAAAGGCATTTGATAGTTTAGACAGAAGAATGCTTTGGAAGTTGTTGAGTTATTACGGAATCCCCATAAAGTTTATTAACCTGATAAAAACAATGTATGAAGGAACGAAATGTAGTGTGGTGCATGAAGGACAGCTTACAGAACATTTGAAATAAGAACAGGAGTAAGGCAGGGATGCCTTCTGTCTCCATTTCTCTTTCTACTGGCCATAGATTGGACTATGAAAATAACTCAAAACAACAGAAATGGGAGCCAGTGGTCACTGACCAAACAACTTGATGATTTAGACTTTGCTGATGACATAGCTCTCCTATCACACATCCATCAACAGATGCAAGATAAAATGAGCATACTTGATGAGAGATCACAACAGCTAGGACTGAAGATTACTAGGGTTAAGACCAACATTATGAGAATTAATGCAGTTGGCAATAACCAAATAAAACTAGGAGAAATACCTTTACTAGTCGTACAATCTTACATATATCTGGGCAGTAATATAGATAAAGAGGGAGGAACAGAAAATGATACCAAATAAGGATATCAAAAACAAGAGGAGCTTTCATTGCACTGGGAAACATATGGAAATCCAAAGAAATTAGGTTAAATACAAAAATAAAAATTTTCAACTCAAATGTTAAGGCGGTCCTATTATATGGCTGTGAAACATGGAGCACAACAAAATTGACAATCGCGAACATACAGACTTTTATTAATGGATGCTTACGCAGAATAAATGGATGGAAATGGCAGGACAAAGTCACTAATATAGAATTATGGAAATGTACCAGTCAAATACCAGTGGATAAAGAGATACAACGAAGACGATGTCGCTGGATAGGACACAAACTACGGAAGCCAACTGAGAGTATTACACAACAGGCCCTTTTTGGAATCCGCAGGGGAAAAGACAAAGAAGAAGACCAAGGAATTCTTGGAGAAGACAGATAGAAGCAGAGATGACGATGATGGGGAAGACATGGAATGATCTTAAAAGAATTGCAAAAAACAGAACGACTTGGAAAGTGTTTGTTGAAGACCTATGCTAAACTGGGAGCTAAAAAGGTAAAAGAAGAAGATTAACCGCTTTCATTAACCTCTATCATTAACTTCTTTCATTAACCTCTATCATTAACTTCTTTCATTAACCTCTATCATTAACCTCTATCATTAACCTCTTTCATTAACTCCTTTCATTAACCTCTATCATTAAACTCTATCATTAACTTCTATCATTAACCTCTTTCAGTAACCTCTTTCATTAACCTATTTCATTAACCTCTGTTATTATCCTATATCACTAACCTCTATCATTAACTTATTTCATTAACCTCTAACATTAACCTATTTCATTAACCTCTATCATTAACCTCTTTCATTAGCCTCTATTATTACTGTTGTTATTATTCTTACTTTTTATTTCAGTGATGTTATGTTTTTGTAAGACTATGTGTGTTATTGGGCACAATAATAACGTCGGATGGGAGATGCACCACAGAAATAAAAAGCAGAGTAGCTCAGGCCAAAATAGTATTTCAGGAAATGAAAAATATCTTATGCAATAAATCTATGTCAATAAAAATGAGAAAGAGAGTTTCTCAGTGCTATATAGAACCAATTCTGACCTGTGGAAGCGAATCATGGACAGTAGACAAACAAATGAAAAGACGATTAGAGGCCACAGAGATGGGATTTCTCAGAAGAATGCTGAAAGTTCCCTGGATAGCTAAAAAGACCAATGAGGAAGTTCTCAAAGAGGCCAACACAAAAAGAGAGCTCTTAAAAAACATCAGAAAGAAGCAATCAACATTTTTCAGGCACATCATGAGAAGAGGAAAGTTGGAATACTTGGTTACAACTGGCAAAATAAAAGGAAAGAGAGATCGTGGACGACAAAGAGAGAAAATACTGGATAGATTGGTGTCATGGCATGGAAAACAGTCAAAACAGAACTGATACGACGCACTGTAGATAGAAGATTGTGGAGGGACATGATCGCTTACGCCAACAGCTTAATGCGTTGCAGGGGCAGACCAAGAATAAGTTGGTTTCAAGACATCAAAGGGACCTTTAACATGACAACAGAAGAAGTAAAGATCTACACAGAGAGAGACTTTCAAACGTGCTCTGGTGAATGTAATATTCTGCCAACGACAGGTGACTTGATAACAGGGCCTCACAGGAGCAGACCAAGAAAAAGGTGATTTCAAGACATCAAAGAGACCTTTAACATGACAACAGAAGTAAAAGATCTACAGAGAGAGAGAGATTTTCAAACGTGCTCTGGTGAATGTAATATTTTGCCAACGACAGGTGACTTGATAACAGGGCCTCACAGGAGCAGACCAAGAAAAAGGTGATTTCAAGACATCAAAGAGACCTTTAACATGACAACAGAAGTAAAATATCTACAGAGAGAGAGACTTTCAAACGTGCTCTGGTGAATGTAATATTCTGCCAACGACAGGTGACTTAATAACAGGGCCTTACAATCGGAGGGACCTCAAATTTGTTTATATTGTAATCCATGTGAGAAACGTTCTGGTGTTTATTTTTTTTAAACAGACGGCCTCAAAGTTTCATTTAGGTAAGCCAATTTAGGGGCACCAGGTGTAAATCCGGCCCTCTGTATATCATCTGATATTGTTGTTAGAAGATTAGAGGTATTTTCTATGCAGAGAAAGGCGGCTTTCAGATGCAGACCCAGGTCGCCTGGTCCGATAAAAAAAATGTGTACAGGACTCCCTCAAGGCTCTCCGTTGTTATTTATTGTATTCAACACGTACACTATGACAATTTGAGCATCGTGGCTCAGTGGTTAGTGTGCTCGTTCCTGATCAGATGAGTTCGGATTCGATTCCCAGAAGTGTCAGACTTTCTTTTTGGACCGACATGGCTCTGGGGTTCACCCATCCTTTAAAAATGTGTACCAGAGATTTTTCTTGAATTAAAGGCAGCCTGGCTTGATACCGACCACATTACCCAATAATAATATGCCACGGTCGTGGAAACATATGGTCACTATAATATATAGCACTATATTCTCCATACGCCTATCGAGACGTGGAGAGAACCTTTACTTTACTATGACGATTATAACTCACAAACTGGATGTGGAGATAATAAAAAATATTGGAATATTTTGGTGTGGAAAAGGTCAAGATTGAAATAAGATCAGACATTCTCTATAAGGAAAACTCGATATCACACTTCCTGGTTTACAAGTTCCATAACTCTAGTTAACCGAGGAAGAGCAGCAGTGACAAGGGTTCTCCCTTAATAAGCGCATTATTTAATACGTATGTCAGGTGCGAAAGTGTTTTGCGGTGATTACATCCTATATAATGACATATTTCTTCAATAAATTTGAACGTAGAATGTATAGCAAATGACGTATTGATGATGTGACAACAGAAGCTCGCATCGGAAAAAACGGCGATGAGAATCATGCCAGCTACGGTTGCTAGTACTTTTGTATGGGGGAGGAGGTTGGGGGGGGGGGGAGGGGGTAGAGCTAGACCTCATCCCAATCGAGTATGCCATGGCCATTCTCACTGTGGGTGCGAGTCAAACTGACAGGTTCGGGGACTGGTTGGTCTCGAGGTAAGTCGCCGGCCTCGAGACAGAGAGGTTGTGGGTTCAAATCCCGGCTACACCAGTTGAGATTTTTATTTATGATTTCTCTCTGCGGCAACCACCCCTGGTCTCAGCAGCGAGGCCCGGCTTGAAACGTCAATTATTCATGGAAGGAAAAAATATGAGTACCTCCGAAGACTTAGTTATCTGCCTGTGCGGCGAGGCACCCTTGCGCACACGGCTGCCGGGAAAAAACGGATTAACACGTAAAATTCAGTTCCTTCTCTCTAGGGACTTCGTTGTCATAGGTAGAAGCTGGCGAACGAAAACAAAAACAAAAACAAAAACAAAAACTGACAGTTTCGAAAGAGTGTAAAACGAAGCCATGCGCAATATACTGGGCGGTACAAGAGACACCTCATGTGTGACACTGCGATTACTACTCAATTTTCTTTCTGTAGGGGGGGGGGGGGGGGGGCAGACTCATGTTTTGGGATGTACGCGCACACCTAAAGATAAGAGCAGATCGGGAACATATGTTATGTAAGAAGCTGCCTAAAGATAAACGAAGATCGGGAACTGCCTAAAGATAAACGAAGATCGGGAACATATGTTATGTAAGAAGCTGCCTAAAGATAAACGAAGATCGGGAACATATGTTATGTAAGAAGCTGCCTAAAGATAAACGAAGATCGGGAACATATGTTATGTAAGAAGCTGCCTAAAGATAAACGAAGATCGGGAACATGTTATGTAAGAAGCTGCCTAAAGATAAACGAAGATCGGGAACATGTTATGTAAGAAGCTGTCTAAAGATAAACGAAGATCGGGAACATATGTTATGTAAGAAGCTGCCTAAAGATAAACGAAGATCGGGAACATATGTTATGTAAGAAGCTGCCTAAAGATAAACGAAGATCGGGAACATATGTTATGTAAGAAGCTGCCTAAAGATAAACGAAGATCGGGAACATGTTATGTAAGAAGCTGCCTAAAGATAAACGAAGATCGGGAACATGTTATGTAAGAAGCTGTCTAAAGATAAACGAAGATCGGGAACATGTTATGTAAGAAGCTGTCTAAAGATAAACGAAGATCGGGAACATATGTTATGTAAGAAGCTGCCTAAAGATAAACGAAGATCGGGAACATCTGTTATGTAAGAAGCTGCCTAAAGATAAGATAAACAGATTAAGGAGGAGATATCATGAATTGGTCGTGCTGGAGATATAGCTAAATTGGGTTGTGGACTAAAGAAGTTTAGTGACAAACGATAATTCATAAACAGCAGGAATAGAATCAAGATGCAGCAAAACGTGTCAAATCATTGGACAGTTATCACCACTATTGTCCAATAAGGAAATAACTCGAGGCAAAACGAGCACCACTATTGTCCAACAAGGAAATAACTCGAGGCAAAACGAGCACCACTATTATCCAACAAGGAAATAACTCGAGGCAAAACGAGCACCACTATTGTCCAACAAGGAAATAACTTTAGAGGCAAAACGAGCACTATACAATACAATCTTCATTCCAACGGTGTGCTACCAATGCCAGACCTGGACCCTAGATGCAAGAACAATAAGAAAAATAACCTCTACTGAGATGAAATGTTTTAGACGAATGACATGAAACAGTCTGAGAGATAAGATCAGAAATGAAGAACTGAGAAAAAAGAAAGGAATAGCCCCCACCATAGAATATATAAGGAAACAACAGATAAAATGGTTTGGCCACGTGACAAGGCAGAATGATCAAAGCACAACACAACGAGTCTTCGGCAAACGTTGTGACAATACTAGACCCAATGGTCGACCACGAAAAAGATGGATGGATAGAATATTAGAAAACACTAGGAAACACAACAGCAGCAGAGGCGAACAGAAGAGCAAAAGACAGCAAATTGTATCTCCCCTCGACGCTGCAATGAGGAAAGAAAGAAGAAGAAGGTTTGTGGACCGTCTAACCACCATGGGATGGAACTCGTGTTTCCGTTGACATCTAAAGTAGAAGAACTTGGGGTGAAAACCGGTGTTGCCAGAAAAGAGCAATATTCAGGAGGAATGAGAGGATTTGTCAACCAACGCCAAACTGGCACACTTAGTCGGGGGATGCTGATGAACATTATAAAGAGAAGATCTGAGCACATATGGATATGTCTAGAGTCATCATCGTCAAGTTCCGAGCCTGCTGGCGTAGGTGATCATGTCTCTCCACAACATTCGATCTCCACAGTTATTTATCATTTCTGTTGTTGGCCTTCTGCTAAGCCATTCTCATAAGCTTTCTGGTATCTTTTCTCTTTGCTTCCCTCTATCTCTTCGTCCCTCACAGCCTCATTTGGCGATCCATGATTATATGTCTAGAATGCAATAAATATAATCCTAACATAACATAACAAACAGCAAGAGAGACAAAAAGAAGAGTAAAAGACTTACTAATTATATCTCACTTCAACGCTTGGAGGCGAAGGCGCGCAGCTCGAGCACCAGAGCTGAAAGTTGTCAGTGATCCACAGCTGATGGTTTGCGCCAGGATCAGTGAACCAGAACCATCTACACTCTGCTCTACCTCTCCGTGGTGTCTCTAGTAACAGACTAATCTGTCTAGTCTGGCCAAGCGAGTAGGGATTGAAGGGGGAAGACAACCCGGTACTAAAAAGTGTCAT
Source organism: Megaustenia siamemsis (assembly GCA_032433765.1). Classification (NCBI taxonomy): domain Eukaryota; kingdom Metazoa; phylum Mollusca; class Gastropoda; order Stylommatophora; family Ariophantidae; genus Megaustenia; species Megaustenia siamemsis. Next base: position 20,003,678 of record JAVIAB010000126.1, read on the forward strand.
GCTGAAGTCGGATGTGTTGGGCCGAAAGGCGCAAATATCACAGTTATACTGCAAACCACAACACAACGTAGACACGCCCACTTAACGTCCTTTTAAGGGCGGATGACGAAGATGTATACTCTTTTAGTCATCGGGCAAATGCAAGCAAGCAAGCGCTTCGACGCTTTAAGGTAAATGAATGAGAAATGAAAGAAAAATAAATGAACCCTACCACAGCACTAAAACATCAATTTAATATCTTCTAAAAAGAGATCAACTAAGAAGAACATACGACGGGCATACAAGGCATGTTCATCTAATGAGTTCGTTCAGTTTTTACTCCACTGTGTTCTATGTCACATATGGATGAGCACATATAATCATCTGACGTGTACAGTTCTGGAAATAAAAGTTATAGTAGCGAATATGGACAATGGAGATTTAAAAAGTCAAAGAACATGGAGAAGTCACATCCCTAGAAACGAAAGAAAACTGGTATTACCCCTAAGGATTAACTTGATGCTTGCTTGCTTGCGTTCGCCCCATTACTAAAGGAGTATATCTCTTCGTCATCCGCCCTTAAAATGACGCTAAGTGGGCGTGTCTACGTTGTGTTGTGGTTTGCAATATAACTGTGATATTTGCGTCTTTCGGCCTAACACATCCGTCTTCAGCATGACATTTTTGAGTACCGGGTTGTCTTCCCTCTTCGATCCCTACTCGCTTGGTCAGACTAGACAGGTTAGTCTGTTACTAGAGGCACCACGGAGAGGTGGAGCATTGTCTGGATGATTCTGGTTCACCGATCCTGGCGTAAACCATCAGTTGTGGGTCGCTGACAACTTTCAGCTCTGGTGCTGTGAGGCGCGCTTGGAATCATTTAGGATGTAAGGAGAAAACTAATGAAGGATGGGGACAGATAAATTTGAATCTCATAAACGAAGCTGAAAAAGACACGCACAAAATAAATAAAATAAAATCATTATCATCAAGTACCATGCATGCTGGCTTAGGTGATCATATCTCTCCACAACTTTCGATCGCGACTGTTATTTATCATTTCTGTTGTTGACCTTCTGCCAAAGCCATTCTCTTAAGCTGTCTGGTATCTTTTCTCTTTGCTTCCCTCCATCTCTTCGTCCATCAATTTTCCCAGTTGTTACAATATACTCCAGCTGTTCGCTTCCCATTGCATTGCTAAAAGAAATGATGATTGTTTCTTCCTAATTTTTGGAAATTAACTCTCTCTTTGCTTCGGCCACTTTCAGAACGTTTTCATTACTTTTCTTAGCTGTCCATGGTATTCTCAACATTTTTCTGTAAAACCACATTTCTACAGCCTCCAGTGATTTTCTTGTCTGTTGTCCTATTGTCCATGATTCACATCCATATGTTAAGACTGGCTCAACATAACATTTAAGAAATAAAATAAAAAGCTGATATCGATCTACTTTTGCAGACTTCATGTTTTTCTCATTTGTACACAAAGATTGTGTTGCTCGCTGACCAGACTTCATGTTTTTCTGATTTGTACACAAAGATTGTGTTGCTCGCTGACCAGACTTCATGTTTTTTTTATTTGTACACAAAGATTGTGTCACTCGCTGACCAGACTTCATGTTTTTCTGATTTGTACACAAAGATTGTGTCACTCGCTGACCAGACTTCATGTTTTTCTGATGTGTACACAAAGATTGTGTTGCTCGCTGACCAGACTTCATGTTTTTCTCATTTGTACACAAAGATTGTGTTGCTCGCTGACCAGACTTCATGTTTTTCTGATTTGTACACAAAGATTGTGTTTGCTCGCTGACCAGACTTCATGTTTTTTTTATTTGTACACAAAGATTGTGTCACTCGCTGACCAGACTTCATGTTTTTCTGATTTGTACACAAAGATTGTGTCACTCGCTGACCAGACTTCATGTTTTTCTTATTTGTGCACAAAGATTGTGTCGCTCGCTGACCAGACTTCATGTTTTTCTGATTTGTACACAAAGATTGTGTCGCTCGCTGACCAGACTGGCGTTTCTATTTCCTGACGAGATTGCTGCACAGACTTTATTCCTCAACGTCTCTCACCTGCTCTCAGCATCCTTTCCTTTCTGTTCGACAAATCGAAGGAGTTGTAAAGATAAATGAGGGCTATAACAATATTAATGTCTAAATGAGAGCTATACCAATATTAATGTCTAAATGAAAGTTATATAACAATATTAATGTATAAATGGGAGCTATAACAATATTAATATCTAAATGAAAGCTATATCAATATTAATATATAAATGGGAGCTATAACAATATTAATATCTAAATGAAAGCTATATCAATATTAATATCTAAATGGGAGCTATAACAATATTAATATCTAAATGAGAGCTATAACAATATTAATATCTAAATGAAAGCTATATCAATATTAATGTCTAAATAAGAGCTATACCAATATTAATATCTAAATGGGAGCTATAACAATATTAATATCTAAATGAAAGCTATATCAATATTAATATCTAAATGGGAGCTATACCATATTAATATCTAAATGAAAGCTATATCAATATTAATGTCTAAATAAGAGCTATACCAATATTAATATCTAAATGAGAGCTATAACAATATTAATGTCTAAATGGGAGCTATAACAATATTAATATCTAAATGAAAGCTATACCAATATTAATATCTAAATGAGAGCTATAACAATATTAATATCTAAATGAGAGCTATACCAATATTAATGTCTAAATGAGAGCTATACCTATATTAATGTCTAAATGAGAGCTATACCAATATTAATGTCTAAATGAGAGCTATACCAATATTAATATCTAAATGAGAGCTATAACAATATTAATATCTAAATGAGAGCTATAACAATATTAATATCTAAATGAGAGCTATACCAATATTAATATCTAAATGAGAGCTATAACAATATTAATATCTAAATGAGAACTATACCAATATTAATATCTAAATGAGAGCTATACAAATATTAATGTCTAAATGAGAGCTATATAACAATATTAATGTCTAAATGGGAGCTATAACAATATTAAAATCTAAATGAGAGCTATAACAATATTAATGTCTAAATGAGAGCTATAACAATATTAATATCTAAATGAGAGATATAACAATATTAATATCTAAATGAGAGCTATAACAATATTAATATCTAAATGAGAGCTATACAAATATTAATATCTAAATGAGAGCTATACAAATATTAATGTCTAAATGAGAGCTATATAACAATATTAATGTCTAAATGGGAGCTATAACAATATTAAAATCTAAATGAGAGCTATAACAATATTAATGTCTAAATGAGAGCTATAACAATATTAATATCTAAATGAGAGCTATAACAATATTAATATCTAAATGAGAGCTATAACAATATTAATATCTAAATGAGAGCTATACCAATATTAATATCTAAATGGGAGCTATAACAATATTAACGTCTAAATGGGAGCTATAACAATATTAACATCTAAATGGGAGCTATAACAATATTAATATCTAAATGAGAGCTATAACAATATTAATATCTAAATGGGAGCTATAACAATATTAATATCTAAGTGGGAGCTATACCAATATTAATAGGGTCAAGGCTAAGAAATGAACATAAATGCATCAAAATTTGATAGTTATTTTAAATATAAATGTAATTAATTATATAGCATATATATATATACATTTATATATATATATATATATATATATATATATATATATATATATATATATATATATATATATATATATATATATATATATATGGGAGCCGCGATAGCTCAGTGGTTAGTGAACTTGACTACAAAAGACAAGAGATAGGGTTCGATCCCAACCGACGATTTCCGGTTCACCCAGCCTTTAATGGGTACCTGATTTTTTTTCTGGGAAAGTAAAGTGACACGGGCGTAATACCGACCACATTACCCCAAAAAATCATGTGCCGAAGATCTGTAAAATTTATGGTCACTAACACCATATTCCCTATGTCAATTGGCGTGACGGGGGTACTTTACTTTACTTATATATATATATATATATATATATATATATATATATATATATATATATATATATATATATATATATATATATATGTTTCTGAGTTGTATGTGGTTCTTTGTATCCCAAATATAGATAATAAAAGATCTAGCCTTATATACAGTATGTCTGCCTATCTGTCTGTCTGTATGTTTCTTTGTCTGTCTGTCTGTCTGTCCGTCTGTCTGTTTGTCTGTTTTGTGTGTCTGTTTATTTGTCTGTCTGTCTCTTTATTTTCCTCTCCCGCGCTTTCTCTCTCACATTATTTCTGTCCTTCTTACTCTCTCTCTCTCTCTCTCTCTTTCTTTCTTTCTTTCTGTCGTCTATCTCTTTCTTTCTGTCCTCTTCTCTCTTTCTCACTTTCTTTCTGTCCTTCTCTCTCTTCTCTTTCTTTCTGCCCTCCTCTCTCTCTCTCTCTCTCTCTCTCTCTCTCTCTCTCTGATTTATGATCATACACAGTGTCAATGTGGGCCATACATATTATCTGTAAACATTTTTATCCAATCAATACTTGTAATCCAGCGGCATTGGAAGTGAAGGTTCACGATTTTTCTTATCTTGTCGACCCCTGGTAACTTCGTCTCAAGAGTGGGCCACGAGTATATTGATCATCACCATGTAAGGCACTGAATTAAAACTAACAAAGAGCTGGCGTTGTGGTTGATACATTGTGAGAACCACTGTTATGTTAGAACCATCATCCTCGCACACTGGACGAACCCATAGGTACTCTGATTCCTCGCCCGCCCCTCGTCCTCGAAATACCGAGAATTTCAATAAAACCGAAATACCAATAAAAACTCTGACCCTGGCGCACGAACTCCGTATCACGACTTGGGATCCATCGGTGATAACTTTGCACCGGCTGCGGCCATTGTTTGCTTACTTTTTCCAGAGTTCGAGAGAGTTCCAGAGTTTTATCGAGGGTTCTTTAGCATGCGCATGTGCACACAAGACCTCTTGTTTTTTTTTTGTTTTTTGTTTTTGGTTGCCGATATCGCTAGACGTCGGATCTCACTCCCCAGAGACCAGGTGAGGTCACTAAAGCCACGTAGAAGCCACGGATTCAAATTTTCTTTATTTTCGAAAGAAAATATTCTCACTATTTGAGAACTACTAAACACGATTAGAACAAGACGAATTAAATTGTTGGGGCATGTTAAAAGAACACAATAGCCTAATAAAAGTAATATTGGAAGGGAAAATACAAGGTAAAAGAGGCAGAGGCAGACCAAGACTGACTTCGACAAGTAACATCAAAAGATGGACAAGTCAGCCTATGACAATCTGCACCATCAAAGCAAGAGACTGAGTGGAATGGCGCTCCATGGTAGCCAACCTTCGATGCGGAGACGGCACTCCATGATGATGATTCTCACTATTTGAAGTGCCTTAATAGTAAAAAGACAGAGGCAGAGGTAACAACACAGAAAAAGTCATCACCGCAGTGCACAATAAAGACATGTGGGACAATATTAAAACAGGTAAATAAATTTAAATATCTGGGAACATTTTTAACCATCAGATGATAGATGTACAACAGGGGAGAGATGCAGAATGGCTCAAGCAAAAGCAGCTTTCCAAAAATTGAGGAAGATACTGTGGAATCCATTTTTAAAAATAGAAACTAGAAAAATAGTTCTTAAATATTATGTAGAGTCAATCTTAACATATGGATGTGAATCATTGGCAATTGGACAACAGACAAGAAAATCACTGGAGACTGTAGGAGTTTTACAGAAGAATGTTGAGAATAGCATGGGCAGCTAAGAAGTGTAATGAAAACGTTCTGAAAGTTGCCAAAGCAAAAGAGAGAGCTAATTTCCAATATTAGGAAGAAACAGTCATCCAATTCTCTCCATGTAATGAGAAGGGAACACCTGGAATATATTGTAACAACTGGGAAAATTGAGGGACGAAGAGATAGAGGGAAGCAAAGAGAAAAGATATACAGATTAAGAGAATGGCTTGGCAGAAGGTCAACAACGGAAATTATAATTAACTGTCGAGATCGAAATTTGTGGAGAGACATGATCACCTACGCAACAGGCACGGTACTTGATGATGATGATTGGAAATGAACACCAGACCTTATGTCCATAGGTCGATGTATTACCTCTAGACCACGCAGCCCCCGGTTTGAGAACCATTGGTTTAGCGTAAAGTGAGAACGAGACGTAATTAGAACACACAGGCTGCCAGGTAGTAATCTAGCGAGGAGAAGGCTCATAAATCGAAGGTGCGTTGCCTGCCCACTACGTCACGAAACGTGCAGGCCTGAATGCGCAAAAGCGGTCGCTTTGTTCTTTGTATTCACGTGCCGACAAGGTAACAAGTTATTGGTAATAAGTGTGTCCCCATAATTTTTTTTTTTGTTTGGTGTTAACAAATGTGCAGTTCAAAAGATTGTTACAAACTGTTGTCCACAATACGGCTTTACAATCTAGACAAGATCATGTCGTGTCGTATTTATAAAATAATCTCAATAAAGCGTTGTCCACAATACGACTTTACAATCTAGACAAGAACATGTCTTGACGTATTTATAAAATAATCTCAATAAAGCTTTGTGCACAATACGACTTTACAATCTAGACAAGAACATGTCTTAACGTATTTATAAAATAATCTCAATAAAGCTTTGTGCACAATACGACTTTACAATCTAGACAAGAACATGTCTTGACGTATTTATAAAATAATCTCAATAAAGCGTTGTCCACAATACGACTTTACAATCTAGACAAGAACATGTCTTGACGTATTTATAAAATAATCTCAATAAAGCTTTGTGCACAATACGACTTTACAATCTAGACAAGAACATGTCTTGACGTATTTATAAAATAATCTCAATAAAGCGTTGTCCACAATACGACTTTACAATCTAGACAAGAACATGTCTTAACGTATTTATAAATAATCTCAATAAAGCTTTGTGCACAATACGACTTTACAATCAAGAGCATGTCTTGTCGTATTTATAAATCATCATCATCATTGAGTGCCCTCTCCGCATCGATGGTTGGCTACCATGGAGCGCAATTCCACTTTGTCTCTTGCTTTGATGGTGCAGATTGTCGTAGGCTGACCTGTCCATCTTTTGATGTTACTCCTCCATGTTAGTCTTGGTCTGCCTCTTTTAGCTTGTATATTCCCTTCCAATATTACTTTGATTATGCTGTTGCGTCTTTTAACATGCGCCAAAATAACATTTGTCTTGTTTGAATTGTGTTTAGTAGCTCTCTTTTCATTGTTAGTTGTTTTAAATCTTCTTAATTTGTTTTCTTTTCTTTCCATCCAATTCGTATTTATAAAATAATCCCGCCAATGTTTTGTCCACAATACGACTTCACAATCAAGAGCATGTCTTGTCGTATTTTTAAAATAATCTAAATTTTTTTTTCCCATGAAAAAAGGAGAGTATAAACTCCGTCATGGCTCGTAAAACGAATATAGTCTCAATGTCCATACTTGTCTTCATTAGCATATTGTTTAACAATGTGACCACTACGATACAAGAAGATTTCCCACCAATAATCACTGATGTCCTAATCTGGCGGGGTGAATCTAGAAACGCTCCGATCGAAGGACCGAACCCGACCTCTTGGATTCATACGCCAGTTAACTATACACTCCCTATAAGGCTGCTTTCTTTAACGTCAAAGTGGCATTTAAGTTATATTCGGATACCAACTTTGTTACATGGACGATTGAAAATGTCCCGAGGAAGCTACATTGCACTCATTCAGAAGATAGATATATTACTAGAGTGGTTCAAATTTGTAACACTGTACAAAGATATGATTATTTTAAATTCGGTAATTGTTATAATATTGATGTTTTAATGTAATAACGTTTATGAGAATATTGATTCCAAAATTGGACGCATTTTTTGGTGTAAAGTATAGTCAAAGTTATAGTTATTCGAGGGAGCCGCGATAGCTCAGTGGTTAGTGAACTGGACTACAAAGGACAAGAGGTAGTGTTCGATCCCAACCGACGGCCTCCGGTTCACCCAGCTTTTAATGGGTACCGGATTTTTTAAATGAGAAAGTAAAGTGGCACGGGCGTAATACCGACCACATTGCCCCAAAAATCATGTTCCGAAGGTCTGTAAAATTTATGGTCACTAACACCATATTCCCTATACGCCACTTGGCGTGACGGGGGTACTTAACTTTTACTATAGTTACTCGAAGGCCTCGGTATCACTGCCAACGAATGAAAATCTAGAATTGCTCAACCACACGTGCCAGTGGAATCATCCTAATTAAAACTCATCTCATTGAAGGATCCAAACAAAGAAAGGCAGCTGCAGTCTCTATCATAGCAAATACACCACACGTGAAAAGACATAAGGTGTATCAGCACCAAAAGTGAACGCAGCTGAACTGTCCTTCGTCATACGATATCATTCTCAATATATAAACACCATCCGGCTGAAAAGCACAGCTCTCGGTGAGCACAGAACACTAAACTCAGTAGCTCCAGCAGCAAGTCAGACTTGGAATATGAGTAAATTGGAACAAGAAACACTTTTCCGACAGTTCCTCAACGATTCCTGTCGCCTATCCGCCATATTAACGGGAAGTCCTGGTTTAAAGTAATTATATTTTAACTACAAATATTGTAACAAATTAAATGACACCGTCTCATGTGATTATTGTTAAAGTACTATAGCAGAAATAAGCTCTTACCATGATTCAGAACTTAGAAAAGTTTACAAAAAAAAACTACTAAACTATCATCAGCAAACAGCCGTGTCTAGTGCGGCATATTAAAGTAAGCTGATAAGTAAGTACATTACATGAGGAGATAAAGTCATGAGGATGATAGAGTGAAGACCGAGAAAGGTCAGCAACTCATAGTGGACCATTGGTATCAGGATATAAGCCATTAAGACACTTTATCTGAGCGACACAGGTTCGAACGTGAGAACAAACTAGGTACTATATGAAATAGGGAGAATTGAAAAAAAAATAGAAAAAATGGTATGGTGAAAGCTTTACGTGATTGATAGACGATACAAATTTGACCGACGTTTCGGCTCAATAGGCCTTCAGCAGAAACAAACAAACAATAAACATACAGATATATAAGTAAATGAAACTAATGCTACATAGCTGGACCTAATCCTGCATAGCTTTTTTTTCAATTCTCCTTCACATTTAACTTTACTGCAGCTTCGCAGTTGTATGCATTCATCTGCACTTCTTTCTTTTAACCTCTTTTGGGTCGAATGTACTGAGTGGAAAAGTGGATATCAAGCTGTAAGGTGAAAGAGAGGGGGAATAGTATGGGTACAGCTTTACGTAGGTGATCATCATCATCATCTTCGAGTGCCTACTCCGCAACGAAGGTTGGCTACCTTGGTTGAAGGATCGCCAATCTACTCTGTTTCTTGCTTTGATGGTGCAGGCTGTCATAGATTGACTTGTCCATCTTTTGATGTTACTCGTCCATGTTAGTCTTGGTCTGCCTCTGCCTCTTTTACCTTGTATTTTCCCTTCCAATATTACTTTTAGTAGGCTGTTGTGTCTTTTAACATGCCCCAAAAATTTCACGTAGGTGATGGACAACACAAAATAGAACGACGTTGCGGCTCAGTAGGTCTTCAGCAGGAAAAATGGACAACACATACACTGATATGACAGCAAATAAAATTAACACTACATCGCTAAATAATGATGAAATATTTGAGAAGGAAAATAATATTAAAATGAATTAGAAAAATAAATTCTCTGCGGATGCCTTTACCCTGACTGCTGTAAGCCACGACTCAGCGCAGTTACGCCCAATCGCGCAATAAAAACTACATCCAACATAACATGTGAAATAAATACAGCACAACTACCGAGCCTAGAAGGCAGTGATTAGCAGTAGTAACATGTGAAAATTGCCTTCTTCATCATCTTCTTCTCCGTCTCCTCCTTCTTCTTCTCCCCCTTCCTTTTCTTCTCCTTCTCCCCCTTCTTCTCCTCCCCCTTCTTCTCCCCCTTCCTCATCTCCTTCCTTTTTCTTGTCGCCTTTTTCTTATCCCCCTTATTTTTCTTCCCATTCTTCTTCTCCTCTTCCTCATCTTTCTTCTTCTCCTCCTCCTCTTTCTTCTTCTTCTCCTCATCTTCCTAGTCGTTCTTCTTCTTCTACTCCTCTTCCTCATCTTTCTTCTTCTTCTCCTCATCTTCCTAATCGTTCTTCTTCTCCTCCTCCTCTTTCTTCTTCTTCTACTCCTCTTCCTCATCTTTCTTCTTCTTCTCCTCCTCTTTCTTCTTCTTCTACTCCTCTTCCTCATCTTTCTTCTTCTCCTCCTCCTCTTTCTTCTTCTTCTACTCCTCTTCCTCATCTTTCTTCTTCTTCTTCTCCTCTTACTCATCTTTCTTCTTCTTCTCCTCCTCTTCCTCATCTTTCTTCTTCTCCTCCTCCTCTTTCTTCTTCTTCTACTCCTCTTCCTCATCTTTCTTCTTCTTCTCCTCATCTTCCTAATCGTTCTTCTTCTTCTACTCCTCTTCCTCATCTTTCTTCTTCTTCTACTCCTCTTCCTCATCTTTCTTCTTCTTCTCCTCCTCTTCCTCATCTTTCTTCTTCTTCTCCTCCTCTTCCTCATCTTTCTTCTTCTTCTCCTCATCTTCCTAATCGATCTTCTTCTCCTCCTCCTCTTTCTTCTTCTTCTACTCCTCTTCCTCCTCTTTCTTCTTCTTCTACTCCTCTTCCTCATCTTTCTTCTTCTTCTCCTCCTCTTCCTCATCTTTCTTCTTCTTCTCCTCATCTTCCTAATCGTTCTTCTTCTTCTACTCCTCTTCCTCATCTTTCTTCTTCTTCTACTCCTCTTCCTCATCTTTCTTCTTCTCCTCCTCCTCTTTCTTCTTCTTCTACTCCTCTTCCTCCTCTTTCTTCTTCTTCTACTCTCTTCCTCCTCTTTCTTCTTCTTCTACTCCTCTTCCTCATCTTTCTTCTTCTTCTCCTCCTCTTCCTCATCTTTCTTCTTCTTCTCCTCCTCTTCCTCATCTTTCTTCTTCTTCTCCTCCTCTTCCTCATCTTTCTTCTTCTCCTCCTCCTCGTTCTTCTTCTTCTACTCCTCTTCCTCATCTTTCTTCTTCTTCTCCTCATCATCCTAATCGTTCTTCTTCTCCTACTCCTCTTCCTTCTTCTTCTACTCCTCTTCCTCATCTTTCTTCTTCTTCTCCTCATCTTCCTAATCGTTCTTCTTCTCCTCCTCCTCTTTCTTCTTCTTCTACTCCTCTTCCTCATCTTTCTTCTTCTTCTCCTCATCTTCCTAATCGTTCTTCTTCTCCTACTCCTCTTCCTTCTTCTTCTACTCCTCTTCCTCCTCTTTCTTCTTCTTCTACTCCTCTTCCTCATCGTTCTTCTTCTCCTCCTCTTCCTCATCTTTCTTCTTCTTCTCCTCATCTTCCTAATCGTTCTTCTTCTCCTCCTCCTCTTTCTTCTTCTTCTACTCCTCTTCCTCCTCTTTCTTCTTCTTCTACTCCTCTTCCTCATCTTTCTTCTTCTCCTCCTCTTCCTCATCTTTCTTCTTCTTCTCCTCATCTTCCTAATCGTTCTTCTTCTCCTCCTCCTCTTTCTTCTTCTTCTACTCCTCTTCCTCCTCTTTCTTCTTCTTCTACTCCTCTTCCTCATCTTTCTTCTTCTCCTCCTCTTCCTAATCTTTCTTCTTCTTCTCCTCATCTTCCTAATCGTTCTTCTTCTCCTCCTCCTCTTTCTTCTTCTTCTACTCCTCTTCCTCCTCTTTCTTCTTCTTCTACTCCTCTTCCTCATCTTTCTTCTTCTCCTCATCTTCCTAATCGTTCTTCTTCTTCTCCTCCTCTTCCTCATCTTTCTTCTTCTCCTCATCTTCCTAATCGTTCTTCTTCTTCTACTCCTCTCCTCCTCGTTCTTATCCTCCTCTTCCTCCTCTTTCTTCCTCTTCTACTCCTCTCCTCCTCTTTCTTCTTCTATTCCTCCTTCTACTTCTAATCCTCTCCTCCCCCTTCTTCTTCTTCTCCTACTTCTTCTTCTCCATCTCCCCTTTTTCTCCTTCTCCTCCTTCTTATTCTCCTTCTCCCCATCTTCTTCTTCTCCTTCTTCTCCCCTTCTTTTCCCCCTTCTTCTACTTCTTTTCCTTTTTATTCTTCTTCTCCCCCTTCTTCTTCTCGCCCTTCTTCTCCAACTTCTCTCACCCTTCTACTTCTCACCCTTCTTCTCCTTCCTCCCCTTACTTCTTCTACTCCTTCTTCTCCCTTTCTCCTCCCCCTTCTTCTTCTTCTCCCCCTTCTTCTTCTTCTCCCCCTTCTCCTTCTCCCCCTTCTTCTCCCCCTTCTTCTCCTTCTCCCCTTCTCCTTCTCCCCTTTTTTCTTCTTCTCCCCTTTCTTCTCCTTCTCCCTTTCTTCTCCTTCTCCCCCTTCTCCTTCTCCCCCTTCTCTCCCTTCTTCTCCTTCTCCCCTTCTCCCCTTCTTCTTCTCCCCCTTTTTCTCCTTCTCCCCCTTCTCCTTCGCCCCATTCTTTTCCCCCTTCTTCTCCTTCTCCCCCATCTTCTCATTCTCCCCCTTCTTCTCCTTCTCCCCCTTCTTCTCCTTCTACCCCTTTTCTCCTTCTTCCCCTTCTTCTCCTTCTCCCCCTTCTTTCTCTTCTCCCCCTTCTTCTCCATCTCCCCCATCTTCTCCTTCTCCCCCATCTTCTCCTTCTCCCCCTTCTTCTCCTTCTACCCCTTTTTCTCCTTCTTCCCCTTCTTCTCTTTCTCCCCCTTCTTTCCCCTTCCCCCTTCTTCTCCTTCTCCCCCATCTTCTCCTTCTCCCCCTTCTTCTCCTTCTCCCCCTTCTTCTCTTTCTCCCCTTCTTCTCCTTCTCCCCATCTTTTCCTTCTCCCCCTTTTTCTCCTTCTACCCCTTCTACTTCTTCTCCCCTTTCTTCTCCTTCTCCTCCTTCTTCTTCTAATCCTCTCCTCCCCTTCTCCACCTTCTTATTCTCCTTCTCCCCATCTTATTCTTCTACTTCTTCTCCCCTTCTTCTCCCACTTCTTCTACTCCTCCTTTTTCTTCTTCTTCTCCCCCTTCTTCTCCTTTTCCCCCTTCTCCTTCTCCCCCATCTTCTCCTTCTCCCCCTTCTTCTCCTTCTCCACCTTCTTCTCCTTCTCCCCCTTCTTCTTTTACTCTTTCTTCTCCCCCATCTTCTCCTTCTCCCCCTTCTTCTCCTTTTCCCCCTTCTCCTTCTCCCCCATCTTCTCCTTCTCCCCTTCTTCTCCTTCTCCCCCTTCTTCTCCTTCTCCCCCTTCTTCTTTTACTCTTTCTTCTCCCCCATCTTCTCCTTCTCCCCTTCTTCTCCTTTTCCCCCTTCTCCTTCTCCCCCATCTTCTCCTTCTCCCCCTTCTTCTCCGTCTCCCCTTCTTCTCCTTCTCCTCCTTCTTCTCCTTCTCCCCATTCTTCTCATTCTCCCCCATCTTCTCCTTCTCCCCCTTCTTCTCCTTCTCCACCTTCTTCTCCTTCTACCCCTTGTTCTCCTTCTCCCCCATCTTCTCCTTCTCCCCTTTCTTCTCCTTCTCCCCCATCTTCTCCTTCTCCCCCTTCTTCTCCTTCTCCCCTTCTCCTTCTCCCCCTTCTTCTCATTCTCCCCCTTCTTCTCTTTCTCCCCGTTCTTCTCCTTCTACCCCTTCTTCTCCTTCTCCCCCATCTTCTCCTTCTCCCCCTTCTTCTCCTTCTCCCCGTTCTTCTCCTTCTCCCCCTTCTTCTCATTCTCCCCCTTCTTCTCCTTCTACCCCTTCTTCTCTTTCTCCCCCATCTTCTCCTTCTCCCCCTTCTTCTCCTTCTCCCCGTTCTTCTCCTTCTCCCCCTTCTTCTCATTCTCCCCTTCTTCTCTTTCTCCCCTTCTTCTCCTTCTCCCCCATTTCTCCTTCTCCCCCTTCTTCTCCTTCTCCCCCATCTTCTCCTTCTCCCCCTTCTTCTCCTTCTCCCCCTTCTTCTCCTTCTACCCCTTCTTCCCCTTCTCCCCCTTCTTCTCATTCTCCCCCATCTTCTCCTTCTTCCCCCTCTTCTCCTTCTCCCCTTCTTCTCCTTCTCCCCCATCTTCTCCTTCTACTTTTTCTTCTCCCCCATCTTCTCCTTCTCCCCCATCTTCTCCTTCTCCCCCTTCTTCCCCTTCTCCCCCTTCTTCCCCTTCTCCCCCTTCTTCTCCTTCTCCCCCATCTTCTCCTTCTCCCCCTTCTTCTCCTTCTCCCCCTTCTTCTCCTTCTACCCCTTTTTCTCCTTCTTCCCCTTCTTCTTTCTCCCCCTTCTTCCCCTTCTCCCCCTTCTTCTCCTTCTCCCCCATCTTCTCCTTCTCCCCCTTCTTCTCCTTCTCCCCTTCTTCTCCTTCTACCCTTCTTCTCCGTCTACCCCTTTTTCTCCTTCTCCCCCTTCTTTCTCTTCTCCCCCTTCTTCTCCTTCTCCCCCATCTTCTCCTTCTCCCCCTTCTTCTCCTTCTCCCCCTTCTTCTCCTTCTACCCTTTTTCTCCTTCTTCCCTTCTTCTCTTTGTCCCCCTTCTTCCCCTTCTCCCCCTTCTTCTCCTTCTCCCCCATCTTCTCCTTCTCCCCCATCTTTTCCTTCTCCCCCTTTTTCTCCTTCTACCCTTCTTCTTCTTCTCCCCCTTCTTCTCCTTCTCCCCCTTCTTCTACTTCTCCCCCTTCTTCTCCTTCTTCTCCTTCTCCCCTTCTTCTACTTCTCCCCCTTCTTCTACTTCTCCCCCTTCTTCTACTTCTCCCCCTTCTTCTCCTTCTCCCCCTTCTTCTCCTTCTCCCCCTTCTTCTACTTCTCCCCCTTCTTCTCCTTCTCCCCCTTCTTCTACTTCTCCCCCTTCTTCTACTTCTCCCCCTTCTTCTCCTTCTCCCCCTTCTTCTACTTCTCCCCCTTCTTCTACTTCTCCCCCTTCTTCTCCTTCTACCCCTTCTTCTACTTCTCCCCTTCTTCTACTTCTCCCCCTTCTTCTACTTCTCCCCCTTCTTCTACTTCTCCCCCTTCTTCTCCTTCTACCCCTTCTTCTCCTTCTCCCCCTTCTTCTACTTCTCCCCCTTCTTCTCCTTCTACCCCTTCTTCTACTTCTCCCCCTTCTTCTCCTTCTCCCCCTTCTTCTCCTTCTCCCCCTTCTTCTACTTCTCCCCCTTCTTCTCCTTCTCCCCCTTCTCCTTCTTCTCCTTCTCCCCCTTCTTCTACTTCTCCCCTTCTTCTCCTTCTCCCCCTTCTTCTTCTTCTCCCCCTTCTCCTTCTTCTCCTCCTTCTTCTTCTTCTCCTTCCTCCTCCTTCTTCTTCTGCTTCGATCATGTCTCATTCACATTGGGACTTCATACTCTCTTATGAAGCCAACTGTCTGTTTCAGTGATTCGGTTGACCCATAGAGTTTCTCTTCCAAGGTGGTGCCACATTATCCTCCTCAGGTCTGTGAATTGGGGGCAGTCCTGTAGAACGTGCTTTGTTGTCTAATCAACGTATAGTTTTAAAAAATATGTATAGAGTTGGAGAAACAAAAAATAAATTCTTTCGTATTTTCTTGCATTCATTCAACGACTTTCAGTGTATTGTCTACCTTTCAAATGACGTTATGGCGAGCGTAAATGCGTTGTGTTCTTCTTGTTTACAACAAGTTGGGGTATTTCCATCTTTTATCCAGAAACATCGCAAGATCTCACCTCAGTATATCATTTATAAGCACCGGATTACATTCCCTCTTCGATCCCTAATCGTTCTATTTAACTTGTTAATCCGTTGCCACGGTTATTACAGGGAAGTAATTTCAGGATATGAATCAGCTGTTGATGCCCTTGATTCTGACGCAATTAGTCAGCTATGAGTCGTTTACAGACCATGTACTGCAGATGCGTCTTGGCCTTTTTAAAAAAAAGAAAACGAATTAAAGACACATTTCCTTAGATACGCAGCTACCTATATTTTTCTTTTAAATAAAAGAGCTTTAAATGCCTCACTTGACCGTAAAAAGTAGCTCTCGTTTCTAAGGCGATAATTTAGCAAACAGTGACAGAAACGTTGTACAACAATTCTAAGGGAGATAATTATTTTGACACATACGAATCACATATTCGATTGTTTTTTTTTTTTCAAATTTTTTTTTTTTTTTTTTTTTAAACAAAACAGTTAAGTATAATAGTTAATCAGAATAAAGCGTGTACAATTCACAATCTGCGGATAGATAATCTTATGTGACTTTCCTTACTTAATCAGAAGAGATTTCACTCGTTTCTTCTAGCTTTCTATACATGAACTAGTAAATATGCGAGAATCATCATCTTCTTCTTCTTTCCTTCCTCATTTGCCTTTCAGCGTCGAGTGGAGATATAATTTGCGGTCTTTTGCTCTTCTCTTCGCCTCTTCTGCTGTTATGTTTCCTAGTGCTTATAATATTCCATCGATCCATCTTTTTCGTGGTCGGCTCTAGAGTTTGGTATTCTCCCAGCGTTAATTGAGGGCTCGTTGTGTTGTGTTTTGATCACTCTGCCTTATAGGTAACAATCATCATCATCATCGAGTGCAATCTCCGGATCGAAGGTTGGCTACCACGGAGCGTCATTCTGCTCTATCTCTTGCTTTGATGGTGCGGTTGTCATAGGCTGGTTTGTCAATCTTTTGATGTTACTCGTCCATGTTAGTCTTGGTCTGCCTCTGCCTCTTTTACCTTGTATTTTCCCCTCCAGGATTACTTTTAGTAGGCTATTGTGTATTTTAACATTCCCCAAAAATCACATTTGTCTTGTTTGAATTCTGTTTAGTAGTTCTCTTTTCATTTTTAGTTGTTTTAAGACTTCATCGTTCGTTTTCTTTTATTTCCATCCAATTCTACTTATTCTTCTATATATCCACATTTCAAAGGCTTCAATTCTCTGTTCTGCTTTCTTGTCCAATGTCCATGTTTCCGCACCATATAGGAATGTTGAGAAGACATAACATTTTGATATTCTTAGTTTTAGCCCTGGTATTCTTTGTTTTGATGTTAGTATGTTCTTGATGACATTAAAATTACTTTTTGCCCTTCCTATTCTTTTGTTTTTTTTCAGTTGTACATTTTCCATCACTGGTTATAGTATGTCCAAGGTAGTTGTTGTTCTGAACTGTCGCCAGGTCTATTCCTTCAATTTTGATGTCCACTTGTGGGTTTTGAGTATTTTTTTTTTTTATGATCATAGTTTTAGTCTTTTTGATTGTCATAACTAGTCCATACTTTTTGCTTGTCATGTTTATTTCATTAAGTAATTGTTGTAGATCTTTAGGATTTTCTGCTAGTAGTACAGTATCATCAGCATATCTTAGGTTATTGATTATCTTTCCATTAATGTTCAGGCCTGGCATCTCTGTGATGTTTTTTAAAGATTTGCTCATGTATAGATTGAACAAGCTTGGTGATAGGATGCGTCCCTGTCTTACTCCTCTTTTTATATCAATGGGTGTAGAGTTCTCTTTGTTATATTTTATTATTGCTGTTTGCTCCCAGTATAAATTACATATTAGTCGTATGTCCGTGTCATATAGATGTATCTCTTTTAGGCACTCTATAAATTGTTTGTGATGTACTCTATCAAAAGCATTGGTGTAGTCTATGAAGCAGGCATATATTGGTTTGTTTACTTCTGTGTACTTTTCGATTAATGTTCTCATGCAGAATATTGCTTCTTTTGACTCGCTATTTTTCCTAAATCCAAATTGCTGCTCATCTAATTCAGTATTGATTTTATTCTGAATCCTTCCTTGTATAACTTTTAGCAAGATTTTTGTGACATGGCTCATTAGGCTTATTGTTCTTAAGTCACTGCATTCAACTGCACCATTCTTTTTAGTCAATGCAATGAAAGTTGATGTTTTTAGTTCATATGTGACAATAGTGACCCTAAATAATCGTTGTTATATGGGACGTTCATCTTCAAACTTGTAGTAGCACGGAAACATTATAAATATATCTCACTTCTGGCTGCCAGCGCTCACCCACAATTTAGGAGGAAAAAAAAACAGCTTCAAATATGGCATGGCATGGCACCGCTAGTTTATTATTATCTATCTATTGTCCTTTCGAGCCGAAGACGGCACATAGGGCAGAACCACAATCTCAAAAACAGAAACCTTGCGTGCCAAAATGGCACATATTGTAGAGATCACTGTTTCTAAAATATATGGTTCTGTTTCCATAACAATGCTTTTTACAATGACAGCATGCCAAGCCATCGATCAACCTCCTTAGTCGCCTCTTACAACATGCCTGGAAGGTCACAGTGTCACTATTCTTTATTTCCCACATAATGAGGCCCTAGTAACACACGGCAGAGTTTATTATTAACGCGTTTTTAATTTGCCTGCTTATGTTTTTACTCAATTAACAAACTATTTAACTTCCTTTCACTTGACTCGGTCCCCTTCATCTGGAGGCTGGTAGCTCTTTACAGCTCGTGATCTCTTGTACACAACAAAAAAAAAAAAAAACAAGTTTACCTCTCTGAGTTCAGGCCCCTGGACACTGTGTCATGATAGTGATAGGAATCCAGAAAGAGATCTTACTTAAAGCCATTAAAAGAGAAGGGTTCACCGTGGGTTTCATAAACATGCAAGAACTACAGTAGTTATAATGCAGCAGCGTCGGTTGTATCAATGGTTTGTCCTGTTCAGCTCTCAGGGGAAGTAGCAAGCTGTATATGTTGAGGTAAAAATACTTACTCTTATCTGCAGGCAGTGTGCAATTTTATTAGAAAAAAAAAGAAAAAAAGAGAGAAAGAAGAGAAAGAAAGAAAGAAAGAAAGAAAGAAAAAGAAAGAAAGAAAGAAAGAAAGAAAGAAAGAAAGAAAGAAAGAAAGAAAGAAAGAAAGAAAGAAAAGCGTCATGCATCGAATCTGGCATATCCGTGTAAATATGATGTTAGTAGCCCTAGTAGAGCAAGATGGGCAGAAGAAATCAATTGGCAATGAGAAATGAAGCAAACAAAAACTATAGAAAATAAAATAGAAAAAAAAGCGGTACGATTAATGTTTTAAGTAATAAGTGGGCGACAATGATTAGAATAACCTTTCGGCTCAATAGGTCTTCATCAGGTACAAACATACAACACACACACACATATTTATTTAAAACCAAAAAATAATAAAAAAAATAGTAATAAAATAAGAAAAAAAAACTTTTTAAAAAATAAATAGAAAATGTGTCCGTATGTGTCCTGATTTTTCCCCTAAGCCTGCGCTATGGCTGACACACTACCTATTCGGCAGGCAGAGCTTGGTTTGGCGAAGTTTTCCTTCTAACATTGGTAGATTGAACCCACCATGCTTGTGGTTTATGTATGAGTAGCCTTTCCTTCTGACATTGGTCGATTGAACCCACCATGCCTGTGGTTTATGTATGAGTAGCCTTTCCTTCTATCATTGGTAGATTGAGCCCACCATGCTTGTGGTTTATGTATGAGTAGCCTTTCCTTCTGACATTGGTCGATTGAGCCCACCATGCCTGTGGTTTATGTATGAGTAGCCTTTCCTTCTAACATTGGTCGATTGAGCCCACCATGCCTGTGGTTTATGTATGAGTAGCCTTTCCTTCTCAAAGGTATTATCAACAATTACGTAAGCAAGAGTAAGCTGGAAAACAACAAAATCGATTGAGAAAGAACTAAACACGTTTGAAGACAAATGCCTAAGAAAAATAATCTGTGTAGAATGGAATAAATTCAAGACTAATATTGAAATAAGAGAAATGGCCAAGTAACCAAATATCTCATCTACAATTAAGGAGAGAAGTTGGACATGTGTCGGACATGTGTTGAGAAGAGACAACAAGAGAATTCCAAAGTAGGCACTTCTGTGGGAAACATCATGATAAAGAGAAATAACTAAAGAGGCACTAAAAAGAACACTTATAAGAGAAGCAAGGTTGGCAGGCATAGACTCATTAGATAAGATGAAACATCTCGTCCAGAAAAGAGATGGGATGAGAAAAACACAAGCCCTATGCGGCGTCTAACGGTGTGAGAGGTATGAAGCCTTTCCCCTTCCCATGTTAACTGATAGGCAGCAGTGGTTTGTTTTCCCGTGGATAGAGAAGCTGTGAATGCGGCGCTTACTTGCATGGATTACCCCGATGTTGGACACGTTTTGCAACTGATGCAACTGTTGTCAGTTCCATCTGTTGCACCCAACCTGTCATTATAGGGCAGGCCTTCATCTGGTCTTTAGTTGGTGAAGTCAGATCTGCAGTTCCGTTTCCATGATGAAATTTAACGAATATGATTTCAATAGCGGTAACAATTTTACTTTTCGAAACTTAGTCCGGGTTGAGGCATACATCATGATCTTATCGATTTCGTACCGAAGGGTTCCTTTACGTGCTGAAATGGTCCGTTTCTGATAGGACTAGGCACTTGGTCTCATGTACATATCTTGAGATCATGGGAGAGCGAAGATATGTTTAACGAGATCGTTCCACGGAAGATCAGTCTTCTTGTTCTAAGTGTTCACACGTTAAAAGGGCGTGGATACTTATTTTTTCTTTATTTTTTTTTTTGGTTTCGTTCGCCAGCTTTTACCTCTGACGAAGTCCCTAAAGACTGGGAACTGAATTTTGCGTGTTAATCCATTTTCCCCTGGCAGCCGTGTGCGCGGGGTTCCTCGCCGTTTTTTTTTTTTCACGTAATTTTTTCACATCTTTTCCGTCGATGAGTAATTGACGTCAAGCCGGGTCTCGCTGCTGAGACCAGGGGTTGTTGCCGCAGAGAGAATTCAGAAATAAAAATCTTAACCGGTGCAGCCGGGATTTGAACCCACAACCTCTCTGTCTCGAGGCAAGACCAGCCAGTCCCCCGGCGTGGAAACGTTGTATTGCTAGTTTACAGCAACGTCACGGTATCTGCGCCTTTCTGCACCGACACATCCGACTTCGGTATTGATGAGTAGATTTAATACTTTTTGCCCGGATAGCGGCCATTTAGAACTACTCCTTTCAAGTTTTAACTGCCAAGGGTTCTTTAACGTGCGCAATGCCACGTGTGCGTCCCGGTTTTTACCCAGTTTTATGAGAGGACTAGACATCGGATCACACTACCCAGAGAGGACTAGACATCGGATCTCACTACACAGAGAGGGCTAGACATCGGATCTCACTACACAGAGAGGGCTAGACATCGGATCTCACTACACAGAGAGGGCTAGACATCGGATCTCACTACACAGAGAGGGTTAGACATCGGATCTCACTACCCAGAGAGGACTAGACATCGAATGTCACTACCCAGAGAGGACTAGACATCGAATGTCACTACCCAGAGAGGGCTAGACATCGGATCTCACTACCCAGAGTGGGCTAGACATCGGAGCTCTCTACCCAGAGACCAGGAGAGAGTAAATCCACGAAGAAGAGACCACGGATTCGATTTTTCAAAAATTCCCTCCGCTTGTGGCGGGGATCGAACACGGGACATTCTTGTCGAGAGTCTGACGTCTTACTTCTAGACCACCCAGTCCTCCACGGAGGATTCAAACTGCGTATTTCTGAAGTGAGAACTCCAGTTTTAACGGCACATCAAGAATGGAAATATTGAACGCCATAAAGATAACGTCAAGCTTGTAATCAATAGTGGTGATGATATGAGGACGATATAATGATGATGATCGTAGACGATGGCACGACTCGTTAGTTCTTGGACACCGGAAGTTTATGTTGAAAAAAAACGTAAAATAGAAATAAACACACATAATAATAGAAAGATAAGACAAACTGCAACGTTTCGGCAAAAGCCTTCATCAGGTGTGAGCCGCGATAGCTCAGTGGTTAGTGAACTGAACTACAAAGGACAAGAGTCCGGGCTCGATCCTGACCGACGGCTGCCTGGTTCACCCAGCCTTAAGTGAGTACCGGATTTTTTCCGGGAAAGTAAAGCGGCACGGGCGTAATACCGACCACAATACCGTACAAATCATGTGCCGAAGGTCTGTAAAAATTATGGTCACTAACACCATATTCCCTGTACGCCACTTGGCGTGACGGGGGCACTTCACATTTTACTTTACCCATATATAATGTACTAAATATTTAATACTGCGCAGGCTGCGAATATAACAGCAGTGAACATATTTAAAAAAAAAAAAAAAAACATAAAATGATATGGAGCGTGTATCCAAGCTTGTGTTTAACTATTATAATTTGTTTATTACACCTCATGAAGTAAAAGTAAAGAAAGTAAAGTACCCCTGTCACGTCAAGTGCCGTATAGGGAATATGATGTTGGTGACCATAAATTTTACAGACCTTCGACACATGATTTTGGGAGTAATGTGGTCGGTATTACGCCCGTGCCACTTTACTTTCCCAGAAAAAAAATCCGGTACCCATTAAAGGCTGGGTGAACTGGAAACCGTAGGTTGTGATCGAACCCTACCTCTTGTCCTTTGTAGTCCAGTTCACTAACCACTGAACTATCGCGGCTCACACCTGATGGAGGCTTTTGCCGAAACGTTGCAGTTTGTCTTATCTTTCTATTAGTTTAGCTGATTATTACCATTCATGTTTATTTTAAACGTAAAATACTATTGGGCAGTAAAACTAATAGGGAACACAACAACATAAACAACATATAACGCTTCGGCTAAAGGTTTTCATCAGAACGAGAACAATAAACAATGATCGCGTCCTTGTTCAACACGAAGAATAACGGGTAAGAGATCCGGAAGTGGTAGATGTTGCCAGGAGCTAAGATCATCTTGGTCATTTGGTATACAAATAGGACATGGAAGAAGTGAGTAGTAAAAAATACACACAAGAGAGAGAGATAGAGAGAGAGAGAGGTGAGAGGATAAAAACCAGGATGTTGACGTGACGATTGCAAACAGTAGCTTTCCTGATTTTTCTGTTCTGCTGAAAAAGTATCCTTAACATATAGATGTGAATCATGGACAATAGGACAACAGACAAGAAAATCACTGGGAGCATTAGAAATGAGGTTTTACAGAAGAATGTTGAGAATACCATTGACAGCTAAGAAGAGTAATGAAAACGTTCTGAAAGAGGTCAAAGCAAAGGGAGAGCTTATTAGGAAGAAACAATCATCATTTTTGGCTATGTAATGAGAAGGGAACAGCTGGAATATACAGTGACAAATGGGAAAAATGAGAAACGAAGAGATAGGGAAAGCAAAGAGAAAGGACACCAGACAACTTAAGAGAATGGCTTGGCAGAAGGTCAACAACAGAAATTATAAATAACAGTCGAGATTGAAAGTTGTGGAAAGACATGACCACCTACACTAGCAGGCATGGCACTTGATGATGATGCTGATGGTGATGATGATGATGATGATAAAGATTTGTAGCTTGTCCATTCTAGAGATATTGCAAAGCTAGGCTTTCTTTATCAACAAATCCCACTACGGCGATGGCTACGATCGTCACCCTGTTGGTTAATCTGTTTCGACGAAGACTCAGGGGGCGGGCGGATTAAAGTATGGCTTGACCTGTGGACTACTGCAGTATCTAAGCATTTCGTTCGTCATATTCGACCACAACGGCATCTATTTTGGGTACTGCTGGCCTAGAGTGTCGATCGTAATCTGTTATGACACAGAAAACGATAAAGAAAGGCCAGACGACAGAAAGGGCAAATCGGAAAATCCTCCAACTAGGTGACATTTTCATCTCTGCGAGCAGGGCCGGCTGTGGTTTGATTTACGTCAGCCGACCATAGCTCGTATACCTGAACATGTTACGCTAGTGGGGGTTTTCCAGGGGTTCCTTTTCTGCCCGCTGGCCTTCTCTATAACTGGATGTGGCCTTGCTAGGCTAGTGCTATTCAACAATAATAGCATCCAGTGGAAGGCCCAATGAGAGATGGCTATTCTGTATATGATCTTCTGTTGATGCCATTAACAAAGGACTCTTGTGAGTATCGTGCTCCTGGGAGGATTGTGTCATTGTGGCGAATGTATCCTTGTGAGGATTGTGTCCTTATGAGGATTGTATCCTTGTGAGGATTGTGTTACTGTGAGGATTGTATCCTTGTGAGGATTGTGTTACTGTGAGGATTGTGTCTTTGTGAGGATTGTGTCCTTGTGAGGATTGTATCCTTGTGAGGATTGTGTTACTGTGAGGATTGTATCCTTGTGAGGATTGTATCCTTGTGAGGATTGTGTCCTGTGAGGATTGTGTCCTGTTAGGATCAGTGCTCGTGTGAGGATTATGTCCTTATGATGATTGTGTCCTTGTGACAATCTTGTCAGAGCTAGCGGATCAATTACTCGTGCAGATTTTAAATCAACGGCCTGCATCAGTCCATCCGCGCGCTTTCATGAAATTGCCTGTCTCCCTGCATCCAAGTGGCGGACTTTTTTTTTCGGACCAACAGGGTTCTGGGGTTCACCCAACCTCTAAAAATTGGTACCCAAAAAAATCTCTTATATTTTTCTGGGATATAAGGAGTGGCTTGGCGTGATACTGGTCAACAACACACAAAATGTGCAGTTGGTTATTGAAAAATACTCCGGCACACCGAACGAGTTCATAAGTGATCGGATATCCCCCTCAAGAATCTCAACATAATCTTAGAAGAACCCTGTCTCATGTGCACGAACTCTGTAGCACGGCCTGCATTTAATTACAACTGTGTAGAGATAATGACCACCTTTTAGATCTACTCTTTTGGACTTTAACAGCCAATGGTTCTTTAACGTGCGCAAGTGCACACGGGACTCTCGCCATCTGTTTATTGCTGTTATCCGAGAGGGCTAGACATAGGATCTTGCTTTCCAGAAATCAGGGGAGGGAAACGTCATGAAGAAACCACACTTTAATTTTTCTTACTTTTTTTTAATCACAACCGCCTGCCGTGGGATTTGAACTCGGGTCTTTCCTGTCATGAGGCTGGCATTGTTCTTTTCTAGATTAACAAATAGTTGTGTGTGTTGTCCTTGATTAACAAATAATTGTGTGTGTTGTCCTTGATTAACAAATAGTTGTGTGTGTTGTCCTTGATTAACAAATAATTGTGTGTGTTGTCCTTGATTAACAAATAGTTGTGTGTGTTGTCCTTGATTAACAAATAATTGTGTGTGTTGTCCTTGATTAACAAATAGTTGTGTGTGTTGTCCTTGATTAACAAATAATTGTGTGTGTTGTCCTTGATTAACAAATAGTTGTGTGTGTTGTCCTTGATTAACAAATAATTGTGTGTGTTGTCCTTGATTAACAAATAGTTGTGTGTGTTGTCCTTGATTAACAAATAGTTGTGTGTGTTGTCCTTGATTAACAAATAGTTGTGTGTGTTGTCCTTGATTAACAAATAATTGTGTGTGTTGTCCTTGATTAACAAATAGTTGTGTGTGTTGTCCTTGATTAACAAATAATTGTGTGTGTTGTCCTTGATTAACAAATAGTTGTGTGTGTTGTCCTTGATTAACAAATAGTTGTGTGTGTTGTCCTTGATTAACAAATAATTGTGCGTGTTATCCTTGATTAACAAATAGTTGTGTGTGTTGTCCTTGATTAACAAATAATTGTGTGTGTTGTCCTTGATTAACAAATAATTGTGTGTGTTGTCCTTGATTAACAAATAATTGTGTGTGTTGTCCTTGATTAACAAATAATTGTGTGTGTTGTCCTTGATTAACAAATAATTGTGTGTGTTGTCCTTGATTAACAAATAATTGTGTGTGTTGTCCTTGATTAACAAATAATTGTGTGCGTTGTCCTTTTATAGATTAACAAATAATTGTGTGTGTTGTCCTTGATTAACAAATAGTTGTGTGTGTTGTCCTTGATTAACAAATAATTGTGTGTGTTGTCCTTGATTAACAAATAGTTGTGTGTGTTGTCCTTTTATAGATTGACAAAAAAATTGTTTTGCGTGCTGTCCTTTCCTGGATAAAAAAAATAATTGTGTGTTGTCCTTATCCGGGTAAAAAATAATTTTACTTTTATCCTTTTGTTAATAAAAATATTTTTTTGTGTGCTGTCCTTTTCCGGATTACAAAAAAAATTACTGCGTGTGTTGTCCTTTCTAAGGATACAAAAATAATACATGATGTCCTCTTTCAGTGTCAGAAAATATTGAAGAAAACATATTGGTTAAACACATACAAACACACACTCGCGCGCATCACAAACACACACATTCGCGTGAGCGCGTGCAAGCGATGTAAAAAAAACAAAAAACCAATGTTCATCAATTTATATATATATACACTAACAGACAAAATCGATGTTGATGCAAACATTCTTTTATCGAATGCTGGACCAGAATAATTCTGCTCTGGAAAAAGACCTTAAGACGCAAATGTCATTTTTTTAAAAAATTCTGCTTGTGATTTTTTTTTTCCCACTTCAGTGTGTAAAAATAAAAAAAAAAAAACACCGGAGCGTATCGGTGGCTGAGCGGCTTGTATATTCGCTTCCTAATCAGAAGGGTGCAGGTTCGATTCCCAGAAGTCATCATCATCATCATTGAGTGCCGTCTCCGCATCGAAGGTTGGCTACCATGGAGCTTCATTCCACTCTGTCTCTTGCTTTGATGGTGCAGATTGTCATAGGTTGACGTGTCCATCTTTTGAAGTTACTCGTCCATGTTAGTCTTGGTCTGCCTCTGCCTCTTTTACCTTGCATTTTCCCTTCCAATATTTTTTTTTATTAGGCTGTTGTGTCTTTTCAATGCCCCAAAAATTTCATTTGTCTTATTCTAATTGTGTTTAGTAGTTCTCTTTTCATGTTTAGTTATTTTAAGACTTCATCGTTTGTTTTCTTTTCTTTCCATCCAATTCTACCTATTCTTCTATAAATCCACATTTCAAAGGCAATTTTCTGTTCTGTTTTCTTATCTAATGTCCGTGTTTCTGCACCATATAGGAATATTGAGAAGATGTAACATTTTGCTACTCATAGTTTTAGCCCTGGTGTTATTTGTTTTGATGTTAGTATATTTTTCATGGCATTAAAATTACTTTTTGCCATTCCTATTCTTTTGTTTAACAAATGAAAAGAAGATTAGAGGCCACAGAGATGGGATTTCTCAGAAGAATGTTGAAAGTTCCCTGGACAGCTAAAAGACCAATGAGGAAGTTCTCAAAGAGGCCTACACAAAAATGGAGCTCTTTAAAAACATCAGAAAGAAGCAATCAACATTTTTCGGGCACGTCATGAGAAGAGGAAAGTTGGAATACTTGGTTACAACTGGCAAAATAAAAGGAAAGAGAGATCGCGGACGACAAAGAGAGAAGATGCTAGATAGCTTGGTGTCATGGCATGGAAAACAGTCAACAACAGAACTGATACGATGCATTGTAGATAGAAGATTGTGGAGGGACATGATGACCTACGTCAACCGGTATGGCACATGATGATGAATCATTTGTTTATTTCAGTTGTGCATTTTCCATCACTGGTTATAGTATGTCCCAGGTAGTTGTAGCTCTGAACTGTCTCCAGGTGTATTCCTTCAACTTTGATATTTAATTGTAGGTCTTGAGAATTTCTTTGTTTATGATCCCAGAAGTAGTCGCTATTTTTGTTCTGATCGACAAGGCCCCGGGGTTTACCCAGTCTCTAAAAAATGGGTTCCTGACATTTTAATCCGACATAAAGGCATATATATATATATATATATATATATATATATATATATATATAAAGACAGTTTTTTGTAACCATTTTGAGTGTAAAATAAAAGAAAGATTTATATTTTATCTTCCCGGAAAGACACACTCAAACAAATCACCAAACGTAAATATAAAGGCACAGATAAAGTACGAGACTTGAAACGGCGTCTTAGCACGCGAGTTTTCACCCATATGTGCTTCATCGCCTATTCATAGGTGCTCCGAGACTCCTGGATAGTGTCGCTTTAAGCATTGAAAGTCACGATGCTGCGAGGCGGGAATCCTTAACTTCCAAGTGTACGACCCAAGTACCCATTTCTGCCAGCGGCTGGGTCGACCGTGGGGGTACTTTTTTTTCTTCAACCACAAGTACAAGTCACACTGCTTCCAGCGAGAATCGAACACGGTTGTCCGAACGTCGGTAGTCCAGTCGGGTGGTTTTCTTTACTAGGCTACCGATGCTCCCCAAAAGTATTCACCCACCCAAAGTATTAATGACAAACAACGGCGAACTTCAAAGACAAACATGGAAAAAATAACAGCCACACAGACAGAAACAACCACGCGCAGAGACAGACACAGAGAAACAGCTATATACAAGTATAGACAGGCTGATAGACGGAGACAAACTACGTGCGGGCAGATATACCGGTATATAGGGACAGAAACAACCCACACAGACATACTCAATCAACCACACAGACATACTCAATCAACCACACAGACATACTCAATCAACCACACAGACATACTCAATCAACCACACATACCAACGTCATCACAACTATATACCACACTTTTTACAGAGTTACCTCGGTGGCCTAGTTGGTAAAACCACCCGACTGGGCTACCGACGTTCGGACAACCCGTGTTCGATTCCCGCTGGAAGTAGTGTGAGTTGTACTCGTGGTTGAAAAGAAAAGTACTCACGCAGTCGACCCAGCCGCTGGTATATATGGGTACCAGTGTATTACTCTGGGAAGGTGAGGAATGCCGCCACCTCGCATCGTGAGTTTCGATGCTTGAAGCGACAGTATCCAGAAGTCTCCGGACTCTTCTGTAAAGGCGGCCGAACACATATGGGTGAAAACTCGCGTGCTAAGACGCCGATTCATGTCTCGTACTTTACAAATCAATTCAGAGGAAGAGGCATGTTTACAGCACTCGGAAAACAATGACTTTACCTTTAACTTTACTTTTCACAGAGTAAAACAAGGTCTCCACAATGTGCACTAGTTCATACAGAGCCTATCTCTGACAATATCCCTGGCCCAAGTTGACCTGTTTTAACGATAGCACACCAAAGTTACTGACGCCTAGATCTCAGCATGAACCCACAGTGAGCTTGTCCCCACGTCTTTGAAACATTACGCGCTAACATTGGAAGATCACAGTTAGTCATTCGCTGATTGTCTACAGCAAGCACGTTTACCGTTGGTGTGATGAATTGTGTCGTTAAGTCAACATTTATCTCAACGATTCCCTGATATCGACCCCCTACCATCAACTGTAACATCGAGGCAGAACGATGGCCCCCCTTTATCTGCACATGCTTAAAATACGCTTAAATAAATGTATAGCTCAATTCTTCTTATTCTCCTCTCTTCTTTTTTATCATCATCTCCCCTCATTGTTCCTTTTTCTTCTTCTCCTTCCTATTCTTCCACTGCTGTTTGTCACCGATGCCCTACTTGATTTACTTATGTGTGTAAAGGTCAAGGTAAAGTACGAGACTTGAATCGGCGTCTTAGCACACGAGTTTTCATCCATGTGTGCTCGGCCGCCTATCCAGAAGTGTTCGGAGACTAATGGACAGTGTCGTTTCAAAGATCGAAGCTCACGATGCGAGGCGGCATTCCTCACCTTCCAGAGTACTTCCCTGGTACCCATTTCTGCCAGCGGCTGGGTCTACCGTGGGGGGGGGGGGGGATTATGTGTGTCTTTCCAGGAAGATAAAATACACGGTCTTCTTCTTTTGTACACTCAGGGGGATTATAAGAAACTGTGTTTTAAAATGTTAAAAAATAACATGTGTGGTTAAAATGGAATTTATCCCCCCCCCCCCCCCCCCCCCCCCTCAACAAACTCTCAGAATTGACACTTTAAAAAAATCTTTTTGCGTTGAGCATTAGCTAATAAAATTCAAACAGAAATATTTGCTTTGACTAAAAACTGTACGTTTTGTGCGCAATGTCTCAAATTGAAAATAAATTCATTGAACTACCAGTTGTAAGAATGCTCGTAATGTACAAGACATAGGACAGCTTTATCCATATTTTCTAAGATAAGAATTAAAATATCACTTTGAAATACAAACGAACAACCGTGCAATGCTTCTTCTTGACTCCTTAAACCATTACGGATGTCGAGCAAGCTGTGTTATAACTTCCTCTCCACTGGCAACAAAAGTCTATGTTATAATCATCATCATCGCACTTTGGGCAGACCCATGGGTGCACTGATCTTCTGCTACCTAGACATGCTGATAACCTCTGAGAAGAACGCTCGCTAACCCACGTGCACGTACTTCGCTGCAAGGTCTCGGAACCATCATTACGAACGCGTTGCTTGTCAATTTCAATGATTGAAACCTAACATAAGGCAGCATCAGCTATTGAGTTATACTGCTGCACGGTGTTAGGTCTGATAAGCCATGGACGAGACTGTCACAGCTGGCTCAGCCTCAATCTACGTCATGCTGTAATTGCCTGATATTTTCACACTATCTTCCTATGGGCAAAGGCGTAGCGCGGAAAGTAGGGAGCGCTTAAAGGCGGTTGATAAGGTTGTAGCATTATAGGCGCAAAATATAAAACATAAAGTAGTCCAGTACAATAAACTAAAGTAGTAGGTTAGGGGCGCAATCGTTGTCTAACTTCGGGAGCTAGTTTATTATGACTCCATACAGGCCTCCCGAACATTTATACTCTGTTTGAACAATGCAGGTTACGCTGGCTTGGCCACGGACACCGTATGAAAGATGGTCGTGAGCTGTGTTTTTCATCCGAATCCTGTTTGATTTTCCGATTGCTTACGATGAATGATTTTGATATCATATGACGAAGGACAATTCAGCTGCGTTCACTCTTGGTGCCGCTGGATGTCCTTATGTCTTTTGGCGAGATACTCTACGGCCATCAAGCAGATGGCAAAAAAAAAAAAATGGGGGGCGCCCAAAACTTCGATTTGTAGACGTGTATAAACGTGACATGAAGACTCCAAATCAAACAAGAAGCAGACAGATCCATAGAAAAACAGAATATGCGACACAAGAAAAAACCCCAAAAAATGTCTAGGAGCGCTGCAAAATCCATAGTCAACTATAACTGACGGATGCTACTATTCAGGCCGAAATCGCTGACAATCCACGTTGCGCCACTGACTATATGTACCTCGATCTCTGTTCCGTTCTAAACAAAAAATAGTAGAGAGCCCCGTCACGCCAAGTGACGTTTAGGGAATATGGTGTTAGTGACCATAATTTTTACAGACCTTCGGCACATGATTTTTGGGATAATGTGGTCGGTATTACGCCCGTGCCGCTTTACTTTCCCAGAAAGATATCCGGTACCCATTTAAGGCTGAATTAACCTGGAAGCCGTTGATCAGGATCGAACCCGATCTCATGTCCTTAGTAGTCCAGTTCACTAACCACTGAGCTATCGCGGCTCCCTGTTCCGTTCTAGTGGTGAGAATTCTCGACTTGTTGTGTGTACCCAGTAAAGGTATATATTTACAAGGCACTGTCTAGGTGGACAAACTCTCACTCTCTCTTGGTTCCTGTAAATAGTTCCAGGCAATAATCCAGCAAAGTCTATGTTACATGGAACATCTTTTATACTACCTTCAACTGTTTAAATGATCGAACTGGCTTCACATTTCCGTATCGTTGATTTTTCGCACCCTGGTATATGGACTAAATATGAATATCAAAAGACTAAAACTATGATCATAAACAAAGAAAATACTCAAAACCCACTAGTGGATATTAAAATTAAAGGAATAGACCTGAAGACAGTTCAGAACTACAACTACCTTGGACATACTATTAACCAGTGATGGAACTGAAATAAACCAAAGAATAGGACGGGCAAAAAGCAATTTTAATGTCATGAAGAACATACTAACATCAAAACAAATAACAACAGGGCTAAAACTAAGAATAGCAAAATGTTATGTCTTCTCAACATTCCTATATGGTGCAAAAACATAAACATTAGACAAGAAAACAGAACAAAGAATTGAAGCATTTGAAATGTGGATTTATAGAAGAATAGGTAGAATTAGATGGAAAGAAAAGAAAACAGACGAAGAAGTTTTAAAACAACTAAAAATGAAAAAAAGAACTACTAAACACATTTAGAGCAAGACAAATGAAATTTCTGGGTCATGTTAAAAGACACAACAGTCTAATAAAAGTAATATTAGAAGGAAAATACAAGGTAAAAGAGGCAGAGGCAGACCAAGACTAACATGGACGAGTAACATCAAAAGATGGACAAGTCAGCCTATGGCAATCTGCACCATCAAAGCAAGAGACAGAATGGAATGGCGCACCATGGTAGCCACCCTTCGATGCGGAGAGGGCACTCAATGATGATGATATATTATTATTGTGGTCACATTACTTACCTAAATGATGTATACTCTTTTTATTTGTGTTTTTTTTCAACGAAATGTTTAAAACCTTTCATGTTATATCCATACATGTCAAATACACAGAGATAACAAGATACAGGGTTAAGGCATAAAAATGCGAAGCTGCAGTAAAGCTGAATATGAGGAAAAATTAAAAAATAAAAAAGGTATGTAAGAAGCTTTACGTGACAAGTGGACGACACAGACTAAACAACGTTTCGGCTCAATAGGCCTTCATCAGGAACAAACAATAAAAACACACACACACAAATTAATAACGAAACAACCAAAACAAAAACAATCGAAATGTGTTAAAGAAAACAACAACAAAAGTAAAACTATCCTGTCAAATCCAAAATAAAATCGTAACCAAGTGCGGCTGTCGTGAACGTCGAAAATCGTGCGAAAAAGTGCGTAAATGTAAACAGAACCAGATGAGTAAACACAGGGGTCAGTGTGCAAACACAAAGGAGAAAGAATCGAATAGTAGTCTGACAGGTGTAAAAAGACGCTAAGAGTGAGATGTCTGAGAGTGGGGTACAGTAAAAATAAATGAGGGGTAAGAAGCACAGAAAAAAAAAATTTTTATAGAGGAGAAAACCGAAGTGTCTCATAAGGGACTAGAGGAGAAGAACTATAAAAAGTATGGCATAGTAAGTAGACCAAAGAACCCAAATATGTGTAGTAGAGAAGGCTATGCAAAAGGGAAGGAGCAAGCAAAAAGAAACTATGCGTATGAGTGTGATACATTCATACCTCTCGGGGTCAGCGAACCATACTGGACTATAAGGCGATTTTCCAAAGTATAGCGGCTGCGGTCGCCAGAGTGACAAAGGACAAGACCAGTGACACGGATGTCGTCTTTGCCCTTGTGATCAGGGGAGTTGAAGTGGGAAGATACCGGAGTACCAGTATTTTGTTGACATCACGTAGATGTTCACAAAATCTTTCCGCTAATCTTCTTCCAGACTCACCAATATAGGTCATATGGCATCGTTGGCATATGATGGCATAAATGATGTTGCGGGACACACATGTGAAGCTATGCTTGATCTCGAACCGTCCATTAGGGAACAAAACCGAGTCAGCAGGGAGCACATAGGCACAGGTAATACAGTTTCGACCACAAGGGGCCGTACCGAAGTGTTGAGGGTGGGAGCAAGGGAGATGGCTCCTAACCAAAATATCTCTCAAATTCCTGTCGCGCTAAAGGCGATCATCGGGGGATCACTAAAAAGTAGACGGGTAGTGGGATCAGAGAGGAGAATGGAACGGTAGCGGTTGAGTATCCTCACAGCAGCTAAGTTGTGGGATGATATGTGAGGGTGAGTATAGTTCTCTCAGAAGGGGGGCGGTTGTAAGGGGTGAGTGCCTCGGGACGGGAGATAAGGAGGACCCGCTGGAGGGCAGACTGGAGGATCGAGTCTGATAAAGCCGGCGGCTGAAGAAACCTAACATGAGGTGAGCCTGTAGGAGGAAATCTTGGTCATCCTGGCAGATGCGACGGAGACGCAATAACTGAGAGAACGGAATAGAATCACGACAAGAAGGTGAATGGGATGAAGTGTAGAGAAGATAGCAATGGGCGTCTGTGGGTTTATAGAAAATCGAAGTATGGAGGCCAGAAGTACCCAAAGAAACGATAAGATCTAGGAAGGTGACAGAGGAAGTGGATGTACAAGATGTGAACTTGATAGCTTTGTGATAGCCACTAATGTGGTCGATAAACCTGGAGAGGTCATCCTCAGGTAGATCGGTAAGTCCGAAGCAGTCATCAATGTACCGAAGGTATATGATGGGAAGGGGACCTTGATATGAATTGAGAAATTGGTACTCAAGGTAGCCCATAAACAGGCAAGCATAGCTAGGGCCCATCTTGGTGCCCATGGCTACTCCACTAACCTGATCATAGAAGTCACCATTGAACTCAAAGGTATTGAGGTTGAGTACAAGCTCAGTAAGGCGGAGAAGAGTGGCAGTATCCACAGAGGGGTGTTGTCTCTGGTCAAGAAAGAAACGTAGAGCTAAGAGGCCGTCGGAGTGAGAATAGAGGTGTAGAGGTGTAGAGGGAGCAAACATCAAGGGTAAAAGTCGGTATGAGCGACCATGGGAGAGAGAGATAGAAGAGAAGATATTAAGTGCATGGTTAGTGTCCTTGACATATGAAGGAAGACTGGCAACCATGGGCTGGAAGACACTGTCTAGATAGTCAGATATGTGTTCAGTCGGGCATGCACACGCAGACACGATGGGGCGTCCTGGATAGTCGATTTTGTGAATTTTGGGGAGCATATAGAAAGATGGTTTCCCAAGACCACTATTCGGGATAATAAGGCGAGACGCGCTAGGGGGAAGGAGGTGGTCACGGATCAGTTCTTAGATGGTAGATTGGACCTGTTTATTGTGGGGACAGTAGCGTCATCAGGACGGGGTTTATAAAACGTGGTATTGGATAGTTGTTTGTTGCCCTCTGAAATGTATAAGTCTCTGCGCCCAAACTACCACCGCTCCCCCTTTATCGGCCGGTTTGATGACAATGTCTTCTCGGCGGCGGAGATTAGAGAGGGCTCGAAGCTCAGAGGGAGATAAATTAGAGCGGTGAAGTTTTCTAGGGCACAGTTGTAGTATCTCACGTGAGGTGACATTAATGTAGTGATCGGTACATTGATGACTGCGTCGGACTTACCGATCTACCTGAGGATGGACCTCTCCAGGTTTATCGACCACATTAGTGGCTATCACAAAGCTATCAAGTTCACATCTTGTACATCCACTTCCTCTGTCACCTTCCTAGATCTTATCGTTTCTTTGGGTACTTCTGGCCTCCATACTTCGATTTTCTATAAACCCACAGACGCCCATTGCTATCTTCTCTACACTTCATCCCATTCACCTTCTTGTCGTGATTCTATTCCGTTCTCTCAGTTATTGCGTCTCCGTCGCATCTGCCAGGATGACCAAGATTTCCTCCTACAGGCTCACCTCATGTTAGGTTTCTTCAGCCGCCGGCTTTATCCAGACTCGATCCTCCAGTCTGCCCTCCAGCGGGTCCTCCTTATCTCCCGTCCCGAGGCACTCACCCCTTCCAACCGCCCCCCTTCTGAGAGAACTATACTCACCCTCACATATCATCCCCACAACTTAGCTGCTGTGAGGATACTCAACCGCTACCGTTCCATTCTCCTCTCTGATCCCACTACCCGTCTACTTTTTAGTGATCCCCCGATGATCGCCTTTAAGCGCGACAGGAATTTGAGAGATATTTTGGTAGGAGCCATC
>JAVIAB010000126.1:20039315-20156815 GCA_032433765.1 Megaustenia siamemsis
TCTTGTCGTGATTCTATTCCGTTCTCTCAGTTATTGCGTCTCCGTCGCATCTGCCAGGATGACCAAGATTTCCTCCTACAGGCTCACCTCATGTTAGGTTCTTCAGCCGCGGCTTTATCCAGACTCGATCCTCCAGTCTGCCCTCCAGCGGGTCCTCCTTATCTCCCGTCCCGAGGCACTCACCCCTTCCAACCGCCCCCTTCTGAGAGAGAACTATACTCACCCTCACATATCATCCCCACAACTTAGCTGCTGTGAGGATACTCAACCGCTACCGTTCCATTCTCCTCTCTGATCCCACTACCGTCTACTTTTTAGTGATCCCCGATGATCGCCTTTAAGCGCGACAGGAATTTGAGAGATATTTTGGTTAGGAGCCATCTCCCTTGCTCCCACCCTCAACACTTCGGTACGGCCCCTTGTGGTCGAAACTGTATTACCTGTGCCTATGTGCTCCCTGCTGACTCGGTTTTGTTCCTAATGGACGGTTCGAGATCAAGCATAGCTTCACATGTGTGTCCCGCAAATCATTTATGCCATCATATGCCAACGATGCCATATGACCTATATTGGTGAGTCTGAAGAAGATTAGCGGAAAGATTTTGTGAACATCTACGTGATGTCCAACAAAATATGGTACTCCGGTATCTTCCCACTTCAACTCCCTGATCACAAGGGCAAAGACGACATCCGTGTCACTGGTATTGTCCTTTGTCCACTCGGCGACCGCAGCCGCTATACTTTGGAAAATCGCCTTATAGTCCAGTATGGTTCGCTGACCCCGAGAGGTATGAATGTATCACACTCATACGCATAGTTTCTTTTTGCTTGCTCCTTCCCTTTTGCATAGCCTTCTCTACTACACATATTTGGGTTCTTTGGTCTACTTACTATGCCATACTTTTTATAGTTCTTCTCCTCTAGTCCCTTATGAGACACTTCGGTTTTCTCCTCTATAAAAATTTTTTTTTTCTGTGCTTCTTACCCCTCATTTATTTTTACTGTACCCCACTCTCAGACATCTCACTCTTAGCGTCTTTTTACACCTGTCAGACTACTATTCGATTCTTTCTCCTTTGTGTTTGCACACTGACCCCTGTGTTTACTCATCTGGTTCTGTTTACATTTACGCACTTTTCGCACGATTTTCGACGTTCACGACAGCCGCACTTGGTTACGATTTTATTTTGGATTTGACAGGATAGTTTTACTTTTTGTTGTTGTTTTCTTTAACACATTTCGATTGTTTTGTTTTGGTTGTTTCGTTATTAATTTGTGTGTGTGTGTTTTTATTGTTTGTTCCTGATGAAGGCCTATTGAGCCGAAACGTTGTTTAGTCTGTGTCGTCCACTTGTCACGTAAAGCTTCTTACATACCTTTTTTTATTTTTTAATTTTTCCTAACAAGATACAGGCAGTTTACAAGAACAGTTTGGCGGGGTGTCCACAACAGAAATGATAAACAGCTAGATAACAGATAGAAAGTTGTAAAGTGTCATGATCACCTACGCCAGCAGACACGGCAGTTGTTGATGATATGACAAAAAACATAAACGAACTGCGTAGAAATCCTATATTTACCACCTTGTGAAAACACTAAGGTGGGTTCTTTAATCCGGAATAGGCTGTACACATCTTGCGAAATATTTTTTTTTTTTTTTTTAGAAAATGTTTTGTTTTTCTTTCAATACATTATTTGATTAGGCGGTTGGCTTACCACGGCAAAAGCGGGGTTCGTACCCTGGCGAGGACACCTGGGTTTTACTAATTCCTTAAAAATTAGTAGGAGCCGCGATAGCTCAGTGGTTAGTGAACTGGACTACTACGGACAAGGGGTAGGGTTCGATCCCAACCGACGGCTCCGGGTTCACCCAGCCTTAAATGGGTACCGGATTTTTTCTGGGAAAGTAAAAGCAGCACGGGCGTAATACCGACACATTACCCCAAAAATCATGTGCTGAAGGTCTGTAAAATATAGGGTCACTAACACCATATTTCCCTATACGCCACTTGGCGTGACGGGGGTACTTTACTTTTTTACATTATTTGATAAATTGTATTTAAGAAGAGGGAGAAAAACAACAACAACAGAATCTGTCAGGTAACATTGATGATAATAATAATATTATTTTCACGGAGAACAGAATCCAAATAAATAGTGCTGATCTCATTTTCCTGGGCATGGGAAAGTCTGACAGCAGCAAGCACATGCAGGGTGGAGTACGACGACGGCTGCAGCCAGGCGGTGGCGGCCCTGGAACGAGCACTACGACGGTCTATAGTAAAGGCACATAGTAACTGCCTACACACACACGCACACTCTCACACGGTCACAATCCATCACAGAACGTGCGCCAGTGTGTGTGACCCACATTTCAAGCGTTATGATTGGCCAACCTCGCGGAGGAATTCTCTTACAATTTTTGCACACGATTTATTAAAAACTCAAAAATGTCTCATATTCAATACAAACCTTTTATAACCTTAGAAATATACATTTTAAAATAGTATATCTAACAATTATACTACTTGTCTACATAAGAACATCTCAACCGGCGACTATATACCCAATATAGTAACAAACACATTTACAATTCGGCATGATCTCATGAATAAAACATGAGAAGTAATACGTCAGTGTTTCTCAACCAATGAACAAGTGGCCGCAAGGTCAGCCTCGTGTAAGTCTAGCAGCCAATCAGAAGGGCTCATTGCCAAATGCCCTGTGCTCATTCACCCTTTTTTTAAGTTGCACCGGATTCCAAAGCCGTACCGAGTCGGAGGAAGATAAAGAGGAAAGCGATGAAAATATTGGAAATGTGAAGATTTATGAGGTAAATAAACGTTTCTACTTCACTTTTGTACTGAGAAAATGTACATTTCGTTAATGTACAGGATTTAGCGATGGTTGTTGTGTTTTGAACGGTGGTTTTTTTTTTATAACTTGTTGTGGATCTGAAAGGGGAACAATGGAGATGGATGGACCCAGGCAGAGATCCTGCGGTTGTGACGTCTTCTCACTGTGGAGTAAAACTGTAAATGAATAATTTGTAGTTGTCGCTGATTTCAATTTCCACAATGTTGCTTCACTGATGTTGTCGTGGTTAGGATTTCGCTGAAATGATTTCATATTTCAAGGGTGATGTGTTAAGTTCACGTCGAAGATCGAGAGGACTGTTATCATGAATGTAAATGTAGTAGTAGCAGGTTTTCCTGTTAACGGAACGTAGTCATCCCTGGACTTGTCGTTTGTGTTGTAGTTTTCATTGTTAAGAGAAGGCCAACCACATCATAATGGTTGTTGTTTGTAAACTAGTTACATCCTTCTAATATTTATTATGTTGCTGTACTTTACATTTGTCAGGGAGATAGCCTTTAATTTGTCATCTTGATCTTAGCCACAGCAGACACGTTCACCTAAACACTAACAGTAAACAAAAGTTGTTTATTTTATGAGATCATACGATACGTTACGGTTATTAGATGACTTTGTGTTTACAGTTTGTTTGTTGTTCTACAATAACATATTCCACAATTTCAAGTGTCAACATTTTTAGTGTTTATTTTTGTAGCAAGTTGATTTTAAGCTGAAAGCCTCAAGGCAAGGGACTCCCTGATTTTCATGGTTTATTTTCCATCATTTATGCTATAGTAGTTTGTAACAAGTGTCCATGATGTACTGATGTAGGTAGGATTTTTATTAAGACATAGTTTTGATAAATTATGAGTTGACAGCTTCAGTGATCAGCAGTACCCCATATTTATTATATACAAAAAGCAACAGATGTTTTTAA
Organism: Megaustenia siamemsis; assembly: GCA_032433765.1. NCBI lineage: Eukaryota > Metazoa > Mollusca > Gastropoda > Stylommatophora > Ariophantidae > Megaustenia > Megaustenia siamemsis. The sequence continues at coordinate 20,043,109 of JAVIAB010000126.1, forward strand.
AATGTTGATTTCCTTTCTTAAGTTAGTAAACTAAAAACCTCAAATAAACCATTTCAATGATCAATCAATGACATGAATGATTATAATGTTGGATGACAATGGTATAATCATGAATGATGGTATTATTTGTTAATATAATACACTATTGTTACATAATTTATTAAATATTTGTAAAACATTTTCAATCATTTTGTTTACTTACTATAGGGCTATCTCCTTAAGAAGTGGGATGTGCTTGATGATTTGTTATGGGGCTAGAGAAAAAGGCTACATGCCCAGTGCAGCTTGAGTCACATTGAAACCAGTAATTTATTATTTTCATAAAAATTAGGCTGTTCTGCAGCTACTTTTGGTTATAGTAGTTACTTGGTCAGCTGTAGTTTGTTGACCATGACAGTAGTAGTTAGCTGTGAGTTCCACTCGTGCTTGTCTTTGATCATTAATAACCCACAGGCAAGACTGTCTGACCGTAAAACATTGTTATAAAATCTTTCTTCTACCTTTCAGCTCCCTGTGGAGTATAAGTCTTCAACAAACACTTTCTAAGTTCTGTTTCTTGCCATTCTTTTAAGATCATTCCATGTCTTCCCCATCATCTTCATCTCTGCTTCTATCTATCTGTCTTCTCCAAGAATTCCTTGGTCTTCCTCTTTGTCTTTTCCCCAGGGGATTCCAGAAAGAGCCTGTTGTGTAATACTTTCAGTTGGCTTCCGCAGTGTATGTCCTATCCAGCGCCATCGTCTTCGCTGTATCTCTTTATCCACTGGTATTTGACTGGTACATTTCCATAATTCTATGTTTGTGAATTTGTCCTGTCATTTCCATCCATTTATTCTGCGAAAGCATCCATTAATAAAAGTCTGTATCTTAATGATTGTCAATTTTGTTGCTCTCCATGTTTCACAGCCATATAATAAGACTGACTTAACATTGTAGTTGAAACTTTTTATTTTTGTATTTAACCTAATTTCTTTGGAAATGTTTCCCAATTGTTATAAAATAGTACATATTAATTTGTTCAGTTTTCTTCTTGCGTGTTTTCGCTGTTATCTACTACTCTTTATCATCTACCCATGAAAGGATGTTAAATTGGTGTATTTACGGCGTACTACAATATTTTACATGTTTCAACCTAACACATCCAACATCAGCAAGGTCAGTTATGTTACCTAATTGCTTGACACACTGGTTAGATTGTCTCCAACCCCACCACGTTAGATTGTCTCCAACCCCACCACAGGCAGACATAGTAGGGTTTTGATCAGCTATGGATCACTTATCTTGACACAAGCAATCAGCTATCTCTGGTTGCATCTAACCCTGACACTGTGTGGAATTTTGCAGCCCACTTTGTTAAAAATTCTTGATTGACACTAGTTCCAGTTTATATATTCTTTAAACAGGTACAGTTTTATAAGGTTAGTTAATGTTTGAAGTAGGTGCAATATGGACATAACATTAGCAGTCAGAAACTGTACAGAGTATGTAACCAAGAAGTGCACACCATAAACAGGTGCTGTTGTTGGGTAGCATCTCTGGCTTAGAAATGTAGAAAAAAATGCAACTAGAACTGGTATGTAACAGACTCTGACAAGAAGGTGAAAATGGTGTAGACCTAGGCCAGTCTGGTCGATAACAATGAGTCTTATGGGCCAGAACTAGGATATTCAGTGAATGATGGTCATGACCATGCAAATGGAGAAACTGTTGCCCTGTAAGATACCGAAAGGCATGTAGTTCAAATACTGCTTTGCCAGTCAGTGATCAAGTTAAAGAAGGTACATCATCATGTGCCATACCGGTTTGCGTAGGCGATCATGTCCTTCCACAATTTTCTATCTACAGTGCATCGTATCAGTTCTGTTGTTGACTGTTTGCCATGCCATGAACCCAGATAACCAGTATTTTCTCTCTTTGTTGTCCACGATTTCTCTTTCCTTGTATTTCATTACATTTCCATAATTCTATGTTAATGATTTTGTCCTGCCATTTCCATCCTTTTATTCTGTGTAAGCATCCATTAATGAAAGTCTGTATCTTCATGGTTATCATTTTAGTTGTTCTGCATGTTTCACAGCCATATAATAAGACTGACTTAACATTCGAGTTGAACATTTATTTTAGTATTTAACCTAATTTCTTTGGACTTCTATATGTTTCCTAGTGCAACAAATGCTCTTCTTGTTTTTGATATCCTTATTTTGGTATCATTTTCTGTTCCTCTCTCTTTATTTTTATTTACAAAAAAATAAAGAGCCCCGTCACGCCAAGTGGCGTATAGGGAATATGGTGTTAGTGACCATAAATTTTACAGACCTTCAGCACATGATTTTTAGGGTAATGTGGTCGGTATTACGCCCATGCCACTTTACTTTCCCAGAAAAAAATCAGATACCCATTTAAGGCTGGGTGAACCCAGAAGCCGTCGGTTGGGATCGAACCCTACCTCTTGTCCTTTGTAGTCCAGTTCACTAACCACTGAGCTATCGCGGCTTCTTTCTTTCTTTATATTACTGCCCAGATATATGTAAGATTGTACATCTAGTAGAGGTATTTCTCCTATTTTTATTTGGTTATTGCCAACTGCATTCTCATAATTTTGGCCTTATCTCTATTTATTTTCAGTCCCATCTATTTTAAGTCTCATCAAGTATGCTCATTTTATCTTGCTTCAGTTGATTATTGTGTGGTAGGAGAGCTATGTCATCAGCAAAGTTTAAATCATCAAGTTGCTTGGTCAGTGACCACTGGATTCCATTTCTGTTGTTTTGAGTTATTTTCATAATCCAATCTATGGCCAGTAGAAAGAGAAATGGAGATAGAAGGCATCCCTGCCTTACCCATGTTCTTATTTCAAATGCTTCTGTAAGCTGTCCTTCATGCACCACACTACATCTCATTCCTTCATACATTGTTCTTATCACTTTATTAAACTTTGTGGGGATTCCGTAATGACTCAGCAACTACCAAGCATTCTTCTGTCTAAACTATCAAATGCCTTTTCGTAATCTATGAATCCAATATAAAGTGAGGACTGTAGTTCTAAACTTTGTTCAACTATTATATGTAGGGTGGTTATTAGATATTAGTGGTTGATTGGTGATTTCTCTAATTTCCTCGTTTGTTTTGAATTCGTTCCACGCTATACCAAGTATTTTCCTTAGACATTTATTTTCGAATGCGTTCAACTTTGTTTCTATATAAAAAATCTGTATGAAAGCTGTAAATTACATGATGAGACAGTGAATGTAAGATATATGTGAATGTTTTGTTCTAAAGCAAATCTGTCTTTCATTATGACAACAGGGATTACAGGAATTTGTTTAAAATATTTATAGATTTTTCAGGAATACATAAAACACTGCAGAGTATTGATTGTGATCTTAATATTGTTAAAGTCTGTGCTGAAATGTTATCTCTATGGTTTGGTTAATATCAAATGATTCCTTTTAGGATCTCACAGTTGTGGACTATATGATCATTGCATTACATTTAACTAAGTGGTGCAGAATTATGACATCTGATATTTTAGTTTTAGATAAAAGTATATTTATTTTACCGTTATGGTTTAATGTTCTGAATCATCTATAGTTCCAGTTTATTCTTTGTATCATGACTGTTATTTATTAATTTGGTCCCAATAATATTTATATTTAATGATTTGCTGATATACTTTGTAACAAATTCAAAGTTTATTTTTTATGTTTATGACTCGAGTTCTGGACCAAAAACTTGCTATAATTCAAGAGCAATTAGACTTAAGTCTTTATATAATACAAGGGCATTAAGAGTTAAGACTTGCTATAATAATACAAGGGCATTAAGAGTTAAGACTTGCTATAATACAAGGGCATTAAGACTTGCAATAATTTAAGGGCATTAAGAGTTAACACATGATATAAATTCAAGGGCATTAAGAGTTAAAATCTTGTTGTATATAATACAAGAGGAAAGTTGGAATACTTGGTTACAACTGGCAAAATAAAAGGAAAGTGAGATCGCGGATGACAAAGAGAGAAAATACTGGATAGCTTGGTGTCATGGCATGGAAAACAGTCAACAACAGAATTGATATGATGCACTGTAGATAGACCATTTGGAGGACCTGGACTTTGCTGATGACATAGTTCTCATCAGCAATCAGATAAAAACGATGCAGGAAAACACAAATGAACTATCATCAATAGCCAGCAAAATTGGGCTTGAGGTCAATCATGAAAAGACTAAAGTCATGAAAAGTTTAATTCCAACAAGTGACAAAATATACATGGAAAACAAACCAGTAGAAGAGATCGATCACTTCATCTATCTTGGAAGTCACATTGATCGAGAAGGGGATACGAGCAAAGAAATTAGAATCAGACTGGCTAAAGCAGCAATGTCTTTCAGAAGCCTTGAAAAGTTGTGGAAATCAAAACTCATTAGCACAAACACAAAACTTAGGCTATTCAAATCAAATGTACTATCAACCCTTACGTATGCGTGTGAAAGCTGGAAAACAACAAGAGATATAGAAACAAAGTTGAACGCATTCGAAAATAAATGTCTAAGGAAAATACTTGGTATAGAATGGAATGAATTCAAAACAAACGAGGAAATTAGAGAAATCGCCAATCAACCACTAATATCTTCAGTAATAAAGAAAAGACGATGGTCATACGTTGGACATGTGATGAGAAGAGATAATAATCGAATAGCAAAGCAAGCCCTCATATGGGAAACAACAGGTAAAAGAAAAAGAGGAAGACCCAGGGAGACACTGAGAAGAACATTGATGAGAGAGGCAAGAGCAGCAGGAATCGGCTCCCTCAATGAGATAGAACTGCTTGCACAGAACAGAGACAGATGGCGAGATTTGATAAAATATCTTTAAAAGAAAACTGCTAGAACAAAAATTCATATAGGAGAAGGTGTATCTTGGTCTACGCCCTATGGCCGGTTACGGCTCGAAAGGTCAATAGATAGATAGATAGATAGACTGTAGATAGAAGATTGTGGAGGGACATGATCACCTACGCCGACCGGTAAGGCACATGATGATATAATACAAGGGCATTAAGGGTTAAGTCTAAGAAGTGAGTAGGTTTTGAGTTGTCCTTTATTCAGTCTTGTGATTCTCCCTATTTGACGTAAAAAGCATAAAACTTTGTCCAAATTTTTGTAAAGAATGAGATGCCCTGTAGATATGTTTGTAGATATGTTGGAACCTGAATGCGATAGTACACAAATTATTTGTATTTGCAGTTAAATGTTTCACTTGTCAACTATGTTGTTTCCAATGCTTTAGTATTGCATATTTTCTGTAAATATTACCAAACTGGCCATTTTACAATTGTAATTTTCAGATTCGACTATGAAGCGTCGAAGTGAAGGAAGAAAGAAGGGACAGAACAGTACTAGCTCACCAGCTTTGGCTGGGGCGAATACTGTAAGAGCTGTACAGACATCATCACCATCATCAACGGCAAACCCATCATCATCTTCATCCAGAGCTGCTAAATCCAGACGCAGAAATGCCAACACAGTTTCTGGAGACTCAGCGGAAAACTCACCTCGTAGTTCTGGAACTCCAGAAGATGAAGGTCAGAGTACTCATACCAAGGTTCTTTCAAATGATCAGAAACAATCACATTCAGAAACAAAGACTCCAAGGCTAGACACTGAGAGGCATCCTCAAAATTCTAATTCTGAGAGACAAAAAATTGAAACTGTAGACAGCCCAGAGACTAATCCTGGCTTAAAACAAAATAATAAAAGTCAAACCAAGTCTGTAAACATCTCTTCATCTGTAGTAACAACTCCTGGTGTTACAACTACTACAACGAGAGGTGGTAGAACTGTCCGACAGCCTAGACGGGATCCAGACATCAAAATTGAACCTCACCCTCGTGTGAAACAACCAGCTGCTAACTCTCAATCTCCTTCTCCAGCACCAACTTCATCTCAAGTAAAATTAGAAACTGACTCACCAACATCTAAACAATCGTTTCAACTGCTGACTACATCAGGATCAGGAACCCCAATAACTGCTAACAAAAATTTATCACTTACAGTGACTAAACATGAAGTAACTGTGGAATCTAAACTCTCTAATGCTCTTTTATCAGGAACATATTCTTCAGCGCTCAATCCTATTTCGTCACATGCCACACTAACCTTTTCAGCATCGTCACAAGGAAGTCCAGTATCCATGGGCAATACATTTGTTAATACTAACCCCATCACTACCAATCTTACAACAACAACCTTTACTGGACCAAGTAACAGTAGTGTCAGCACCACCCCAGGTCAGATTATCATGCAAGGTGCAAACTCTTACTTTAAACCTTTATTTGCAACTGCATCTAATGCCCTTGTGACTCTCTCTGAGAGCACCCCAAAAGTGGGCCAGGTTACACATTCCCAAGTGGGTTTCCCACATGTAGTTAAAATGGCTGGGTATCAATTGGGTTTGGCACCTAGTCCTGGACAATCTAATAGCACTCCAGTTAACAATGTACCTGTTGATCAGAACCCACACACCAGCAGCTATTCAGCCTCATTAGCACCAGCTACCACAGTATCTATTTTAAGCCAACAGCTAAGTAGTTCAGTATGGACAAAGTCAAACCTACAGATGCCCATTGGAGTTATGACACCCACAAATCAGACATTCTCAAAAGTTTCACTTTCCGTTGTGACAGCAGAGCCTCAGCTGAGAATTGTCCAACAAGAAGCCACGTCAAACCAGCACCAACATGACAGTTTGTCCAGCCAAGGCTCACACTGTGATTTAGAGAAAAAAACAATAGCTATTCCTCCTAAAAAGCGCAAAGCAACAGAAATGGATAATGATCATCAACATATGCCAGCAGCCAATGCCACTACGGTATCAGTTTTATCATCAGCTACACCAGTTGTTAAAAAACCACTCATTGATTTGCGGGAGTGGAAAAACCAGAGAGTTTTAGCAAAAAGAGATGGCTACCTGGAAGTAGCTATTATCAAAGCAATCCATCCAATCAATCAGAACATTGATGTGGAGTTTGAGTCTGATCATAAGATTGTGACATTTTCTAATGTGTTTGACCTACAGAATTGTTTGTTAGTTGGTGATAATTCTCCGCAAGCAACAACTTTAACAATTGGACGAGCAGTGTGTGTTCGAGTTAATCAGGAAAAGAACATATTTCATGAAGGAATTATTGTTGAACGTCGCAGTAATCCTGTAATGTGTAATATTAAACTTAAGCGGCAATATCCATCTGATAGCAGCCCTGAATTAATTTTAGCTTCTAGAGTAAACATCAGGCTTCTTCAGCCTCCTTGGTTTGATGATATGGAAGATGCCACTGCGAATGGGGGTGTAAGCCTTGGGGAAAGTTTTGAACAGTGTTTGTCCCCTATTAATCAAGGCATGGTTCTGTCCATCGTTTGGAGAGACCAGTCTCATCCAGCGCAGGATCATTAGATCATGGGGACATCTCAGATGATGAGATGTTAAATGACTCCATTAGTTTTGACTCGTCTGGCATGAGTACACCTAGATCAGGGAGTGCTACTCCTGGATCTGGTTCAAGGTCACAGAATGGTCGTAAGAACCCACCAAAGAAACGTGACCCAGATAGAAGCAGAAGTGCTCAGTCCACAGAAAGCTCCAGGTCTAGTACACCAAGGTCACCATTGAATGGAAAGTATAAGAAAGGTGATGTAGTCAGTGCAGCCAATGGAGTAAGGAAAAAGTTTAATGGCAAACAATGGCGGAGGCTCTGCTCACGAGAAGGGTAAGATGCTTTGAAATGATTTAACCCTAGATTGCGATGCCTACCTGTGAGGCGCATTGCTACATTCTCTAGTATAAACTATTCTTCTGCCTTTCAACTCCCTGTGGAGCATAGGTCTTCAAGAAACACTTTCCAACTATTCTGTTTCTTGCCATTCTTTTAAGATCATTTCGATGCCTTCCCCATCATCTTCATTTGTTTCCGTCTTCTTCAAGAATTTTTTGGTCTTCCTCTTTGTCTTTTTCTTTGGGAATTCCAAAAAAGGCCATATTGTGCACAACTCACAGTTGGATTCCACAGTGTGTGTTTCATCCTACCCCATTATCTTCACTGTATCTCTTTAGTTATTGGTTATGGAAGGCCTCGGCATCACTGCAAACAAATTAAAATCCATAATTGCTCAACCGCCCATGCCAGTGGAATCATCTGAATTACTAACTCATCTCCCAAACAAAGAAAGGTAGCGGTAGTCCCCAACATAGCAGTTTCAGCACATGTCAAAAGACATAAGGCAAAACCGCACAGAAAGTAAACACAGCCAACTGTTCCCTGCCATACAATATCATCGCTCATTGTAAACAATTAAAATATCGAAACGTGATAAAAATGGATGAAACACAGCTCACGGTGTGCACAGAGCACTTAACTCAGTTGCTCCTGCAACAGTCCGATGTCTTGGACCAATAGGGGCAAATATCTTAGCTTTGCTGCAAACCACAAAACTATGCACCTATGCTCACTTAATGTCCTTTTAAGGGTGGATGACAAAGATTAGTCACTGAGTGAATATGAAAAAAAGAAGGTCCTAAGACAATCCTATTTCTCATTCACATTGTTATTTTGGTGGAAGTGTTATTGATATCAGTGTCATACAGTAAGGTTTATGGAGAATATGGTGTTAGAGTCCACATTTTTCAGTGACCAATTAAATATTTTATGGATGATAAGGCCACTGTACTTCAAAAAAAAAAAAAACAACTCTGCCCAGGTACCTCTCAGAGGCTCGTGTCAGTTCCAACAAAATTTGCCACATCTGGGAACTGAACCTTTGACCACTGGGAAGGACACCCCAGAAAACAAACCACTGCTGCCTAGAAGTTACCATTAAAAGGAAAGGCTATGGGAGAGCATCCAGATAGAAAGCATGGACAGGGTGGTCCCAACAGCCCTGGCCGGCATCCACCCCCGAGAAGGAAAACTCCTATGTCAAGCGAAGATCCAACTTGCCGAAGATGGAGTGTGTCAAAGTGGATGTAGGTTTAAGGAAAAAATTAGAACACTGATACAAATATGAGTACTGACCATCTGACCAGCTCGTTGTGTTTCATAATGTTCTTACCCCTCCATCATGAAACAGGACCAAGTGTCAAAAGTAATTTTCTCGATATCTCTTCGATCAAGGCCTATATTTTTTAGGGTTTCCATGACTTCTCTTCTCCATATATTCTTGGGCCTTCTGAACTTTCTCTTTCCCTGTAGGTTTCAAAACAGTGATTTCTAAAAGATGTTAAGTACGTGTTGTTGTGATGTGGTTTACAGCAAACTGATATTTGTACCTTCAGCCCAACACATCAGATTTCATCATGCATTTTTGGGGTACCATATTACCTTCCCATTCGATCCCTATTCACTTTACCAGATCAACTAGTCTGTTATGAGAACCATCACGGAGATGTGGAATCTTGATCACCTGTTGCTGTTGATCCTGCTGACCAATAAGCCCATTTGCTGTTCATCATCTTGGCCCCAATTAATTTAAGTTCTCTAATAATTTTAAGATGATTCTTTTCAGCGTAACATGATCAAAGTTTTTATTTATATAATATTCTTATTTTTGCTCATTGTGATATAAACATATTAAAGTTATATGTGTTTGGTGCACGCTTGGAATAAGCATGTGAAAGGTCAGATTTAATTTCTGAACCGATTGATAACAGAGTCTTAAAGTAATAGGGATTTTTTTTCTGGGACATTTAGATGGAATGACCAGGAATGTCATAGTACGGAGGAAATATACCCAAAATTGTGCAGATAGAAAGAAAATGAGCACTAATACAGTGTTTCCAATATGCAACATTTAAGGCATGATGGGGTGGGGGGGGGGGGACAAATTTAAGTTAAACCGAGAGATAAGATCAGAAATGAAGAACTGAGAAAAAAGGCTAGGAATAATCCTGCCACGGAATATATAAAGAAACAACAGATAGTTTGGTTTGGCCTTGTAATAGGGCAGAAAAATCATAACACCACACAACGAGCTTTCAATAAATGTTGCGAGAACAACAGACGCAAGGGCTGACTATGAAAAAGATGTATTGACGGAATATTAGAAACACTAGGAAACATAACAGCAGCAGAAGTAAACAGAAGAGCAAAAGACCACAAATTATATCTCCCCTTGATGCTGAAAGACGCATGAGGAGGGAAAGAAGTTAAGGATCACCCCTGCAGTAGAGTATATAGTGAGAAAATAAATTTGACCATGCAGCAAAACAGAAATGACCAACTACTATCCATATAGTTGTACAAAAACATGCTGTAACAATAATAGACGATACCAGTGCTAACATATGGATTCATTGGCAAAGATCAGTATTAGTTGAAAATGTGACAGCAGATGATGTCAACCATAGAGAAATAGATCAAAAACTATCTCTACTCCTCGACGCTAAATGGTTAGTGAATAAAAAGAGAAGAAGATCTATATAAAGTATTATCTTATTGTTGCAAATGACAAGTACTTAATTAACATTGACCAATTGCTTTCACCGTTTGTTACTGGGGCCTCATTATGTGGGAAGTAAAGAATAGTGACACTGTGACCTTCCAGGCATGTCGTAAGAGGCGACTAAGAAGGTTGATAGATGGCTTGACATGCTGTCATTGTAAAAAGTATTGTTATGGAAACAGAGCCATAGATTTTAGAAGCAGTGATCTCTGCAATATGTGCCATTTTGGCACGCAAGGTTTCTGTTTTTGAGATTGTAACTCTGCCCTATGTGTCGTTTTCGGCTCGAAAGGACAATAGATAGATAGAGATAGAATTGCTTTCACATCCATATGTTAGCACTGGTATCACACAGAAGCTAGACTATTCAACTCTTGTGTGATACCAGTATTAACATATGGATGTGATACCAGTGCTAACATATGGATGTGATACCAGTGCTAACATATGGATGTGACACCAATGCTAACATATGGATGTGGTACCAGTGCTAACATATGGATGTGATACCAGTGCTAACATATGGATGTGACACCAATGCTAACATATGGATGTGATACCAGTGCTAACATATGGATGTGAAAGTTGGAAATCCTCCAAGATTTTGGATAGGAAATTAAATGCTTTTGAAAAAAAGTGTCTTTAAAGAATCTCAAACATAAGTTGGACAGAATACATTTCAAAAGAACAGATAAGAGAGAAATCAAAACAAGAATAGGTGTCGAGCTTTATGAAATGAAGGTGTTGGAAATACATCGGTGATGTGCTGAGAATGAATGAAGAAATACATCGGTTATGTGCTGAGAATGAATGAAGAAAGACTTCCTCATCAGGCATTCATGTTGAAACTACCTGGTAAAATAAAACAAGGTAGATCCAGAGAATCACAACATACAATTATTAGGGAAGGCTGAACCATGGGACTAAGAAACAACCAAGAGCTAACAGCAGATTGCCAATCATATAAAACTATAACTTCTGCCCTATGTGCCGTCTATGGTCTCAGAGGAGCATTATGTTTGATTTTTGGACCATGTTAAAAGACACAACAGCCTACTTAAATTAATCTTGGAGGGAAAAATACAAGGTAGAAGATGCAGACCAAGACTAACATGGACGAGTAACATCAAAGATGGATAAATCAGCCTATGACAACCTGCACCTTCAAAGCAAGAGAGAGAGCAGAATGGCGCTCAATGGTAGCCAACCTTCATTGCAGAGATGGCACTCGATAATGATAATGAGTGATGTTTCAAGATTAATTCAGCAAAATCTGGGCATATAAATATAGTGTTAATCTCGATGAGTAATAGTTTACGGCTACAAATACAAAATTGGAGGAATACAATTTTGTGCATATGGCTCTAATCCCATAACACCATCCAAAGAGACTAGACTACATTACTTATTCCTTAACAAATTGTCTTGGGATTCAGAACACAGAATTTGATTATCTTATCCCCCCTCCTTTAAATCTTCTGTTAGAAAACAACAGAAGTATAGCAGGTGCTGGGATGATAAAATAAACGTGAAAAATTATTGTCAAAACTAGAAAGTAGAAATGATCGTATTATTTGTGCCATATGGAGATCAAAAACATAGCATGACATCAGGCAAAATTAATTTATGCAAAGGAAGACAGGAATATCTGATAGGAATTGTTGCATTCTTTGATGTAGAAAAAAATGCAGAACTGATAAACAACGGTGCTATATAGATCCAATTCTGACCTATGGAAGTGGATCATGGGCAATAGACAAACAAATGAAAGGAAGATTAGAGACCACAGGGATGGGATTTCTCAGAAGTATGTTGAAAGTTCCATGGATAGCTAAAAAGACCAAACATGGAAATTCTCAGAGAGGCCAACACAAAAAGAGAGCTCCTAAAAAACATCAGAAAGAAACGATTAACATTTTTCAGGGCACATCATGAGAAGAGGAAAGTTGGATTACTTGGTTACAACTGGCAAAATAAAAGGAAAGTGATCGTGGGTGACAAAGAGAGAAAATACTGTGTAGCTTGGTGTCTTGGCATGAAAAACAGCCAACTACAGAATTGATAACGATGCACTGTGGATAGAAGATTGTGGAAGGAGATGATCGCCTACGCCAACAGGTATTGCATAAGATGATAAATAATGCTAAGAAGCACTGTGCCTTACTCTTTATATGAACATCATGTTTAAGATTAGCACAAGTTTTTAACTTTGCGAATAATGTTTTCACATAGATTTAATTACACAAATTACTTTTCATATGTTTGTAAACTACATCATCTTTTTATCATTTAGTCTGAATTTATGTTTTCATGTACCTTCCCTTTTGTAAGGGTTTTTTCTAGAAAATTGTTATGATGCAGAAATACAAGCAATAAAGTTGGCAACAGAAAAACTGCTGAACAGTAATCTTAGCCCACACCCTGTAGTGTTATTGACAGATGCAAGATCAGTACTCCAGGCACTATAATCCAGAAAATTACCACATCTGCAGACCTTATTGAATGAACTCTGCAAGCACCACAGGGTTGCCCTACTGTGGATCCCATCACACTGTGGAATACCAGGAAATGAGAAAGCAGATTAGTTGGCAAAGGAAGGTTCAACAGGCACACAACTAGAAACACCGGTTACATACCATCATAAAGGACCACAAGCCCCAAATCAGGATGCCTTTCATAATATGAATAGATATGAACAAGTTATCATTATACGTCTCAGAACAGGACACAATCGACTCCATAGTCACATGTATAAAAAATTCAAGATCGACACCTCAACTACTTGTACTAGAAACACCGGTTACATACCATCATAAAGGACCAAAAGCCCCAAATCAGGATGCCTTTCATAATATGAATAGATATGAACAAGTTATCATTATACGCCTCAGAACAGGACACAATCGACTCCATAGTCACATGTATACAAAATTCAAGATCGACACCTCAACTACTTGTACATGTGGACAGGCGTCCCAGACTGCTGAACACATACTTCAAGACTGCACTGAATATAGTAGACTGAGAAAAATCCATTGGGCTATAGATACAACACTACAGACAAAACTATATGGGCCACTGCAAGAATTACAAAAGACAGTAAAATTTAAACAGGAAACAACATTGCAGATACAGACAATACTTCGGGTGAACGAAAGATAGATAGATAGATCTAGAAAATTGAAAATTCTGATTTTGAAATAGATGAGAATGAGAAAATTATTTCTAGAAAATGAGGACATGTAGGGTTTTTATTTTCATTTGTAAGGCTTGATTGTTCTGGCGTAAATGTTTACCTTTAAAAGATATGTCTGATATGTTTCCATACCTTCCATCTTGTTAGGGTTTTCCTTTCATTTGTAAAGGTATTTTCATAAAATATATGCTTGTGTGCCTTATACGGTAATTTGTAAGGGAAAAGAGACCATCAGTGGAACTTTGTATATTTAATTAAAATAAATCTAAACATAAGTTTTAAAAATTAATGCACAATTGCAAAAATTGCTCTGCTTATATGTCTACCAGTCAGTTAAATTATACCAAACCTGCATTTGAAACAATGTAAATTCTGAAGCAAACCAGCCATGCTACACGGATACAAATAATGAATAAAAGTGTAGTTTTTTTACTATCATTTTAAAAATATTAATTTTAGTACAAAAGAACGCTTAACGGTGTTGAATGGATTATACTTTGCCATGAAGAAGACAAAAAGAAATTTACTTGTAAAGTTCTTCCCCCCTTTGTAAGAATTTTTTTTTGCTCCAATGTATAGGTTTACCCTTAGAAAATATTGATGGTATGTTTATTTTCTAGAGTAGGTGTCATCTTTGAGTAATCCCAGATGTTACACGAAGCTGTGGAAAGATATTAACTGTCATTGATCATCATTGTTGCTTTATCTTAACAATCTTCTATGCATTCTGAGTGAAATAATTGACCCCACTGTACTTTGGGCAAGCCCATAGATTTACAATTCTTCTCACCAGATAGAAAGTGTAGATAAGATTAGTTTTTACAACTTGCTGTCTACATATACTTCTTATACATGTTAATAAATGTTTCTATTTTGCCACACACATGCAAGCCTATACCATCTTGTCTTTATGTTTTTGATATAATTATCAAATATTTCTGGTTTTTAATATGTAAAATGGGAGGGCTGGGTGGTCTAGAAGTAAGACAATGGCCTCTACACAGGAAGGTCCAGGGTTTGATTCCCACCACAGATGGTGGCAATTTAAAAACAAATCGAACCTGTGGTGCCTTTGTGGTTTTACCATCCTCTGGGTAGAGAGATCTGATGTCTAGCCCTCACAGAAAACTGCAAAAGATAGGAGGTCACATATGCACTCGCGCATGCTAAAGAACCTTTGGCAGTTTAAAGTCAGAAAGACTAGGCCAAAGATATCCACTGTTTGGACAAAAATTGTTTAGCAAAGCTACACATTCATGCCAAAGACAGATGTGTTGGACTGACTGGTGCAGATATCGCTGCTTTGCTGTAAACTAGTGACACAATGTATCCATGTCCACTTAATGGGTGAACGCTAAGAAGAAGTAGAGAAGGGATATGTACAATAATTTTGTTTGTGTTTTAAGTTATTTTCTGTTCGTTAAATGAGTCTTTAACATTTGTATAAATGGAAATATATTTTGCTTACTACTTTTTTTTTGTTCCAGCTGCACAAAGGAGTCTCAGAGAAGGGGATTCTGTTCTAGGCATCTGTCACTTAAAGGCAAGGGTCTTAGGCATGCTCCCACATTTCCAGGCTGCAGACAAGGTGCTTTGAAAGAGGGGCAGATTGAGTGGACGGGAGAGGGACATGGGGAGTTTGATCGTGATCGTATGTTGACAAACAGGTAATTTGTTTATTCAATTTCTTTGTAATTATTCCTGAAAATTTATTATTATATTTTAAAAAAGTATAATACTTTAAAAAAAAAATTTTTTTTTGACTGAATTTTTCAGGCCTGGACTCTAGGCTAAAAAACAATAAGAAAAATGAAATGTGTTTGACACAGGACAGGGAGCAGCCTGAAAGATAAGATCAGAAATGAAGAATTGAGAAGAAAACTTGGAGTAATTTCTACTATAAAGACAGCAAATTATATCTACCCCCGCTGCTGAAAGGCAAATGAAGAGAGGAAGAAACTGATTTTATTAATTGCTGTATGTGTGCATTCAGCATCATATCCTTGCTGTTTAGCAGTATTTGGCTTCACAAACTGAAAACTGTAGGGTTTGCTTTGCGGCACTCTGGTCGACATAACTGATCAATGTATTAAGTATATAGGTTGCTTAGTGGGCAGTTTATCATAGTGCATAGTCTTTTGTGGCAAGGAGAGTACAGGTTCGATCCTACTGCAGGCAGTCTATATTGTTCTTTATTTTTTTTTCTTTTCTGTTGATTATTTGTTAATTTTTTTCAGAGTGTTGTAAACATACCTCTTTCCCTAGAAATGATTCGCTGATCTGTCGACTCGAAAAGTCTCAGTTCACAATAATATATATTTATTATTGTTTGTCTTGAACATGACTGAATGTGGAGACCCAATTACTAAACAGAATGTTTATGACCACAGTGAGAACTGTTATGCTGTTGATTGAAAATATCTAATTATAAATTAGATACCTATTTTTTATATTTTTGCTGATAGAAAAAAGAAAGAACCAAACATTGATCAAGCATTGTGGCACGGGGATTGGTTGGTCTCGAGACAGAGAGGTTGTTGGTTAAAATCCTGGCTACACTGGTTGGAATTTTTATTTATGATTTCTCTCTGCAGCAACCACCCCTGGTCTCAGCAACGGGCTCGGCTTGAAACGTCAATTACTCTTCGACGGAAAAAATATGAGTACCTCTGAAGTCAGGATTATCTGCCTGTGTGGCAAGAGACCCCTGTGCATACGGCTGCCAGGGAAAAATTGATTAATATGCAAAATTCAGTTCCTAATCTCTAGGGACTTCGTCAGAGGTGAAAGCTGGCGAACGGAGGAAAAAAAAAGCATTGTGGCATATAGGAAATATGGTGTTAATGCTAACATTTTTTATTTAGAACCATTGACACATTTTTGGGTAATGTGATCAGTATTATTCCAGCACTGTCATTCTTTCCCTGAAAAATCTGGCAACCATCCAAGGCTAGGTGAATCTTGAAGCCATTATTAGAAACAAACATGACCATTTGTCCTTAGTAGTCCAGATAGTAGTCCAGAAAGAGAAAAAATAACAGACAGCTTAAGAGAATGGCTTGGCAGAAGGTCAACAACAGAAATGATAAATAGCTGCCGAGATCGAAAGTTGTGGAGAGACATGATCACCTACGCCAGCAGGCCCGGTACTTGATGATGTTGAGTCCAGATCACCATCCTTTGCTCTATTGTGATTCTCATTATTCACATATGGTGTGTAATAAATATAATAAAATAAACATAAAATGTATTAAAGCAGCTAAACTGATAGAGAGATGACAAAGACATTTCGGCAAACGCCTTCATCAGGTATAACATACAAACTATTTATAAATAATGAAGACAGAAATCCAAACATGACAGCTAAACACTGTGTAACTTGCCATTTTATCTATTAATCATGTGATCAACAACTGCAAAAATCCTGGCCACAGTTTCTTTCCACAATTTTCCGATCATTGTTACTGTGTTTAACTCTTGTGTTTGAATTTCTGTCTTTATTATTTTCAAATAGTTTGTGTGTTGTACCCGATGATGGTGTCTCCAGAAATGTCACAGTTTGTCTTGTCTCTCTATCAGCATTACAGTTTTCTGCAGCTCTAAACGCATCCCCACATTGTGTATTTCATATAATCTGTGCTTATCTTCATCATCATCAGGTCACATGTTCCTTGCAGACTGTTAACATTCACCACAGCCCGTCTGAAAGATTCTGTCTCTTGCGAGATCTCCCACTTCTTCTGCTGTTATGTTTAATATCTCCTTGATGTCTTGAAACCACCTTCTTCTTAGTCTGCCTCTGATGTGTCACCCAGGAGCCATGCGTTCCGTTATTGTTCTTTCCAGGCCGCTGTGGCCATAGTATTTATCGTTCCTCTGTAGAATGGTGTTTATAAGTCAGTTCCTTTTAATATATCTTCATTGCTCTATTTCATTATCCAAAGTACCTTTAAGATTTTTCTGCAGCTTTTTGTTTCAAATGAATCAATTTTCATTCTTGCTGCTTGCAAGATTGTCTATGATTCACAACCATATATTGCTAACATGAAGTTACATGTCCTCAGTAATTTTAATTTTAACCACCTTGCTGGTGTTGTGCCACATGTTCTTCATGGCATTTAAATTGTGTGTTGCTATTTGCTAATCCTTTTTTTTTTGTCTCTTTTTGACAGTCTCCATTGTTAGTTTCAACATGCACCAGAGATTTCTACTTGTTATAAAATACTGTGAGAATAAAATGTTGATTATAAAATATTGATGAGATAGGCAAGAGCAACAGGATTCGGCTCCCTCAATGAGATAGAGCTGCCTGCACAGAACAGAGACAAATGGCGAGATTTGATAAAAAATCTTTAAAAGAAAACTGCTAGAACAAAAATTCAGATATGAGAAGGTGTATCTTGGTCTACGCCCTATGGGCCGGCAACGGCTCGAAAGGTCAATAGATAGATATAAAATACATCACAATGCATTTATGCCCATTTTAGGACTTTATTCAAGAGCAGCAACTTTATCTGGACGAAGTCCAATGACAACAGGAAAACTGTTCGTCTTAATTCACAATCTAGTTTATGATGATTTTTTATTAATTTAAATTATGACATTCTCTTTTCACTCTCAGGTTTGACATTGACGAAACTGAAGCTGCCAATATGCTTGTCTCTTTGGGTAACTCGACCTCCACAAGTCCATCATTCTCACCCAGTCCTGCCCAGGTGGGGTTAGGACAAATGCAGTCTCCAACAGGACCTTACAGATCGTCAACATCTTTCACTCCAATTTCTCCACATAACAATCCACAGGGCCCTCCAAATTTTGTGACTTCCCCAGCGAAGAGTTGGAGCTCAAAGTCTGGTAGTTCTTCATCTGACCACGTGTCACCAATTAATGCGAGGTTTCCCACAGCGGGTGGTGTTTTCCAGCCTCATGTAAGTTATTTTACCCATATTATGTACAATACATATTCTGCATAGTCTGTTACTGAATCTGTTTTTATCTTGTTCAGTTTTTTCTCAGAGTTTTGTCTGCATACAGTTTGTTTCTGAATCTCAGTTTTGTCTGCATACAGTTTGTTTTTGAATCTCTTTCAGTTTTGTCTGCACACTGTTTCTGAATTTCTAGTTTTGTTTGCATACAGTTTGTTTCTGAATCTCAGTTTTGTCTGCATACAATTTGTTTCTGAATCTCAGTTTTGTCTGCATACAGTTTGTTTTTGAATCTCTTTCAGTTTTGTCTGCATACAGTTTGTTTCTGGATCTCTTTCAGTTTTGTCTGCTTACAGTTTGTTTCTGAATCTCTTTCAGTTTTGTCTGCTTACAGTTTGTTTCTGGATCTCTTTCAGTTTTGTCTGCTTACAGTTTGTTTCTGGATCTCTTTCAGTTTTGTCTGCATACAATTTGTTTCTGAATCTCTTTCAGTTTTGTCTGCATACAGTTTGTTTTTGAATATCTTTCAGTTTTTATTGACAGCAGCCCTGAAACCAGGCTAGCTAGTCTGGCCAAGTGATCATTGGTGGGATGAATTATTAATTTTTTAACCATTAAAATTTGTAAATTTTGAGATCCAGTTTTTCTGATAAATCTCATTGTATAATAGATATAATAGATACCACATGTATTTTATCTTCCTGGAGAGGCACAAATGAGAAAATCAACTAAATATCTGTGACAAGCAGCAATGTACAGAAGACATTACCTTGTTCAACTTGATGAGCAATGTGTTTGCCACTTTGTTTTGCTTAACTGAGTCAACTAAAGAAAAGTACCTTGGGATTGAACTAGTATTCACTTCATTACCTGGCTAGCACTCTGGCTACTGTACTGCTGCTGCATTTCTGACATTTATGCCTTGTTCTGTGCCATATATTAAAAAATGTTAACTGTTAGCACAGAACACACTGCTCAAACAACGTAGGCTGTTTACACACCAAAAGATATACTCTATGAACAACTAGCAGACGGCAAAAGGACTAGGAGGCGCCGAAAATTTTGATTTGTAGACGTGTATATAAATGCAACATGCCGACTCTGAACATTAACCTTGCAGCCTGGGAAGAAATAGTTGCAGACCACAATCTTTGGTAACACTCTAAAGCTTCAACTCAAACAAGAAGCAGACAGATTCATAGAAAAAGAGAATACATGGAGAAAGAAAAGAAAAAAAAAACATTTCTAGGGACGCTGAAAAATCCATTGTCAACTATGACTGACAGAGGCTACTACTACTAGCACAGAATGTAAATTTTTTTTTTTCAAAGGATTGTTCTGATCATATTTGTATATTAATTTCTTTTTTACAATCTACTTAATACAGGCCCTTGACCCAAGAGCTCTTCAAAAACCTCGTAGCTTCTCTCTGTCTCTGGTGAAGCAGGATTCTGGACACAGTGAGGACTCTGGTGTGGAAGTTCTTACCCCAAAATCTGCTGGGCCTGTCTCCAAAGTTTTGGTTCCTACAGGATTATTTGCAGCGACTGTAGCAGAGAACAATCAAAGGCTAACAATAGAACAGGTAATAGAAAGGAAACAAAATGTTAGTTTATGCCAAAGTTGATTATTTTTTTTGGTCACAATTTACATGATGTGATTAATTCAGACCTGACTTTTTATATTGTGATTTTAATAATATTTTATGTGATCCAATCACAGCATCGGTACACCAAAACAGTATGCATCATCTGGTATATGAGGCGGGATTCGGAAATCCCGACAGTCTTTATTATCTTATATAAATGTATGTGGATGAAAAACGAGCCAGCCAGACAATTTAAAAAAGAAAGTAAACTATCTTTTCTGGGAGGTCATGCTGCCACCGCTACTTGTTGGCAGTTCCCTCTGATACCAGGAAACAATGTTTGTTAACTGAGATGATGTAGTAAACATGAGCTGGACTTTTCGGCTCTGTCTGACTGAAAGGGCTAAATAAATATGTTGATTGGAGCCACAATGCCAGACAGCTGATAGCACTCATTTACTCATGGCTTTACTAATTGCTTCCATCAGGGTAAGTGAACTACAACTAACCAAGATTGCACTCCACCTCCCTGCCTTGGCTCTGGTAACAAATTACTCTGGCCAAGTGAGTTCGGTTTGAGGGGGAAGGCAACTCAGTAACCAAAAATGCCATCATGAAATTGGACATGTTGTGCCAAAAAGCGCATTTATCACAGCACGCTGTAAACCACAACACACCTGTGTCCACTTAATGATCTTTAGTGGCAGATGTCTAAGAGGATTTTTTACTGGATGGATGCACCAACAAAAAAGGGGGTGGTGGGAATGTCCTTACTTGCACAATGTTATGCAAAAGTAAAGTGTAGGTCCATCATTACTTTTTGCCTCTTGCGAGAAACCTGCATTTCGTTACCTGCAAAATATTTTTGCCAGCATTCATTCATTATGTGGAATGATCTTAAAAGAATGTCAAGAAAGCAACAGGATATCTTGGAAAGTATTTGTTGAAGACCTATGCTCCACAGGGTTCTGAAGAGAAGAAGAAAGCAAGTTTTGTTGCTAATAATAAAGTACCTACCCTGCATGGCCTCTTTAACTAAAAATAATATAGTTCCTATATGAACTCTTTAAATAAAAATAATATAGTTCCTATATGAACTCTTTAAATAAAAATAATATAGTTCCTATATGAACTCTTTAACTAAAAATAATATTGTTCCTATATGAACTCTTTAAATAAAAATAATATAGTTCCTATATGAACTCTTTAAATAAAAATAATATAGTTCCTATATGAACTCTTTAACTAAAAATAATATAGTACCGATATGGCCTCTTTAAACCGGACACAGATTTTCTTTTGGAAAGTAGAGCAGCCTGTCGTGACACTAATAACGTCTCCCATAAATGTGCAGATGGTTGCTAAAAATTATGAACACTAGCACCATATTATCTATACTGGTATTTGAGATGTTTGATTTTTTAAAAAAAAGTATAGTTGTTATGTATTTTACTTATCCTTGTTTAACTGATTATTCAAATCAATTCCTCTTAGTGTGATCCACAGACAACCAACACAATATATTTATATATTTCTATTTTCAACAGTCAAATAGAGAATCTACCATTGTCCGACAACTGCAGCTAAATTCCATGCAAGAACAAGATAGGCAAAGGTTTGTTCCTGAGCCTGCAGCCGTAGGGTTTGTTGCTGGTGCTGCTTCTAGTGTTGCCATTGGAGCAGGTGGCGCCTCCACAGCTGGCATGGTGGTTAGGCCGAGAAGTATAGAGAGGAATTATACTGCCCCTATAATGCAGGATCGTTTAATTGAAAACCGATTTCCACCACCAAAGCCTTTACCAACGGGATTACTGCAGAATCAGACAATTGTCAGACGAGAAGTTCTCGACGTGTCTCATGGGTCAGGGAGGTCACATGTTTCTCTGTCATCAGGAGTCAGCCACCATGCTGACACGCCAACTTTGATAAGACTGAGTCAAGGAAACTACACAGGTCCCCACCATCCAGTCCTAGCCAATGTGTCCGTGTCCTCTGCAGTCAATCCAAATGGTAGCACCAGCATTGTCATGGGACAGACTGGAAGCTTGCAGCACTGCTCAAACCCACAGGCCCCGTTTCACACGGGTGAAGCTCACCCAGCACCCACAACTCTTCTACCAATGATGCCTACAACAAGCAACAGCTGCAATAACAGCAGTGTGGATGGTAACAGTGTGAATTACTCAAATGGTTCTCTCAGTTATAGAGACAGACGGCGGTCAACAGAAGAGGAGGAAATATCTAGTGATGGTGATGGTAAGTGGCTCATCTTGTCCTTTACACTAAATTTCTCCCTGTTTTTATATGAAAATTGGCACCAGCAGAGACCACACAGTGAAGGAACTAACAGAGTTAGTTCAGTGAACTAATTGCATTTGCGTTGGTAAACTAAAGCTGATCAAAAGCTACTCTTCCTTTTTTTGATGGCCGATGAAAGTGCTGGTCAAGAAAGTAGAGACTGAAAGGTGAAGACACTGCAACTCAGGAAAATATCGTTCCAAAGCTTTATTTTTCTAGCAAAATCTAGAGAGGTAGAGTTTTGTTTGTAAAAAAAAAAGTAAAGTACCCCCGTCACGCCAAGTGGCGTATAAGGAAATATGGTGTTAGTGACCCTATATTTTACAGACCTTCAGCACATGATTTTTGGGGTAATGTGGTCGGTATTACGCCCATGCTGCTTTACTTTCCCAGAAAAAAATCCGGTACCCATTTAAGGCTGGGTGAACCTGGAAGCCGTCAGTTGGGATCGAACCCTACCCCATGTCCGTTGTAGTCCAGTTCACTAACCACTGAGCTATCGCGGCTCCCAGAGTTTTGTTTGAATATAAATTTTTTTCTTCAGATTTTTCACACTGATAATTGCGTGGTGTCCCTTGCCATACAGGCAGATTTCTCTGATTTAGAGGTGGTCTAATTTTCATGTTGCCAAGAGTTTTGACTTTTTGGGGGTTAGATTATTTTCCTATCAATTTTGCCTCAGCAGTTATCACAAGAGAAATCGCCAATCAACCACTAATATCTTCAGTAATAAAGAGAAGACGATGGTCATATGTTGGACATGTGATGAGAAGAGATAATATCCGAATAGCAAAGCAAGCCCTCATATGGGAAACAACAGGTAAGAGGAAAAGAGGAAGACCCAGAGAGACACTGAGAAGAACATTGATGAGAGAGGCAAGAGCAGCAGGATTCAGCTCCCTCAATGAGATAGAGCTGCTTGCACAGTAGAGACAAGTGGCGAGATTTAATAAAATATCTTTAAAATAATTGAACACTGCTAGAACAAAAATTCAGATAAGAGAAGGAGTATCTTGGTCTACGCCCTATGGGCCGGCTACGGCTCGAAAGGTCAATAGATAGATAGATATCACCTTTGCTCTCTTTTCTGTTTTCAACTACCAAGGGTTCTTTAATGTACTTAAAATATGCATGGAAGCTCTTGTTTTTTGCCATTATCTGCGACGGCTAGACATTAAATCTCACACTACCTAAAGGTCAGTGTAAGGCAGGAGAATGTAATGCTGAAGTTTTATTTTCTGGGTCAAAAAAAGCACAGGTTTAGAAACCCATTTGTTAACCACCATATTAGATATAGTTTGTGACCATTTCAAATATCATAAAAAATGTGTGTATTGAAGAACAAATACCACAAAACAGTGTTCAACATTGCAGCAAAATATGCCTCACACTGGGAGCACAAAACAGAAGCTAAAAAATTAAGAATTAATTATAAATGGCCATTTTATTATCTATTTTTTAAAATGTATTTTATAGTATATAAAATAATAACAACATTTCCATTATTTTAAAAATTTATTTTTCATTATTTATTATTTTGTAAATTTGTTATTGATTACCTTAAAATTTATTAGTCTTTGTTTTGAATTTCCTTTTAGGAGATCTTTGTTGAGTTGTTGGTATTGTCCTATTGTATTTTTTCTATAACATAATCCTGCCCACATGCATTTAAAATGTATCATTACTCCAGCCAGTCATAATTCTTAATCTGCATATAATCAGCTAGAATATGTCTGAGAAACCATCATTTTATAACTTAATTTAAAAAAAAAGTAAAGTACCCCCGTCACGCCAAGTGGCGTATAGGGAAATATGGTGTTAGTGACACTATATTTTACAGACCTTCAGCGCATGATTTTTGGGATAATGTGGTCAGTATTACGCCCGTGCTGCTTTACTTTCCCAGAAAAAAATCCGGTACCGATTTAAGGCTGGATGAACCCGGAAGCCGTCGGTTGGGATCGAACCCTGCCCCTTGTCCTTTGTAGTCCAGTTCACTAGACACTGAGCTATCGCGGCTCCCCATTTTACCACTTAAATATACATAATTATATAAATCTTCTATGCTGCATCTTTCCATTACTGGGGTCTGCCGGGTGGGGGGACTTATAAGACAGAATAAAGGCAGCATGTCCAGTGCAATCACAACAAAGTGCTCAGGTCAGAGTTTTTGTTACACCATCGATAGAAAACCTTTGACTCTACCGGGATTCGAACCAGCATTCTCCTTGTTTGGAGCCCTATAAGTTATCAGTTTGGCCACCCACTCTCCATAAATATATAAATCTCTAATGAATTATTTTGCCCACAGCACAACTCGACATTGTCTCATTTGCAGTGCGTTTAATCAGGTTTCTTGGTGTATAACTTTGTTTCTGTAACATTAGAGCCTATAAGTTTGTTATAATATGGATCCAGTGGCCTGTGAGTTGACTTTGGCCCACAGTTGTGTTATTTAAAAACTAGCAGGTTTTTATTTCAACTTTAAAATAGATTCAGACAGAATCTTTCGGCTAATTAAATTAACGTGAGCATATGATTGCTAATAACCAAATAGCAAAGCAAGCCTTCAAGTGGGGAAACAACAGGTAGGAGGAAAAGAGGCCAACCCAGAGAAACACTGAAATGAACATTGATCAGGGAGGCAAAGACAGTAGGAATCGGCTACCTCAGTGAGATCGAGATGCTTGCACAGAACAGAGGCAAATGGCGAGATTTGATAAAAGATCTTTGCAAGAACTGAGCCTGCTAGAAAGAAAATTTTGAAACAGGTAAAGAGTGTCTGAGTCTATACCATATGCACCTACTACAGCTCGAAAGGTCCATAGATAGATAGGTTAGTAGGTAGGTAGGTAGATAAGATTCCTTGTTCATGTTCTTTTTCTTTTTATCTCTGAATATACCATCCCAAGCAGCACCTGGACTTATAAGATATTAACATCATGTCCCTCTGTCTGCATTCATATTAATGAAATACTCTTTATAGAAAAGGAACATTTCAGATCCCACTGAATGGCTTTGAAGCAAAAACAGAAAACTGTATGGCTAAATCAATATCCAACTATGATTGAACATTTGTTATGCTTCATTGAGTGATTAAATATAGTTACACATAAGTACTTTATGAATGCTTAATAAACACACACATCACACTTGTGTAATCATATGTATTTTAAATGTACATTTATAACACCTTATTTGTTTGAATGTTGTTTGTGATTGTAGATAACATTTTTGTTGTTTACGCTATAGTAGCTTAGTTGACTGCATGCTCAAGTATTATGGCAAGGTTTTGTGTCAAGGTGACCATATTACCCCAAAAATAATGTGCCGAAGGTCTGTAAAATATATGGTCACTAACACCATATTCCCTATATGCCACTTGGCGTGACGGGTGTACTTTACTTTTATATTTTTGTGTGTGTCAAGAAGTATGGGTTCTATCCTACTTTGGGCTGTCTATTGTTCTTTGTTGTTTTTTTTTTTCTGTTGGTTATTTGCGATTTTTTTTTCCCCAAGTGTTGTAAACATACCTCTTCCCATGAAATCATTTGCTACTTTCATCGTTTGGATAATCCTGTTAACTTTCCTTGTTTATAAGACACAGTTTTTTCAAATAGTGTGTCACTTGGTACAGGACAAGCAACCAGTAATTAAAGAAAGAAATTGTTAAATTTTACAGGCACAGTTTTTTTTTTGTCGTTGTCCAAAGACCGGTAAATGAGTGATTGGCTCATCATAGGGCAATAGCATTATAATCTCTTTGCCTTTCTTTTCTTATCCCCTCTTCCTTCCTCATTTGCCTTTAAGTATTGAGGGGAGAATTTCTTTGTTGTATTTTGTTGGCTTCTTTTGCTGTATTGTTTTCTAGTATTCATCTGTCCATCTTTTGTTTTTTGTTGAGGATGGTTTTGGTCTGTTGTATTCATAGTTTTTTTTTTTTTTAAAAGCATTTATTCTTCTCAGATCCTTAGCATGTGCTCCATAATTCTCTTTTAAACTGTGTCCCTGCCTCCGCTGTTCTCCATCAGTTTACTTTAGTATTGTCTTGTTTACACTCTTGCCACAGTACAAATATTTATTCCTTCAATAGTTTTACAACAACAAGAACCACTGTTTAAACTAAACGTGTTGGACACCTGTCAGAAAACAACTTGTGAGATAAGATTAGAAATGAGGAAGTGAGAAAAAAGACTAGAAATAATTCCTGCCTATAGAATAAAAAAAAAAAAAAAACAACTGATAAAGGCAGGAGCTACTGAGTTAAGTGCTCTGTGAGCTGTGCGTTTCATCTGTTTTGATCGTGTTTTGATATTCCGATTGTTTACGGTGAATGATGATATCATATGATGGAGAACAGATAGCTGTGTTCACTTTCTGTGCAGTTTCGCCCTGTGTCTTTTGGCGTGTGCTGAAACTACTACGATGGGGACTACAGTTACCTTTCTTTGTTTGGGAGATGAGATAGTAATTCGGATGATTCCACTGACGCAGGCAGCTGAGCAATTATGGATTTTAATTCGTTTGCAGTGATACCGGGGCATTCCATAACCATACCAACTGATAAAATGGTTTGGCCACGCGATTGACAGAAAAATCAAAACACGAGACTATGAGCGTATAAATGTTATGAGAACACCAGACTCAGGGGTTGACCACGGAAAAGATGAGTTGAAGGAATATTAAAAACACTAGGAAACATAACAGCAGCAGAGGCCAGCAAAGAAGAAATATACTGCAAACTATATCTTCCCTCTACGTTGAAAGGCAAATGAGGAAGGAAAGAAGAATAGTTTTGGTACTTTCTTTCATACAAGTGTCAAATATCGTGATAGATCATTTTATAATATAATAATAGCCTTCTGCACTTGAGGTGCCTGACAGCAACAGAACTGGAAGCTATCAACAGAACTGGAAGCTATCGACAGAACTGGAAGCCAGTAACAGAACTGGAAGCCAGTAACAGAACTGGAAGCCAGTAACAGAACTGGAAGCCAGCAACAGAACTGGAAGCTATCAACAGAACTGGAAGCCAGCAACAGAACTGGAAGCCAGCAACAGAACTGGAAGCCAGCAACAGAACTGGAAGCTATCAACAGAACTGGAAGCTAGCAACAGAACTGGAAGCTATCAACAGAACTGGAAGCTATCAACAGAACTGGAAGCCAGCTACAGAACAGGAAGCTATCAACAGAACCGGAAGCTATCAGCAGAACTGGAAGCTATCAACAGAACCGGAAGCTATCAACAGGACCGGAAGCTATCAACAGGACCGGAAGCTATCAACAACAGCTGATGACTTGTGCCAAATTCGGTGAACCATAATCATCCTTACTCAACCTCTTTGCTGTGCCTCTAGAAATTACCATCATCATGTGCCATACCGGTTGGCGTAGGCGATCATGTCCTTCCACAATCTTCTATCTACAGTGCATCATATCAGTTCTGTTGTTGACTGTGTTCCATGCCATGACACCAAGCTATCTAGTATTTTCTCTCTTTGTCATCCGCGATCTCTCTTGCCTTTGTATTTTACCTGTTATAACCAAGTATTCCAACTTTCCTCTTCTCGTGATGTGCCCGAAAAATGTTGATTGTTTCTTTCTTTAGGAGCTGCCTTTTTGTGTTGGAGACAAATAATAATAAATGAATATTATTATAGAGGGAAACTTCCGAGGCGATAATCAGCTAATCAATTCAGAGGAAGAGGTATGTTTACAGCACTCGGAAAAATTGACAAATAATCAACAACATAAAAAAATATGGACCAAAGCAGGATCGAACCGTACTCAGTGGCACAGCGTATTGCTACGAAAAGCCAAACGCTACGGAACACTGCCACTCAGCTAACTAAAAAAATAGTTTCGTAGGCAATGTCTTTCGCGCAGGTGTTCTCGCTGTCCATGAAACTTTCAACATTATTCTGAGAAATCCCATCCTCTAACCGTCTTTTCATTTCGTTGTCCATGATTCGCCTACATAGGTCAGAATTGGTTCTATATAGAAATAGAATAACTAACTTAGTCTGGCCAAGCGAAGAGGGACAGCAACCCTGTTCTTGAAATTGCCATATTGAAGTCGGGTGTGTTTGGCAGAAAGGTGCAAATAAACCAATTTAACGTTCTTTTAAGAGCGGCAAATGGAGAGGACTATTCATTCCTTTGGTAGTTATAGGGGGAACACCAGAAAGACATTTTTTTGGGTTTTTATTGTGTTCGCCAGCTTTCACCTCTGTGGTGAAGTCCCTAGAGACTAGGAACTGAATTGTGCGTGTTAATCCGCTTTTCCCTGGCAGCCGTTTTGCACGGGTGTCCCGCACATGCAGATAACTTTGTCTTCCTAGGTACTCATATTTTTTTTCTGTCAATAAGTAATTGCCGTTTCAAGCCGAGCCCCGCTGGTGAGACCAGGGGTGGTTACCGCAGAGAGAACAAAATCGCAAATAAAAATCCCAACTGGTACATTCGGGATTTGAACTCACAACCTCTCTGTCTCGAGACCGACGTCTTGCCATGAGACCAACCAGTCTCCACAAAGAAAATAAAATGTTACTATGTAATAATTGTTTCTCTTCTTGCTATGGACTGTTGATCTTAATCGGTAGCCAAACAAGCCAGTATCGTGACAACGAATTTGTAAAAACCAGGACAAAATATGGAAATCAAAATTCTAAGTAAGAAAACTCAACTCAGAATATTCAACTCAAACGTATTATCACCGCTTACCTACGCATGTGAAAGCTGGAAACCAACAAAAGAGGTTGAGAGAAAAGTAAAAGCTTTTGAATGCAAATGCCTAAGAAAAATACTTTCTCTACAATGAAATGAATTCAAGATTAATTCAGAGATAAAGAGAAATGGCCTTACAGGCAACGATCTCATCTACCATTAGGAAGAGAAGATGGGCGCATTTCGGACATGTGCTGGGAACAGACAACAAGAGAATTCCAAAACAGGCTCTTCTATGGGAAACATCATGATACAGAAAAAAGAAAAAGACCCAGAGATACTCTAAAAGTAACACTTACAAGAGAAGAAAAGTTGGCAGGCATAGACTCATCGAACATCTCGCCAAGAATAGAGATAGATGGCAAATAACAGGACGAGCCCTATGTGGTTTCTAGTGTCGCGGGAAGGATAAATATCGAGAAGTTGAATGTGGTTTCAGATAAACAGCTGGTTATTTACACAGGGTACAAATAATAATACATAAATATTATTATATGGGGAACTTCCGAGGCGATAATAGGGAATAATAGAACAAAGAAGTATGTGTTAGCACTCGGAAAAATTGACAGACAAACAACAATAGAAAAAAACGAAGAACAATATATGGTCCGAAGTGGGATCGAACCCGTACTCAGTGGCACCGCGCCTTACACAGCTTGATGTAAACAACACAATGCATCTACAGCCATATAACATTCTTAATGGCAGACAATAAACATGAAAAGTCATTGCTAGAACTCAGAATGGGGGAGGGGGGGGATAATCAGAATCTATTATTTCATTATAGCAAAATATTATGTCTTCTCAACATTCCTTTATGGTGCAGAAAAATGAACATTAGACAAGAAAACAGAACAGAGAATTGACGCCTTTGAAATGTGGATATATCGAAGAATAGGTAGAATTGGATGGAAGGAAAAGAAAACAAACGATGAAGTCTTAAAAAACAATTAAAATTAAAAGAGAACTACTAAACACAATTAAAACAAGACACACGCGATTTCTTGGCCATGTTAAAAGACACAAAAACCTATTAAAAGTAATCCTAGAGGGGAAAATACAAAGTAAAAGAGGCAGACCAAGACTAACATGGACGAGTAACATCAAAAGATTGACAAACCATCATATGACAACCTGAACCATCAAAGCAAGAGACAGAGCAGAATGGCGCTCCAAGGTAGCCAACCTTCGTTGCGGAGATGGCACTCGATGATGATGATGATTTCATTGTCTCTTTGCTCACATTCTCTACCTGTTTAGCAGATGTAAATGCTTTTTACAAAAATAATTGAGGGGGTACTAAAAGAGACAGATAAGGAGTGGACAATTGTGAAGCAAATTTTAAAAAATGGCAGTCCAGATTTGTTAGAGGATTAGAGAAAAGGTGAGTGGGGATACTTGATAACAACGAACGAAATGGAAAGTCGGAGAGAAAGATGTAGACAAAGGAAAGATATGGTTGATGGTTTGGCAAAGAAAAATATGACCAATGGAAGTGTGGTTAATTTGTTATGGACAGCCCCGGTATCACTGCAAGCGAATTAAAATCCATAATTGCTCAACCGCCCGTGCCAGCGTATTCATCAGAATTAATATCTCATCTCCCAAACAAAGAAGGGTAACTGTAGTCCCCATCGTAGCAGTCTCAGCACACGCCAAAAGACATAAGGCGAAACCGCGCAGAAAGTGAACACAGCCATATGTTCCTTGTCATACGATATAATCATTAATCGTAAACAATTGGAATATTGAAACCAATGGAAGTGTTGCACAGAATCAGCACAACAGATCAATGGTTATGGTGGAACGTGATGTCCTACTCCTCTTGACATGGGCCCTTAATGAATCCGTTGTAAATTAGCATCTGTTATGGTTTTAAACAAAATTAATGAGCAGATAAAAAGTAGAGCCCCGTCACGCCAAGTGGCGTGTTTGGAATCTGGTATTTCTAACCGTACGTTTATAGACCATCAGCACCTGATTTTTGGGGTAATATGGTCTGTATTACGCCCGTGCCGCTTTACTTTCCCATAAAAATCCGGTACCAATTTATGGCTGGATGAACTCGGAATCCGTCGGTCAGGATCGAACCCGATTCTCGTCCTTTGTAGTCCAGTTCACTAACCACTGAGCTATCGCGGCTCCCAATGTGCAGAATGCTTTGTTATAATATTCCAGCTAAACGCACTGGGATCGCTTATCACTAAGCTAGGACATAATGTTTACTAGTGTTTCTGATATGTTATTGTTTGAGACTCCTACGCTGGGAGAATGTTATGTTTATAACATCATGTTGTGTCTATAGCGTGCCATGTTGTGTCTTCATCGTCATGCTGTGAACTTGTAACATTTCTTTGTCCATGGCCACGGAGCGGTCTGATTAGAATGCCATTTTGCATCATGTCATGTAACAACAAAATGTCTTCATTTTGTAAATTGAAACGTAGTTCCTCTTAGTGCGCCTCAAGTCCTGTCCCCGTTGTTACTATTTTCTGACTGCCCTCTGCCACATTTACTTGATTGTTTGTTTTATGTGGTTAAAGTATTCCAATAATTCTCATCAGATAGATTATAGTATAAGTCTTACTGCTTCATTCTCTACAAATAGATTATAGTATAAGTCTTACTGCTTCATTCTCTACAAATAGATTATAGTATAAGTTTTACTGCTTCATTCTCCACAAATAGATTATAGTATAAGTCTTACTGCTTCATTCTCCACAAATAGATTATAGTATAAGTCTTACTGCTTCATTCTCTACAAATAGATTATAGTATAAGTCTTACTGCTTCATTCTCTACAAATAGATTATAGTATAAGTCTTACTGCTTCATTCTCTACAAATAGATTATAGTATAAGTCTTACTGCTTCATTCTCTACAAATAGATTATAGTATAAGTCTTACTGCTTCATTCTCTACAAATAGATTATAGTATAAGTTTTACTGCTTCATTCTCCACAAATAGATTATAGTATAAGTCTTACTGCTTCATTCTCTACAAATAGATTATATTGACTGCCTTGTTGGTTCACTCACCTTTGCTATCCGCCATTCTCCTTTGTTCTCCAGCATTTACTTTTGTTCTCCACTATTTCCCTTTATTATCCGCCGTTGTTCTCCACCGTTTCCCATTGTTCTCCACCATTTCCTTTTGTTTTCCACCATTTACTTTTGTTCTCCACCGTTTCCCTTTGTTCTCCAGCATTTACTTTTGTTCTCCACCGTTTCCCTTTGTTCTCCCCCATTGTTCTCCAGCATTTACTTTTGTTCTCCCCCATTGTTCTCCAGCATTTACTTTTGTTCTCCACCATTTCCCTTTGTTCTCCACCGTTTCCCATTGTTCTCCACATTTCCCTTTGTTCTCCGCCGTTGTTCTCCACCAGTTTCCGTCGTTTATATCAACATTTACATCAGAAATAACTGAAGGTATTTCTTCTCACAATCTCGGATGTTGTTGTGGTACCACTGATAGCCTTCGCCAACCTTTTCCATGTATCTTTATCTTCACCCAATCTTTCGGACTCTGCAAGATCCAGGCTTGTTCATTCTTTGATGTTATCTCCCCACCTCTTTCTCCGTCTACCTCTCCTTCTTGCTTCTTTCACAGTTCCTTGAAGAACGATCTTTGCTAGACTAGATC
The DNA here is from genome assembly GCA_032433765.1 of Megaustenia siamemsis. Lineage (NCBI taxonomy): Eukaryota > Metazoa > Mollusca > Gastropoda > Stylommatophora > Ariophantidae > Megaustenia > Megaustenia siamemsis. The sequence continues at coordinate 20,075,978 of JAVIAB010000126.1, forward strand.
GAGATACATGGCCAAACCATTTTATTTTGCGTTTTTTTTTTCAGAATAGTTAAAAGCTCACCGTGCACTCATCATGTGTTGGGTGGATGTCCAAACATTGTTCAGACAGGCCAAGCCTCTTCTGGCATTTGTTATAACTTGACTGGCTCTCTCAATTGACGTTTCTGTGCCTCCTAAGTATTTAAATGTGTTCATTGCTGCAGTCAAGGGAGCCGCGATAACTCAGTGGTTAGTGAACTGAACTACAACGGACATGAGGTAGGGTTCGATCCCAACCGACGGCTTCCGGGCTTCATCGTCAAGTATCGGGCCTGCTGGCGTAGGTGATCATGTCTCTCCACAACTTTCGATCACGACAGTTATTTATCATTTCTGTTGTTGACCTTCTGCCAAGCCATTCTCTTAAGCTGTCTGGTATCTTTTCTCTTTGCTTCCCTCTATCTCTTCGTCCCTCAATCTTCTCAGTTGTTACAATATATTACAGTTGTTCTCTTCTCATTACATGGCCAAAAAGTGATGATTGTTTCTTCCTAATATTGGAAATTAGCTATCTTTTTGCTTTGACCTCTTTCAGAACATTTTCATTACTCTTCTTAGCTGTCCATGGTATTCTCAACATTCTTCTGTAAAACCACATTTCTACAGACGCCAGTGATTTTCTTGTCTGTTGCCCTATTGTCCATGACTCACATCCATGTGTTAAGACTGTCTCTACATCGCATTTAAGAAGTTTCCAGGTTCACCCAGTCTTAAATGGGTACCTGATTTTTTTTTTTGGGAAAGTAAAGCGGAACGGGTGTAATACCGACCACATTACCCCCAAAAATCATATGCTGAATGTCTATAAAAATTATGGTCACTAACACCATATTCCCTATACGCCACTTGACGTGACGGGGCTCTTTACTGTTTTTTTTATTTTATTGCTGCAGTATACTAGTTTTCTATTGTTGACTGTTTACCACAAATCTCAGATAATGTTGTCAGTCTTAAAGAGGAGACATTTGCGGAAGGTAATAATTATGTAGGAAGTATTGGCTATTTAATTACAATCTTTATTGTATGTGTTTTGTGGAGATATTGCTTACGTTTGATTGGGGTTAAGGCAAAGAAATGCAAATGAAAGCATAAAAATGCGAAGCTGCAGTAAAGCTAAATGTGAGGGAGAATTGAAAACAAATAGAAAAAAATCGTATGGTAAAAGCTTTACGTGATTGATAGAAGACACACATTTGAACGACGTTTCGTCTCAATAGGCCTTCAGCAGGAACAAACAAACAACACACACACAGAGATATGTAAGTAATTAAAACTAATCCTACATAGCTAACTAGTAATGAAACATCCAAAACAAAATAATCAGAACTGGTTTAAGAAAAGAAAAAATTATTCCCTGTGTCGTGGACTGTGGCCGGAATGAAAAAGAGATTGGCGGTTGTGCACTGTAATTACCCTGCTGGTCGCAGGGTCAAACCGAGTAACGGGTTCTACAAATATGTGAGTTGGGGGAAAACTGTCTAGGCTACCTCGACTGCAAGGACACTGACAATGTCGATAAGTATTTAAGAAGAGGCCTCACGTACATGTGTACACACACAAATGCGTGTGTAATATATATATATATATATACACACAAACATACATGCATATAATATATATTACTTTTGATTGGACACTTCTTAAAAGTGCACTGTTATTCAAATGATGTTGCACTTTTATTTGGAGACTGTGACGTCATACAGGTAACAGTTTGAGCAAGAAGGCGATGTGTGGAAGTTGTAGTTTGTATTGCAACAGTTGCAGATGACAAACCTATTATGTGCTTTAAATTTTTTGCTCTCCTAATTAGTGGGAAGAAACATGATAATGTAGCCACGAAACTTAGATTATTTAATTAGTTTGGTTGTTTGTTATTTTTGAATCATATCAAATTTATTTCGGTTTTTGTAGTCTGTTTTTCGACTTTTTTTTTTACTTGGTCGTAAATTATCTGTTTATCGAAAATTATTTGCATATATTTTAAGTGTTATCAAAATTCTCCTCTCACTTTCGTTGTTCTTCTTATCAAATCGTCTACTACGTTCCTTTCTTAAAAAAAAAAAAAATCATGACACAAATATGGCCGTTATGACTAAGAATATTTTCATAAATTGTGTTCATCTTTCCGGCTTCTTTTAAGAAATCACCGCCCTTCCTATTCACTGCACTATCTATCCTCATTCTAGTAATGTATATTGATTCCACTTTCCTTTTATATCTCTACTTGCCGCATACACACTTTCGGAAAGGTTGGGAGCAGATAAGAGAATGACGGGTGCGAATGACGTCATTTCATTATTAATTCATCAATACAAGTAGTTCAGACGTATCCAATTGGTCAATTAGGCTTACGTGAAAAGTTTCCCCTCACTCGTTACGTCAGCCTTTACTAGTCATTCGACTTTGTGCACGGTTGTTGAGAATGAGCGGGAGTTCAGAATTCGCACACGCGTTTACAAGGTGGTTTAATCCTTGTGTCTATTTTTGTTGTCATCCGAAGCTAGATAACCTCTGACCTTTTGAGCAGCTGTTCTGTGTCTGATTCATAGCCTTGACATAGACCCTTGTTTGTGCCCGTTACGTCACACTTGCTTTATATAATTGGTTCACTAAATACAGTCGTATTTAGCGACTTAAGCACAGTTTTAATTTGTTTAAATCTGTAATTTTTATACACGTGTATTTTATGTACAAGCTGGTACTGTATGTACACACAATTTGTAGTTTACACGTCAGCTGATAATCATTAAAAAAAATGCACACATTTACACTTAGATTACACACGTTACCTGGCAGCACACATCTCGTTTAAATGCTAACTGGTAATGTACACGCGCGTGTAGTTTATACATGCCGACCCAATAATGCATACATTTACACTTGACGATTACACGTTACCTGGTAATTACACATTTATTTCCATTCTTACTTTACAATTTATTTTGTTGTTGTTGCTCGAAGTTTACATATCAACATGCAATCGACAAACTTGCTGGATACATTATTTGTAGATTACACGCTTACTTCTACAGTAAACACCTCGTGCACACGCAAGATCGACAGTGCTATATACTGTAATATACCTCTGCCTGTTCCATATATATATATATATATATATATATATATATATATATATATATATATATATATATATATATATAATGTATCTCGGTATTTAGCAATCTCGTCAGACACTAGTGTACACATTTTTTGCTCTCTGGTATATGATAGCGCTCCAACAGTTAACTATCATTGCCAGTGACATTTATCCTATTTTTAGGTTCTTTCGGGGAAGGGGTGAAAATATAGGACTGGGGAGAGGGGGGCGCACATGCCCGGATGTGTTCTGGTCAGGGGTTTTATTTCACGCAAGATAGGAAATAACTTTGACGTCTCCAACCTGATTTGGAGCAGCATACCAGGTTTTAATCCAATCGGCCACTTGCTTTTATTTAACTTTGAGTTATTTGTGGGTTACCACCATTGCACTTCCAACGTGTCCATATGTGCTCAGATCCCCCTCCTAAGCATGTCCCGCAGCGTCCAGAAACTGAAGATTCCAATTCTGTGTTGGTTATTAAGTCATATAACGTGCCCATACTAACTCTCATCTCTTTCAGCCGAAGGAGTTATATGGACTCATGGTTTTCGTAGTGCCATTCCAGTATCTCGGAGGGTATTGATGATGACCTCCCGACCTATTGGTTCACCGTCTTCGACGACAGTGCAACTAGCCATCCTGTCCGCTCTTTCATTCCCCCGTACTCCCGCATAAAATACTCATGAAAAAGGATGGAAAACCCCGTGGATCAGTGGGCTTGACTTGTTCATTTTGTGGCTTTGTGTGTTTGTCAAACATTGGTAGAATTAGCCACGAAAGAAACTGTTGGACAAAAATAAAACCCCAAAAACAAAAATACACAATAGCCTCCACTAGACCGTCTGACAAGACGAAAAAGGGGCATATACTCCTGCATGTCCAGGAACGTAGTCAAAGGTGACTACATATCAATGACTTCTGCAATGACTCGAACTCACTGTCTCGTGTAGAGAGCCCACCTCCACTTTTCTTATCGTACTCATCGAATCACTTGTAACGGTCTCATTAAACTCATATACTCGTTGGTCAGGTCTGTTATTGTGCTTGTAATTTTGCATTTGCAATGAGCATACAACAGTGTTCCTGTTGCCTACAACAGTTGTAGTGATATCAGAAAGAATATATGATTTATAGTGTAAACGAAATAAAAGACACTACTGTTGCGGAAGTGCAAAAAATTAGGTTAAATACTAAAATAAAAATGTTCAATTCCAATGTTCAATCAGTCTTATTATATGGCTGTGAAACATGGAGAACAATTAAAATGACAATCATGAAGATACAGACTTTCGCTAATGGATGTTTATGCAGAATAAAAGGATGAAAATGATAGGACTAAATCACTAACAGAATTATGGAAATGTACCAGTCAAATACCAGTGGATAAAGAGATACAGCGAAGACGATGGCGCTGGATAGGATACACACTACGGAAGCCAACTGAGAGTATTACACAACATGCCCTTTTTGGAATCCCCCAGGGAAAAGACAAAGAGGAAAACCAAGAAATTCTTGGAGAAGACAGATAGAAGCAGAGATGAAGATGATGGAGAAGACATGGAACGATCTTAAAAGAATGGTAAGAGACAGAACGGCTTGGAAAGTGTTTGTTGAAGACCTATGCTCCACAGGGAGCTGAAAGTTAGAAGAACAAGAATACTGTTATTGCGCATTTACAAATGCCGAAAGGCTTATGTTTAAATAATTAAAATAACTATTTTATCAATTTGGTTTCCTCATAATTAAGTTCACTGACCTCCGTGGCTGTAATGTACACACTAAACCAGAAGTCTTATCTACAAACTGTAAGATAAGAACGACCTATGTGTACTAATACTAATTTGAAATGCTACCAGATTCAGCAGTTTGACAGGGGAAGATTTTGACGTTGTTCAGCGTTCAGGCTATTTCTTCTTCAGCGTCCAAAGGTACCTGCGACACTGATAGTAACATTGACTTGGGACTGACTGAATGCCACGCGAGTCTGTCGTACAGATTTGATGGGCTTGGAAGGACGCTGTATTTGGATAGAAGGGTAGGGACAAGACGGTTGAGTTTTTTTTTTTTAAAGTAATAAAAAACACACTTAGTAGAGAGAAGATAGAAGAAAGGACACTAATTCGGGAGAGAAGATAGAAAAAGATCACCAAGTTGGGAGAGGAGGTAGAAAATAGGAAATGACGTTGGGAGAGAAGGTAGGAAACGATCACCAAGTTGGGAAAGAAGGTATGAAAAGATCACCAAGTTGGAAGAGAAGGTGTGAAAAGATCACCAAGTTGGGAGAGAAGGTATGAAAAGATCACCAAGTTGGGAGAGAAGGTGTGAAAAGATCACCAAGTTGGGAGAGAAGGTATGAAAAGATCACCAAGTTGGGAGAGAAGGTATGAAAAGATCACCAAGTTGGGAGAGAAGGTATGAAAAGATCACCAAGTTGGGAGAGAAGGTATGAAAAGATCACCAAGTTGGGAGAGAAGGTATGAAAAGATCACCAAGTTGGGAGAGAAGGTATGAAAAGATCACCAAGTTGGGAGAGAAGGTATGAAAAGATCACCAAGTTGGGAGAGAAGGTATGAAAAGATCACCAAGTTGGAAGAGAAGGTATGAAAAGACCACCAAGTTGGGAGAGAAGGTATGAAAAGATCACCAAGTTGGGAAATAATATAGAAAAAAAACCCACTAAATTGGGAGAGAACGTAGAGAAAAGATTAATTTGAGAAAGAAAGGTATATCCTCTTTGTGTCTGAACGTTTATTGGTTCTCTTATTGACTTCCTGACACGTCATTGTTTTAAGATGCCTGGTATTTGTTTTCTCTTTCCCGCTATCTCTTCTTCCCTCGATATTTCCTGTTGTCACAGTTTGTTCCAGCTGTTATGTAAATACATGGCCGAAAAATGATTGTTGCTCCCATTGATATTTGTTGGCAATAAGATTTCACTTAGCCTTGCACTTTGGGAGACACTATATTTGCAATAAAAGGTAAGCAAGAGTTCAGGTTTTGGATACAGTTGTTTCCGGTTGTATCCAAAATAGAGCAATTATTTTTCTCCGGCTTGGTATAGAACCGCTGATGAGAGGTTTGACAAGCCGCTATCGTAAAAACGATTTTGTTAATGAAACGTGAAAATACTTGGCATAGCGTGGAACGAATTCAAAACAAGCCAGGAAATTAGAGAAATCGCCAATCAACCACTAAATATCTTCAGTAATAAAGAAAAGACGATGGTCATATGTTGGACATGTGATGAGAAGAGATAATAACCGAATAGCAAAGCAAGCCCTCATATGGTAAACAACAGGTAAGAGGAAGACCCAGAGAGACACTGAGAAGAACATTGATGAGATAGGCAAGAGCGGCAGGAATCGGCTCCCTCAATGAGATAGAGCTGCTTGCACAGAACAGAGACAAATGGCGAGATTTGATAAAATATCTGTAAAGGAATTGAAAACTGCTAGAATAAAAATGTAGATAAGAGGAGGAGTATCTTGATCTACGCTCTATGGGCCGGCTACGGCTCGAAAGGTCGATAGATAGATAGATAGAAAAGTTCAGGATGAATCTCAAAGCGGAATTTTCCAGATTTACGGCTAAATCTGTAACTTGGCATCAGTCATCGACAGTGCCTATAAACTAATAAATTACGATTGAGTATTTTGCTCCAATGTGCCAGCAGTGTCGCTGCTTCATTATGTTATCTGTTACTATTTCTTCGTTTTAGTTTTAATTGTTTTCTCTTTTTTTTTAAATTGAGTTTTCGCTTTATTTTTAATAATGTTTTCGCTTTATTATTAATTGTGTTTTCGCTTTAATTTTAGTTGTGTTTTCGCTTTATTATCAATTGTGTTTTCACTTTATTTTTAATTGTGTTTTCGCTTTAATTTTTAATTGTGTTTTCGCTTTAATTTTAATTGTGTTTTCACTTTATTATTAATTGTGTTTTCACTTTATTTTTAATTGTGTTTTCGCTGTATTTTGTTGGTATGTCCACCTTCAACGCGCTTTTGTTACGGAAGGAATGGAGAGGAAAGAGGTCAAACTTAATTGTGTATTTATTGTTTCGTGTCCATCATAATCTACAATCGTTTATAAACCAAACCCGAAGAATTTTGCAAAATGCGTAACAATTTCATGACAACCATTACGAGGGCGTGCACTGAAAGAAGACACCAATCCAGTGGCTGAAACAAAAATCAATGAACCGGCAATAAACCAGTTTTATCTGGACACATTAACAGAGAGTTGACGTTTCCAACAATAAATCCTTATCAGGTATGACGTAAACTAGTCATTTTAAAACAAGAAACATGCTAATTTGCAGTGTTGTTACACCGCATCGCTGCTTTCCCCCCTTTCATATGATTACCTTTTTTTAAAACATATTTTTTATTTTTATTTTTTTTTAAAGCTTTTTTGGGCATGCGCACTACCTGATAACTGCCTGTCATCGCAAAATAAGATATCCGTGCATGACACTTCATTTATTATGACTACCGTTCTTGGGTTTCCTAATTGAGTTGCACCGTGTTCATCGTTCAGAAACACACTTCAATAAAATTACACTTCCTTGCCAACGAACCAGCGAAAAGAGACCGGGAAAAGCGAGAAAAAACCTCATTTTGTAAGTAGAACATCTAGTGAGTTATAATGTTACATGATGTCAGATCTCATAGGTCATGGCTGAGATCATCGGAGTTGGCCATTGCCAGTAAACCACAGCTTGTTAATCGCCACTGTACCTTGACTTTCATGTAGAAGTAATGAAAGAAAATGCTTTTTTTTTTTTTTTGGCCATGTAATGAGAAGGGAACAGCTGGAATATGTTGAAACAACTGGAAAAATCGCGGGACGAAGAGATAGAGGGACGCAAAGAGAACAGATACCAGACAGCTTAAGATAATGGTTTTGCAGAAGGTTAACTACGGAAATGATAAATAACTGTCGAGATCGAATGTTGTGGAGGGACATGATACTTGATGATGATGATGATGATGTAGTGAAAGAAAATAAGAAATGACAATTGGGTTAGTTTCTTTATGTGGCATACTTGAGTGACTGATGCAATGAAAAAGAAAAGCAACTCAAACTTAGACGGCTTCTTTCGTTGCGATGTGCCTTTTAAGTGCGAGTGAAGTGTATCAGGCATATATCTCTTATGTGTGGATACTCTTCATCGATTGGTTAATTTCCCGGCCTGAAGAAGGCGTATAATACCGACACTTATTATGTAAAACAGTATCGGTATCTCTCTATCTCCAATTAGCAGCCCTGGAAACATCTACGCAGCCTAACCAAGTGATTTGATTTTAAAGTGACTTTTGTGACAAAGTCGGATGTGTTGGGTCGAAATGTGCAAATATGCAGCTTTTACGCAAGGTGTTTGGGGGAAAAAGGGACAGGCGGGGATGGAGGAATAACACATAAACTCACTCAAACATGTCACAGTGGACCATATCTTCTTCACTCCACTCTAAAGTCGTCATCTTCACTCCACTTTAAAGTCATCTTCACTCCACTCTAAAGTCGTCATCTTCACTCCACTCTAAATCGCCATCTTCACTCCACTCTAAAGTCGTCATCTTCACTCCACTCTAAAGTCGTCATCTTCACTCCACTCTAAATCGCCATCTTCACTCCACTTTAAAGTCGTCATCTTCACTCCACTCTAAAGTCGTCATCTTCACTCCACTCTAAAGTCGTCATCTTCACTCCACTCTAAATCGCCATCTTCACTCCACTCTAAAGTCGTCATCTTCACTCCACTCTAAAGTCGTCATCTTCACTCCACTCTAAAGTCGTCATCTTCACTCCACTCTAAATCGCCATCTTCACTCCACTCTAAAGTCGTCATCTTCACTCCACTCTAAAGTAGTCATCTTCACTCCACTCTAAAGTCGTCACCTTCACTTCACTTTAAAGTCGTCACCTTCAATCCACTCAAAAGTCGTCATCTTCACTCCACTCTAAAGTCGTCACCTTCAATCCACTCTAAAGTCGTCACCTTCAATCCACTCTAAAGTCGTCATCTTCACTCCACTCTAAAGTCGTCACCTTCAATCCACTCTAAAGTCGTCATCTTCACTCCACTCTAAAGTCGTCATCTTCACTCCACTCTAAAGTCGTCACCTTCAATCCACTCTAAAGTCGTCACCTTCAATCCACTCTAAAGTCGTCATCTTCACTCCACTCTAAAGTGTCATCTTCAATCCACTCTAAAGTCGTCATCTTCAATCCACTCTAAAGTCGTAATCTTCAACCCACTCTAAAGTATTCATCTTCAATCCACTCTAAAGTCGTCATCTTCAATCCACTCTAAAGTCGTCATCTTCAATCCACTCTAAAGTCGTCATCTTCAGTCCACTCTAAAGTCGTCATCTTCACTCCACTCTAAAGTCGTCATCTTCACTCCACTCTAAAGCCATCAACCCTTAGATCCTGTTCTGCTGTAACCGTGTCGGATGTGTTGGTTCAAAGTGCACAAATACGCAGATCTTCAATAGCGAAGGGTGAGAGCATAAACCCACTCAAGTGTGTCATAGTTGACCATATCTCCGCCCCATTACAAAACCATCCGCCCATAAATCCTGTTCTGATGATACACACCATCATTCCCCTCGCCATAATATTGGCAGATCTGTATCTATCCCGCATTATGTTCTCGAGCTTCGAATTTGTCGCATCCTTGAATAAGAAATCCCCTTGCGTTGGTTCGCACATTGATCCATGTGGTGTATCCAAGCACTGTATTTATTCCATTTTGTCATGGACTTTTTTTTCGACAGCTAATTTAATTGGGGTAATGTTGTCGGTATTACGCCCATGCCGCTTTACTTTCCCAGAAAAAAAATCCGGTACCCATTTAAGGCTGGGTGATCCGGAACCATAGGTTAGGATCGAACCCTACCTCTTGTCCTTTTTAGTCCAGTTCACTAACCACTGAGCTATCGCGGCTCCCGATGTGGTTTGTGTTTGTTTTATATTGCTTTTTACCAAATGTTGCTGTTTTGTGTTCTGATTATAGCTCGTTTCAAATCACTTGCCCAACTTCAAAACGCTATTGTTCAGTAACCGTTTGTTAAAAACTGTTGAAATTTTCCAAATGTTATTAGAATGCAAAAGACCCTTTAAATGTATATTTAACAAATATCTTGCAGCTGCAGTTTTCTTGAAGCGGCGAATTTCTTTGATGTTTGTCAAAATTGTAAATTGTGAACCCCTAAATAATAGAAATTACCGTAGTTGCTGGTCTATGATTAATTTTCACTAGGTAAAGGCGTGGCCGTAATGGGGAAATACCAGGAGAATTATTGTCTTCTCAGTTCGAGGACGGACGATAATATCAAGGTATACATGTATGTCCAATTTTCATAGTTGTGTGGTCCTGAAAAGGACCGTTTGTTGAACTAATTTTAGGTAATATAGGGGCCAACATTGTGGGGGCTATATACTTTCATTCTGAATGAGACGAGTCTAAAAGATTAATAACTGTTTGGGGTTGAACATTCCACAAACCATCATTTTTCCAATATTCCTCTTCCTGTTTTAAGACGTGGTCTTCACATTCAGCCCAATAATCTTTGTCTATATTTAATAAAGCGAGATTAGCAAGAGTCTTTACATCGCATATTTTGAATGTTGTATTTTCATCTGCCACTTGTCCTTTTAATTTTGCCCAGATTAGTTCTATTGGATTTAAATGAGCATGATAAGGTGGCAGCCTCAAACTTATATGACCGTGCTCTTGGATAATCTTATCTATTTGAAAAATCTTTGTCCTTTGTTTTTGCTTTACTAGAGATAGTAATTCAGGTTTTAAGTACATGTTATTAAATTGTATGTGCTCCTTTGTGAGCCATATCTTAATATCATCTTTTGTACTGGATGACGTCGGGACTTTATCTTCCAGTGCAACAATGTTGTGGTACGCTGCATTGTCCATTATTAGGCAAGATGGTCGATCTAGTGATGGGAGAACAGAATTTTCAATCCAATGTCTAAATATGTGACCATTCATCTCAGAGTGATAATCCCGATTGTCTATGGATTTTGAAAGAAAAATGAGCTCTGCATTCTGTATTAGTCCATGTTAGACTACCTGCATGAGCAATTATCAAGCGCTGTCCTTTGCTGCTAGGTATTAATCTCTTAATCTTTCCATCTGATGACTGCCCATTCCCTTTGGTTAGTGTGGTGAGCATTGATCCATGTTTCCTCCAAGTACACAATATCATAACCTTGCTTGCGCACCTCTTTTACTTCACGTAAGTACTTGCTTCTCATGACTACTATATGTGGCTTCTCACAAATGATGTTTCGTCCATTGGAATACTTTCTGAATGTAAAGCCTGCAGCTCTCACATTCCTCCATAATGTAGACTTTGATATTTCAATACTGTTGTTCTTTTTCAGCGAAACTTTTAATTTTCTTATTGTAACAGTTTCATTCATACCCAACATTTTGCGAATTTCACGTCTACACCTCTGAATGAACGGAAATGGAACACACAATTACTCAAGTGTCTAATTGTGTCAAAAAAACCACGGCGAAAGCGTGCAAACACGTCAATTTTACCGAGTATGGATTTTTACTCGCTATTTTTAACTTAAAATACTGTAAACATTAAGTTTTTACTACATTAATGGGTCGTTATAAATTTATATAAATCAAATAAGCAACAATAATAACCAAATGTTTTTTTTAATGAAATTAATGCCCTGTTGGGTTCTAATCATTATAACTTTACATGCAAATTTTGAACAACTTACAAGCGCGTTAAAAAAGCTATCGATTTTAAAAGTTGGGCACGAGTTATGAAACAAGCTATAGTAGTTTATTTAGATCATCATCATCATGTGCCATACCGGTTGGCGTAGGTGATCATGTCCCTCCACAATCTTCTATCCACAGTGCATCGTATCAGTTCTGTTGTTGGCTGTTTTCCATGCCATGACACCAAGCTATCCAGTATTTTCTCTCTTTGTCGCCCGCGATCTCTCTTTCCTTTTATTTTTTGCCAGTTGTAACCAAGTATTCCAACTTTCCTCTTCTCATGATGTGCCCGAAAAATGTTGATTGCTTCTTTCTGATGTTTTTTAAGAGCTCTCTTTTTGTGTTGGCCTCTTTGAGAACTTCCTCATTGGTCTTTTTAGCTGTCCATGGAACTTTCAACATTCTTCTGAGAAATCCCATTTCTGTGGCCTCTAATCGTCTTTTCATTTGTTTGTCTACAGTCCATGATTCGCTTCCATAGGTCAGAATTGGTTCTATATAGCACCGATGAACAACATAGGATTGTGCTGTTCTGAAACAGCTATGCCATGCTACCCTAGAATTGCCTTTAATGGGATTACTGTGTCCACAAACCACTCTCCATGTGTGTTCCACATATTTACACCCCAGAGAGAAATACTGAATATAACAACATCATGTGCCGTCTGTGATATTAATTACCACAAAACCAGGAGCCTCCTGTATGATTGATACAACTGTTGCACCAAGCACTTCATCGGCAGAGCCAGATCTATGGAATGTTAATCTGACATTGTTCTTGAATGATGTCCAAGTTAATGAGACATCAGAATCGTGTGGCAGTAGCTACAAGAAGGGAGCAGAGAACATCAAGTTTTGCTGCTATAAAGGAGACTTGCCTTGCTATCCCAGAATTGCCTTAAATGGGATCACTGTAGTTGAAAACTTCTCCGCTTGTGTACACTACACATTCACATCTAAGAGCGAATCAGTGAAGGTCACAAAATCATATTCTCTCTGTGGTTTTACTAACTACAGGTCAATAGGCTTCTGTTGGATTGGAAATGATAACTTACCACCACTGTGTGTCTATATGCTTGGAATTGGAGTCATCAACGATGGCCTAACATCATCCAGTGCTACGACAATCATCATTTTCGGGAGGACGCGAACTTCCATGGTATATGGTGGATAGGCGGCAGGAACCATTGAAGGCTATGTCTGAAAAGTGTTCCTTCTTGCAGTTTCCTCATATTCCAAGTCCGGCTTGTTGCAGGAGCTACTGAGTTAAGTGCTCTGTGCACACCGTGAGCTGTGTGTCTCATCCGTTTTGATCCTGTTTCGATATCCCGCTTGTTAGCGATGAATGATGATATCGTATGACAGGGAACATTTGGCTGTGTTCACTTTCTGTGCGGTTTCGCCTTATGTCTTTTGGCGTGTGCTGAGACTGCTACGATGGGGACTACAGTTACCTTTCTTTGTTTGGGAGATGTGTTAGTAATTCGGATGATTCCACTGGCACGGGCGGTTGAGCAATTATGGATTTTAATTCGTTTGCAGTGATACCGAGGCCTTCCGTAAGCAATAACCAATAATAACCGATGAACTCTCTTTCTCATTTTTATTGACATAGATTTGTTGCATAAGATATTTTTCATTTTCTGAAATGCTATTTTGGCCTGAGCTATTCTTTTTTTTTAAATTTCTGTGGTGCATCTCCCATCTGATGTTATTATTGTGCCCAAGTATTTCAAACGTTACACTTGTTTCAGATTTGTCTCGTTTATTTTTATGCTGCATGATGGTGGTGATTGTTTCTTCGATATAACCATTACTTATTTTTTCTTACTATTCAGACTGAGACCTTTCTTGTTGCTTTCTTTTACTATTATGTCTATCATTTCTTGTAGTTCGTTCTCTGTCTCTGCTATTAAAACTGTGTCATCAGCATATCGTAAATTATTTATGTTGTGACCGTTGACTTCAATTCCTTTTTTGTCTACTATTGATCTCATAATATATTCGCTGTAAAGTGAAAACAAATCCGGTGACAGAACACAGCCTTGTCTGACTCCTTGCTTTATATATTGGAATTATCCTGTTTGGTTGTTAATTCGTATAGCTGCTGTTTGTTGACAGTGCATGTTTTTTTATGATTCGCAGATTATTGCCATCAATGTTTAATTTCTCCAGCATATTGATTATTTTCATATGCTTTACTTTGTCAAATGCTTTCGTGTAGTCTATACAGCACATATATAGATCTTTCTTTACCTCTATAGATCTTTCTACCAATGTTCTTAAGATGTATATTGCATTATTGGTGCCCTTTCCTTCCACAAATCCACATTGTTTCTCACTTATTTCTGGTTTTATTTTGTTCCGTACACGTCTTCTCATGATTATTCTTATTTAGATGGACGAACATAAACATATGGATAGGCTCGTGACACACACACATACACACACATATATATATTGGTGAATATGTAAGAGGTTGTGTGGATAGGCAGACATATAGAGATTGAAAGATAGGCAAGTTCAATGCAATGCGAACACCAGCGGTGTCAAGGACATGCTCCAGACGGTTACTTGTAACGGTCGTGTGAAGCTCAACAATAAATTACCTGGTAAGCACAAAGAGATTACATGTTACTGAACTATTGAAGTATGCGCATATCGTCAGCATGTTGTGTTAAGGAATGTTTTAATTTCAGGATATGGGCGGGGTCAAAAATGAAATGCCAGTAGATTTAAAAGGAAGAGATAGTGGATACTGCAACGTTCGTGTTGAACTGTATCGTGTAGAGCCTTTAGAGCGGGGCGTTGTAACCTGGCTGTGTTAAAGCCGCAACAGCACTAGGCGGTGGGATTACTGTAAAAGTAGTTCCGGCATAAAACGTGTGTCTATGATTGATCCACATGTTTGTGGTCCTCTAATACGCTGCATTTCATTGTGGAAAAGGAGGGGGGTGGAGCGCTTTGATACATTGTATTGTACGGTAGGAGAGCTTTGATACATTGTATTGTACGGTAGGAGAGCTTTGATACATTGTATTGTACGGTAGGAGAGCTTTGATATATTGTACTGTACTGTAGGAGAGCTTTGATACATTGTATTGTACGGTAGGAGAGCTTTGATACATTGTATTGTACGGTAGGAGAGCTTTGATATATTGTACTGTACTGTAGGAGAGCTTTGATACATTGTATTGTACGGTAGGAGAGCTTTGATACATTGTATTGTACGGTAGGAGAGCTTTGATATATTGTATTGTACGGTAGGAGAGCTTTGGTACATTGTATTGTACGGTAGGAGAGCTTTGATACATTGTATTGTACGGTAGGAGAACTTTGATACATTGTATTGTACGGTAGGAGAGCTTTGATACATTGTATTGTACGGTAGGAGAGCTTTGGTACATTGTATTGTACTGTAGGAGAGCTTTGATACATTGTATTGTACGGTAGGAGAGCTTTGGTACATTGTATTGTACGGGAGGAGAATTTTGATATATTGTACTGTACTGTAGGGGCACGGTGGAGGGGGGTCTCGGGGTCAGATGCCAGCCTCTAGACAAGAAGCTTCCCGGTTCGATGCCCACCCCACTCGCGGTGGACAATAAAATGATAACAAATAAAATGGAATCCGTGCACTTCCCTGATCTCTGGGTAGTGTGATCCGATGTCTTGCCTCCTCGAAAAACGACGGGAAAACAAGAGGCCCCGTGTGCATCCTGCGCACGTTAAAGAATCCTTGGCAGTTGGAAGTCGAAAAGAGTAGCCCAAAAAATGGCCGCTGCCCGGGGAAAATTAAAATAAAATAAAAAAAAAAATGTACACAAAACTTTAAAACTCTCCACAATAAACAACAATATGAGAATAGCTCTGATGTCGGATAATATCTGTCTGAGGAGTGCCTGAGGAGTGTCTGAGGAGTGCATAAAGTGTCTGAGTAGTGTCTGAGGAGTGTCTGAGGAGTGCATAAAGTGTCTGAGGAGTGTATGAGGAGTGCATAAAGTGTCTGAGGAGTGTCTGAGGAGTGCATAAAGTGTCTGAGGAGTGCATAAAGTGTCTGAGGTGTGTCTGAGGAGTGCATAAAGTGTCTGAGGAGTGTCTGAGGAGTGCATAAAGTGTCTGAGGAGTGTCTGAGGAGTGCATAGAGTGTCTGAGGAGTGCATAAAGTGTCTGAGGAGTGCATAAAGTGTCTGAGGAGTGCATAAAGTGTCTGAGGAGTGCATAAAGTGTCTGAGGAGTGCATAAAGTGTCTGAGGAGTGTCTGAGGAGTGCATAAATTGTCTGAGGAGTGTCTGAGGAGTACATAAAGTGTCTGAGGAGTGTCTGAGGAGTGCATAAATTGTCTGAGGAGTGCATAAAGTGTCTGAGGAGTGTCTGAGGAGTGCATAAATTGTCTGAGGAGTGTCTGAGGAGTGCATAAAGTGTCTGAGGAGTGTCTGAGGAGTGCATAAAGTGTCTGAGGAGTGTCTGAGGAGTGCATAAATTGTCTGAGGAGTGTCTGAGGAGTGCATAAATTGTCTGAGGAGTGTCTGAGGAGTGCATAAATTGTCTGAGGAGTGTCTGAGGAGTGCATAAATTGTCTGAGGAGTGTCTGAGGAGTGCATAAAGTGTCTGAGGAGTGCACAAAGTGTCTGAGGAGTGTCTGAGGAGTGCATAAAGTGTCTGAGGAGTGCATAGTGTCTGAGGAGTGCATAAAGTGTCTGAGGAGTGTCTGAGGAGTGCATAAAGTGTCTGAGGAGTGCATAAAGTGTCTGAGGAGTGCATAAAGTGTCTGTGGAGTGCATAAAGTGTCTGAGGAGTGCATAAAGTGTCTGTGGAGTGCATAAAGTGTCTGAGGAGTGCATAAAGTGTCTGTGGAGTGCATAAAGTGTCTGAGGAGTGCATAAAGTGTCTGTGGAGTGCATAATGGTTCCTTATACAGAGCAGTCGTCATGGGGCGGTTCGAGTTGAGTTTTTATTTCACACAATCTCTCTCTCCTCTCCCACCCCCACCCCAATAAAAAAAATGTGCCCTGCCGTGGCTTGTATTCCCCTTACCTTCCTCATTTGCCTTTCAGCGTCGAGGGGAGATATTATTTGCCATTTGTAATCTTTTAAACGATCTATATCTAACAGCTCTAATCCTTCATGTTGTCTGTTGCTGCGGCACTGACAAAAATGGTTAACATAACTTCGTCCTGTTGTTTAATCATTTCAACATAGACTCTTCTGTTCACCTCTGCTGCTGCTATGTTTCCTGGTGTTTCTAATATTTCGTCAATCGATATTTTTCATGGTCAGCCTTAGGTCTAGTTCTCTCACAACTTTTATTGGAGGCTCCATACCATGCATTTTGATCTTTCTGCCTTGTCTAATGATCAGACCATTATATCTGTTGTTTCTTTATATGCTCTAAGACGGATATTATTCCTAGCTTTTTTTCTCAGTTCTTCATTTCTGATCTTATCTCTGAGACTGTTACGTGCCATTCGTCTAGCACATTTCATCTCAGTAGTAGTAATTTTTCTAATTGTTCTTGCATCTAGGTTCCAGGACTGGCATTGGTAGCACAACGTTGGGATGACGATAGTGTTGTAGAGTGTCGTGGTTCGAACCTATTTTGAAGCACGACGAGTTATCCGTTCCTGTCACCCACTCTATATATTCATTGTTCGCGATGCACAAAATGTAAATCCAGTTCCAATTTACGATATATGCTTACAGGCGTATTTACACAATTTACGATTTGTCGCTGTCCTCTCGTTCCATGAACACACATCAATAACTGTCACTCACATTATGTTTCTATTTTAAGCTTGCCTTAAAGCCTCGCCCAATTTCCGGTTGCCTTGAACTTATAATTGCCCTCTCCAGGTGTTTTTCCGCTCTCTTATCACCTTTATTTTCTTCTTTTGCTGTAGCAATCAAGCGTGCATTCAACAGTTTTGTTACATTGTTCCCTTGCCTGTCGACTTTTTCCTTTTAAAAAAAAATATTATTGAGTTCAGTTGACATGCTGTCCTTACACAGAGTTACTAAAATACGCTGAATTAGGACGTGTGCTTATATAATTGTAGTTTTCTCGTCAAGGCCTCTGTGGCTATTGTGTTAGTTCCTCTCGACACATGGGGCGGAAATCATAACTGTCCGTGTCTAATGATTCACTGCTTTAGTCCGTTCACAAATGTTTGCCGTTGCAATTTTTATAATTTATCAGCAATTACTTATCCTATAATTTATTTTATTTACAAAGAATACAAAGGATACAAAGAATGACGTCAGGGACGCACCAAAATGGCAGCTTATTTATATTCGAGCTATGGACTAAGCAATGTTTACATTGAACAACACGAGATATGATATTGCTGCGAGTTGGCAGATTTTTGAAAATGTTTTCAAGGGTTTGAACATAAATGTTTGTTCACAGTTCGTTAACCTTCGCTGTAGATAAAGTCGTTAATTCGTTTCAGACGTTTGGGACGTTGGTAGCTAAGGACCCTAACTTGTGCAAACGGATGGCATTGGCAAGGATCATTTTGAATCTATGAAGTGGGCTCATTGTGTGTTTAACTCAAAAGCATATGTGCTTTTTAACCAAAGACCTTTTTTTTTTTTTTGGGGACTCAATGAAGATATCCCCGATGGAAGAATAAACTGTACTATTAGTCCCATAAATGATTCGCTTCCAGAGGTTTATGATGTAAACAAAGCAGTTTTGTCATTGCAAGTGAATAATGTCCACACCTATAATTGGTCAGGATTGTGTAGCAGCAGCAGCTTTATAGCGAACACAGAAAACATCACAGGATTGTGCTGTTCTATAACAGCTATGCCATGCTACCCTAGAATTGCCTTTAATGGGATTACTGTGACCACAAACCACTCTCCATGTGTGTGCCACATATTTACACCCCAGAAAGAAATACTGAATATAACAACATCATGTGCCGTCTGTGATATTAATTACCACAGACCAGGAGCCTCCAGTATGATTGATACAACTGTTGCACCAAGCATTTCATCAGCAGAGCCAGATCTATGGAATGTTAATCTGACATTGTTCTTGAATGATATCCAAGTTAATGAGACATCAGAATCGTGTGGCGGCAGCTACAAGAAGGGAGCGGAGAACATCAAGTTCTGCTGCTATAAAGGAGACTTGCCTTGCTATCCCAGAATTGCCTTAAATGGGATCACTGTAGTTGAAAACTTCTCCTCTTGTGTAAACTACACATTCACATCTAAGAGTGAATCAGTGAAGGTCACAAAATCATATTCTCTCTGTGGTTTTACTAACTACAGGTCATGTGGCTTCTGTTGGATTGGAAATGATAACTTACCACCACTGTGTGTCTATATGTTTGGAATTGGAGTCATCAATGACGGCCTAACATCATCAAGTGCTATGACGATCATCATTTTCGGGAGAACGTGAACTCCCATGGTATATGGTGGATAGGCGGCAGGAACCATTGAAGGCTATGTCTGAAAAGTGTTCCTTCTTGCAGTTTCCTCATATTCCAAGTCCAGCTTGTTGCAGGAGCTACTGAGTTAAGTGCTCTGTGCACACCGTGAGCTGTGTGTCTCATCCGTTTTGATCCTGCTTCGATATCCCGCTTGTTTACGATGAATGATGATATCGTATGACAGGGAACAGTTGGCTGTGTTCACTTTCTGCGCGGTTTCGCCTTATGTCTTTTGGCGTGTGCTGAGACTGCTACGATAGGGACTACAGTTACCTTTCTTTGTTTCGGAGATGAGTTGGTAATTCGGATGATTCCACTGGCACGGGCGGTTGAGCAATTATGGATTTTAATTCGTTTGCTGTGAAACCGAGGCCTTCCATAACCAATAACCAATAATTATTTTATTTGTTTTCGCATGTAGCCCTATTTTTGGCCCAGGCTTAATATTTTAATCACAAATGTTGTGTAGACTACATAGAATAATGAAACCTCATTTACTTTGATACTCTTATTAGGTTCTTAATTAGTGATGTATCAACAATTGTATTTGATAGTATTTCAGCATATTTATTCTTTTTAACAAACCAGAGGCGTATATGCAATTATTCATCAGTAGGTAATTCAGTTTAATTAGAGAAATCGGCAATCAGCCACTAATATTATCAGTAATCTAGAGATGACGTTGGGTATGTGATGAGGAGAAATAATGCCTGAATAACAATGCAATCCCTCAAGCGGGAAACAAAAGATAGGAGGAAAAAGGCCGACACAGACAGATAATGAGAAGAAAATTGATCAGAGAGGCAGAAGCGGCGGGAATCGGCTCCCTCAATGAGATTGAGATGCTTGAACAGAATGAAATCAAATGGCGAGATTTGATAACAGACCTTTTTCTAAGATTGAGACTGCTAGACGGAAATTTTGAGAAAGAGTATCTGGCTCTATGCTGTATGGGCCTGCCACGGCTCGAAAGGTCAATAAATAGGTAATTAAGTCCATTTTATTTCATAATAAATGTGCTTGAATTTTGTTCAATGCACAGGTTTCATAAACCCTTTCCAATAGAAAAGATTTATTTACAATTATTCTTTGTGCATCAACACATGTAGTTGAACATTTACCTTTTTTAAGTTTAAAAAAAAAAAACAAACATGTATTCTTGTGAAATGTTAAACCTAAGTTCTTACAGCTTTCCATCTTTTGGATATGTCAAGGTCAAGGTTTTGTCTAAGTTAAATTGCCCATTTCTTTCATAATTCTTGGCCGTCAATAATTCTTGACCGTCCCACAATCCATAAATCTCTCGTTTAATCTCTTCTTTGTTAAAGTTGTCCAATTTATTTATCCGTGCTAGACCTCTTTTCGTATCTGCAGAAACGTTGTGGTCGTCATTTAGTTGTCTCGATAATGCACAACCACTAACACCGATGGCATGTTTTATTTTTGTCCCTCTCCGTTTTTCAAAATACAATGAAACAGCCTCACATTTAAGCTCTTTAAGGTGAAGGACCGATACATTTTGCTCGACGGGATGTGCCTTCTGATGATCAGATTTCCTTCTGCTGGGAAGCTCCATATAATTCCCTATTATACGTTTAGCCCCAAATGTAATATTTCACTGTAATGTTCTTTGGACTAACGATTGTTAGCTTCAATGCCATTCCAATGAGCCCCCTAATTTTGAGTTATGAAACGCCCCTGAATACTGTATAGACACATAATCCGAAAACAAAGACAGTAACGTGAACTTCAGCGCGTCTAGAGATTTATATTCATTATGTGCATGTTCATCCAGGATTTACTCAAAAGCAACGTGAAATTTTTTATTTTTAACGGTCAGGTGAATGCTACCAAAATATGAACTGTAAAACGCATAAATAGTAACTAAGCGATGATTAAAATATATTTCTATATCTCGAAGATTCCAAAATCTTTCCTAATGACATGATAGGAAGGGGACACAAATGACATATGGTTGGCAATGATATAAAATGTATTTTCAACCATTCTTTTTATTTACTAACGCTGAGATATAATTTTGTAAACAACAGCTAACGTCTGTACGCGCACTCTAGATCTTATCTTTATCTTTAAGCTCATAGTTTACCCGTTCCTCTTTGGTGTCTTCTCTTATAGTTTCATTTTTTTGTAAAGTCATCTCCAATTTACGTCTCCAGAGACGTCTGTTTTTAAAAACAATGTCAGCTTTACGAGCAAGGGCGGTTGTGAATAAACTGACGTCAGTCGTCACGAGCTGAAAACGTCACGCAAGTAAGGATGTTTTGGGGTTTCCCTTTCAGCCTTCAGGCTTGTTTCTATAGAAGGCGATATCTCAGCCACGGTGTTGGTCAGACACCGGCATAGGTCAAACGTGAGCCACATCGGCATAGGCCAAACGTGAGCCACGTCGGCATAGGCCAAACGTGAGCCTAGCATCTTGGCTGAAAGCATGCCTGGAATGAAAAGTTGGGTTTATTGTTTGATGATGAACGACCATGAACTGGCCAAGATCCCACTGCACCTCCTACCAGCGAGTAGGCTGGCGAATCATCTCGGTCTGACAAACGTCGTGCCGGTCTGACAAACGTCGTGCCGGTCTCACAAACGTCATGCCGGTCTCACAAACGTCGTGCCGGTCTCATAAACGTCGTGCCGGTCTCACAAACGTCGTGCCGGTCTCACAAACGTCGTGCCGGTCTCACAAACGTCGTGCCGGTCTCACAAACGTCGTGCCGGTCTCACAAACGTCGTGCCGGTCTCACAAACGTCGTGCCGGTCTCACAAACGTCATGCCGGTCTCACAAGCGTCATGCCGGTCTCACAAGCGTCATGCCGAAGGCGGATTTGTTGTACCAGAAAGCATAAATATCAGGTTTTTAATGTTTGTTTTGTTTAAGACTACAACTTTAACACATCTACATCAACCTAACCCCCTTTTGTTGGTGGTTGCAGAAGTAAGACAAGAATCAGCCCAGACTCCAGAAAGAGAGCACAACATTCACAACTATTTTAATGATATCCAGCAACACGTGCAAGTGAATATTATGAAACGTAATGTAAACACGTGCGTGCACGAAAACAGTTGTAATGCGTGTACAAATTACGTCACTGTGGCAATCCAACTTGTCATTATTGTTACTGATCTTTCGTTCCAGTGCAAAAAACCGGTGAAATCTTTTGAATTCGCTCGCTGGTGCTGCTACGTGCAGTGCCCTGATATATATTATAGTTCGCTTAACGCTAAATTGTTTTAATGTAATTATCGTTTACAAAACGGGAGAAAGACGGCATTAATCAAGAGTTGGTTGCAGCTGTATTGAAAGTGAGAACATTATCACGGCCTAGTTCGTTAAATAAAAGACGACTAGCGCATTTGTGTTAATTGGATTCTTTGTCCACGACGCCGATACTTCTCTGGGCGAACAAACTAATTCCCGCTAAATAACGGCTGTTTACAAATTGTTCGAAAGTGGATTATTTTGGATGAAAAAAAAAATATAAACAAAAAAAGTAGGGAATGGGAAGGAGGCTCCTTCACACTAAGTGCTCTTATACTAAAATGGGGGGGGGGGGGGGGTGGGGGGGTAATTTTGACACTTTAGTAGCACGACAGATTGTAACTACATGAAGTGTTTTCTACTCAGAATATGAATACTTTAACTCAACGGATATTTTAAATTTAATAATATCAAGTCCAAATAATATTATACTTCATTAACCATATTTACACGTTGTACTACGCTTTATCTGGATTTTTGCTTTGTGTTTTGGCAGGTTTTATTTAATTGTGGACACATATTATACAGAAGATTGGACTTGATGGCGTTAGCTACTTTACTCTTGCTTTTCAGATAATTCTGGCCAAACCAACAAAATAAATCCGAAGTTAAGAGAGAATGCAGGTTTTATATAACTCTTTATTGTATCTTTAAATTCAATGTATTACAGTGCATGCTAATATATGTGTTTTCATGAAAACATTGAAATAACATCTCTCACATTCCATCCACGAAAGAACATATAATATTCATCTCTTTCGTTCACATACGTTCATTCTCAACAGTAGGACTGGTTTATTTTAGTTCCACCCGCAACGTTTAATAAAAAAAAATAATGTAAATTTTTATTATTTATCTCTTTCGTTTACATACGTTCATTCTCAACAGTACATTTATTTTAGGATGGTCATTGTTCTTTGATTAACAATTTGATGGACATTGTTTTTTGATTAACATTTTTATGGACATTGTTCTTTGATTAATATTTTTATGGACATTGTTCTTTGATTAACATTTTGATGGACATTGTTCTTTGATTAACAATTTGATGGACACTGTTCTTTGATTAACAATTTGATGGACATTGTTCTTTGATTAACATTTTGTAGGAAAAGATGGGAATTGAACTTAAAAGAGAAAACATTGCCAGGAAGGACGTTAGGGGTCTGAGGGAGTGATCACTGTTGTACTCCTACAAATATAACTACGTGACACAGTATGATAGTGACGGGATACCGCAGCGGGAACGAACACGTTTCTGCTAGTTTAATATCTAGGAGAGCCGGTGGCCAAATCGATAACATTGTCCTGCTAGGAGAGTGTGGGTTCGAATCTGGGTAGGGTCGAAGGTTTTTTTTTTTTCTATCGGTGGTGAAATAAAAACTCAGCCCCTAACACGTCGTGACAACTGCGCTGGACAAGCGACCTTTATTCTCGGGTCATACAAGTTTCCCCGTCCCCCAGTAATGGGAAAATGCCTTAAAGATATTTTTTTTTTTCTAAAAAAAATATTTTCTATTACTTTAATCTTTCTTTTACTTTAATATCAATATTTCTGCAACTTTAATATATTATTACATCAGTCTTCTTCTTCTTCTTTCCTTCCTCATTTGCCTTTCAGCGTCGAGGGGAGATATAATTTGCGGTCTTTTGCTCTTCTGTTCGCCTCTGCTGCTTTTATGTTTCCTAGTGCTTCTAATATTCCATCGACCCATCTTTTTCGTGGTCGCCCCTTGGGTCTGGTGTTCTCACAACGTTTGTTGAAAGCTCGTTGTGTTGTGTTTTGTTCTTTCTGCCATGTCACGTGGCCAAACCATTTTATCTGTTGTTTCCTTATATATTCTATGGCGGGTGCTATTTCTAGCTTTTTTTCTCAGTTCTTCATTTCTGATCTTATCTCTCCGACTGTTTCCTGTCATTCGTCTAACACATTTCATCTCTGTAGAGGTTATTTTTCTTATTGTTCTTGCATCTAGGGTCCAGGTCTGGCATTGGTAGCACAACGTTGGGATGAAGATTGTATTGTATAGTGCTCGTTTTGCCTCCAGAGTTATTTCCTTGTTGGACAATAGTGGTGATAATTGTCCGATGATTTGACAAGCTTTGTTGCATCTTGATTCTATCTCTGCCGTTTGAGAATTATCGTTTGTCATTAGACTTCCTAGGTATTTGAATTCCTCTACTTGTTTTAGTTGTCTGCCTTCTATAGTTATGTTGATGTTCTGTTTATTTTTGGCGACGTTCATGACTTCTGTTTTGTTGATGTTGATTTCCATGTTGTATTTTGTGTCAGAGATTTTGAGTTTGTTTAAGTGTTCTTGTAGGTCTTCTATTGTTTCATGTATAAGTGCCTGGTCGTCTGCAAATAGAAGCTCGTTGATCTCCTCTGTCTCTGATGGGTTGGCTAGCTTGCACATATGGTCCATGTATGTAATAAATAGTAGGGGGGGGGGGATAGTACGCACCCCTGTCTTACACCTGATATAGCTTCGAAGTGGTCTGTGTAGCCTGCTGCTGTTCTGACACTGCAGTTGCTGTTGACGATGAGGTTTTTAATAATGTTGGTTAGATGTTGGCTTACACCGTATGTTGTTATTACATAAGTACCAACAAGAAAGTTGAAATTTTAAGATTTATTTATTTTTATTTTATTTATGTTTTTTTTTTTTGCGGGGGGGGGGGGAGGAGTGTGTGTAGTTGGTTACTTAAGAAGAAATCGTTTTCACATTAGTTACTCTTGATTCTCATCGTTGTGTACATTAGTTATTGTAGATTTTCATCGTTGTGTACACTAGTTACTCTAGATTCTCATCGTTGTGTACACTAGCTACTCTAGATTCTCATCGTTGTGCACACTAGTTACTCTAGATTTTCATCGTTGTGTACACTAGTTACTCTAGATTCTCATCGTTGTGTACACTAGTTACTCTAGATTCTCATCGTTGTGTACACTAGCTACTCTAAATTCTCATCGTTGTGTACATTAGCTACTCTAGATTTTCATCGTTGTGTACATTAGCTACTCTAGATTTTCATCGTTGTGTACACTAGCTACTCTAGATTATCATCGTTGTGTACACTAGGTACTCTAAATTCTCATCGTTGTGTACATTAGCTACTCTAGATTCTCATCGTTGTGTACATTAGTTACTCTAGATTTTCATCGTTGTGTACACTAGTTACTCTAGATTTTCATCGTTGTGTATACTAGTTACTCTAAATTCTCATCGTTGTGTATATTAGTTATTGTAGATTTTCATCGTTGTGTACACTAGCTACTCTAGATTCTCATCATTGTGTACACTAGCTACTCTATATAGATTCTCATCGTTGTGTACACTAGCTACTCTAGATTCTCATCGTTGTGTACACTAGCTACTCTAGATTCTCATCGTTGTGTACACTAGCTACTCTAGATTCTCATCGTTGTGTACACTAGCTACTCTAGATTCTCATCGTTGTGTACACTAGCTACTCTAGATTCTCATCGTTGTGTACATTAGCTACTCTAGATTCTCATCGTTGTGTACACTAGCTACTCTAGATTCTCATCGTTGTGTACATTAGCTACTCTAGATTTTCATCGTTGTGTACACTAGCTACTCTAGATTCTCATCGTTGTGCACATTAGTTACTCTAGATTCTCATCGTTGTGTACAATAGCTACTCTAGATTCTCATCGTTGTGTACACTAGCTACTCTAGATTTTCATCGTTGTGTACACTAGCTACTCTAGATTCTCATCGTTGTGTACACTAGCTACTCTAGATTTTCATCGTTGTGTACACTAGCTACTCTAAATTCTCATCGTTGTGTACATTAGTTACTCTAGATTTTCATCGTTGTGCACATTAGCTACTCTAGATTTTCATCGCTGTGTACACTAGCTACTCTGGATTCTCATCGTTGTGTACATTAGCTACTCTAGATTGTCATCGTTGTGTACACTAGCTACTCTAGATTGTCATCGTTGTGTACACTAGCTACTCTAGATTTTCATCGTTGTGTACACTAGTTACTCTAGATTTTCATCGTTGTGTACACTAGCTACTCTAGATTGTCATCGTTGTGTACACTAGCTACTCTAGATTTTCATCGTTGTGTACACTAGCTACTCTAGATTTTCATCGTTGTGTACACTAGCTACTCTAGATTTTCATCGTTGTGTACACTAGCTACTCTAGATTCTCATCGTTGTGTACACTAGCTACTCTAGATTCTCATCGTTGTGTACACTAGCTACTCTAGATTCTCATCGTTGTGTACATTAGCTACTCTAGATTCTCATCGTTGTGTACACTAGCTACTCTAGATTTTCATCGTTGTGTACATTAGCTACTCTAGATTTTCATCGTTGTGTACACTAGCTACTCTAGATTTTCATCGTGTACACTAGCTACTCTAGATTCTCATCGTTGTGTACATTAGTTACTCTAGATTTTCATCGTTGTGTACACTAGCTACTCTAGATTCTCATCGTTGTGCACATTAGTTATTGTAGATTTTCATCGTTGTGCACACTAGTTATTGTAGATTTTCATCGTTGTGCACACTAGTTATTGTAGATTTTCCACTCGATGATTGTCGATAAATTTGTTTGTGTGAGCTTGCCAGGTTGAATTGCTGTTTAAATTATTCAGTTGGCTTTCCTTCATTCTTTCTAATTACAAAAATAAACGATTGCTTTAAATTTAGAACACCAGAAAGATCATGCAGGGACTGTTTCATAATGCTTGCTGCGCCGATCATTTAGCGATTTTAAACACACCCGCATGACGTCCCGAGTGTTTTCTTTCTCGCTATACGCTCGTAATGGACCTGGCATTTATTTTAAGGCTCGGGTTATTGATGGCTAAAATGGCTTTATGACCCCATGGCTGTGGAGTCAGTTAACCAGTCCTGTAATACTGACTCTCTTCTATTTCGCGCGCGCTCTCTCTCTCTCTCTCTCTCTCTGGCTCTTGCTTCCCATAAATAATTAGTACTTTTGTTTCACAATGTACGAAAATGGAGAACGATGTAAACATTTTTATTACGTTATAGAGTTCCTTCCATCATTCATTCATTCATTCATTCCTCCATCCCGCTCTCTTTCTTTCTTTCTTTCTTTCTTTCTTTCTTTCTTTTTCCTTCTTCATTTCAGCTCCTTGTGGAGCATAGGTCTTCAACAAACACTTTGCAATTTGCTTTGATTCCTGCTGTTCTTTTAAGACCATTCCTTGTATTCCCCATCATCTTCATCTCTGCTTCCATCTGCCTTCTCAAAGAATGATCTAGTCTTCCTCTTTTTTTTCCACTGAGGATTTACAAAAAGTTTGTTGTGTAATACTCCCAGTTGGCTTCCGTAGTGTGTGTCCTATCCAGCGCCATCGTCTTCGCCGTATCTCTTTGTTCACTGATGACGTTGGGCATGTGATGAGGAGAAATAATGACTGAATAACAAAGCAATCCTTCAAGCGGGAAACAGCAGATAGGAGAAAAAAGGCCGACACAGAGAGATACTGAGAAGAACATTGATCAATATGCATGGTACATTGACTGGTACTTTTCCGTAATTCTATGCTAGTGATTTTGTCCTGCCATTCCCTCTCCAGATGGCGTCATATATCTCTTAGACAGAAAGGATATTAATTGATGAAAATGTGAACGAAATGCCCATAAACAGATATAGACCACAATTCAACACGACATCGAAATCTTCGAATCCGCCAATAAACAATTGCCATTCGTATTTTGTTCGAAATTAAAGTAAATGTTCCCTAGTTTCATAGAAGAATGTTAAGAATACAATGGACAGCTGGTAAGAGTAATTAAAACGTTCTGAAAGGGACCAAAGCAAAAAGAGAGTTAATTTCCAATTTTAGGAAGAGACAATCATCATTTTTGGCCATATAATGATAAAGGAACAGCTGAAATATATTGTGATAATCGGGAAAATTGAGGGACGAAGGGACAGAGGGAAGCAAAGAGAAACGATACCAGGCAGCTTAAGAGAATGGTTGGCAAAAGGTCAACAACAGAAATGATAAATAGATGTCGAGATCGATATTTGATTAGGGACATGATCCCCTACGCCTGCAGGCAGGGCACTCGATGATGATAGGTCATCTCCATGCATATTGACCTATGAAGAATAGTTAGTGGCCATATTTTTCCACGACCACGGCACATTGTTGGGTGATGTGGTCGGTATCACGCCAGGCCGCCTTTACTTCCCCAAAAATCCCTGGTACCAACTTTTAGAGGCTGGGTGAACCCCGGAGCCTTGTCGCTCCAAAAAAAAGTCCGCCATTTCTGGGAATCTAATACAGTACAATAACCGTAGAAATAATTTAATTGAAAATGTGGGAGAGGAGAAAAAGAACATTAATTTGTGTGGGGAAAGTTGTAATGGAGGTGGGAAGTGATCCATAGGAGATCATGCATATGAAGATGTGGGAAAGGAGTGAAAGAACATTAATTTGTGTGGGAAAAGTTGTGATAGAGGTAGGAGCTGAACCACAGAAGATCATGCATCTCTTGCAGTTTCCTTCATAGTTCCCCAGAGTGCGTGTTTGACTCACATTTCTCTAATTATTATAGACGGGTCTGAAGCCAGGCCATGCATGTTTCTCTATGATTTATCTAGTTCTGCAATCCGCGCAGGTTATTTATTTATTTATTTTTAAAGTTAAATCACTGTATGTCTTATGACGTGAGAAGAGCTTGTTATAAAGACAAATAATAATAATAAAAAAAAACTATTATTGCTACATTAATCACATTTCTGGTCTATTCCGAGCAGCTTCTATATATTGAGCTCTATCAATGCGGCATTTATCACATTTCTGGTCTGTGTCGGGTTGTTTATACAGGGCTAAAGTACTGCTATCTATAGTTTTACTTTAGGTGGACAGGTCCGTGGACTGAGGGGGAATCCCGGAATCACCCAAAGTGACGTCTTCATTTGTGCGAGCTACAGTCGGCTGATGCCATTTTGTCCACAATTACCCCTGTTTCGCAAAGCTGAAAATGTCACAAACTTTGGGTGAATCCTTTCAGCCCGCGGGCCTTATTAATACTTTAGATGGCTGTGACTGTAATATAAAAGCTGTGTGGCCACTTACGAGGGCACGTTGTATGTGTGTCAGTGTTTTAGTTTGACCCACAGCCAACTATAGAGAAGACCTGCGCACTACCCCACCAGCGTCACGTGTTCAGCTTTGCGAGCAGGGGCGGTTTTGGGTAGCGTTCTTGCAGCCTTCTATAACTCTTTCCATGTTGAACCTTAACCGATGACGTCACGCCAGTGGGGTTGAGCTCTGACATTCTCCAGAGTTGGCTGTGGTTTGATCTTGATAGAAAAAGTCCTTGACCTTACTGGTAATCGGACCAGCATGCACCAGGTTTAACAAAGGACACGTTTTGATACATCGAATTAACCGTCCACCCCCAACATGGCATTCTTTAGCTCAACACTTCCTGATGCTCAAGAGAAAATAGAACGACTCCACAATATTTCTGGTCATATAGACCTCATATTAACACGACCGGAACGGAAGTCCTGAATATTACCAACATAGCTTCTGATTAGTGATTAGTCGAAGGCCCCGGTATCACTGCAAACGAATTAAAAGCTATAATTGCTCAACCACCCGTGTCAGTGGAATCATCCGAATTAAAATTCATCTAATTGAAGGATCTCAACAAAGAAAGGCAGTTCCCATCAAAGCAGCTACAGCACACGCCAAAAGACATTAAGTCAAGCGGCATCGAAAGTGAACGCAGCTGAACTGTCTTTCGTCATACGATAGCCTCTGATATAACAATTAACGGTGAAATTTTTCAAAAAAATTACAAATGTTACTAACCTGTAGGCAGTAAAAATGTCAAGAGATTGAGACATAGCATCAGAAAGCATGACACGTATTGCACTAGCATCACAGGCTTTCAACAAACTGAAGAAATATATGGAAATCTAAGGAACTCAGTTAACGAACAAAACTTAGATTCTTCAACTTGTGTGTGATACGGGTGCTAATATATGGGTGTGATACCAGTGCTTATATATGAATGCGATACCAATGCTATCATATGGATATGATATCAGTACTAACATATGGATGTGATAACACAGTGCTAACATATAGATGTGATACCACAGTGCTAACATATGGATGTGAAAGTTGGAAATCCACTCAGACTTTACAGGAAATTAAATTCCTTTGAAATCAAATGTCTACGTAGGATCTCATGATAATATATAAAAATGAGACTTAGCTTCAAGTCAGCAGCTAAGTCTCATTTCTATATATATATATATATATATATATAAACGAAGTAAGAAGCCCCCGTCACGCCAAATGTCGTATAGGGAATATGGTGTTAGGGACCATAAATTTTACAGACTTTCAGCACCTGATTTTTGGGGTAATGTGGTCGGCATTACGCCGGTGCCGCTTTAATTTCCGAGAAAAAAATCCGGTACCCATTTAAGGCTGGGCGAACCCGGAAGCCGTTGGTTGGGATCGAACGCT
Organism: Megaustenia siamemsis; assembly: GCA_032433765.1. NCBI lineage: Eukaryota > Metazoa > Mollusca > Gastropoda > Stylommatophora > Ariophantidae > Megaustenia > Megaustenia siamemsis. The sequence goes on from JAVIAB010000126.1 coordinate 20,107,123, forward strand.
ACCCCTTGTCCTTTGTAGTCCAGTTCACTAACCACTGAGCTATCGCGGCTCTATTTCTATATATTATTTCTCTTTCTAGACTTATACTTTCATATTTCCACATTTCACCTACCCTCCAACATGTATCACGTCTCTCTCTTATTTCATCATCTCATCTCTTATCCCTCCGTCCACTTCTCCTTAACTTACATGTCCCAATCATTCTAGATGTAGCAATATTTACCGTGCTTCATCGTGTGTTGTCGTTGTTCTCATTCTCTGAAGTAGGCCGCATGCAGGCCGAAACGTCAGTATTCTGTTGCGTTAATTTTTTTGTAAAGTTGTCACCATACCTTAAAATAGTGTACGTTACACCCCACTACTGGCTCCTTGCTACCAGCTTTACCGCAGCTCTGAATTTATTTCCCAATTCCCTAGTTGCTAAAAAACGAAGATGGCTAACAAGACGCGACTGACTCATGAGCTACACTCACTCAGACGACAACGACAACCACTCTCGGACTGAAAGTCCACTTGATGATGATGATGATGATGATGATGATGATGATGATGATGATGATGATGATGATGATGATGATGATGATGATGACGATGACGTCCTTATTACGTAACGTTTGTCTCGTTTATATTCCCGGAAGTAGATCCCTCGATACGGGTATGCCCTGTGTGGTTTCGTGTTCTGCCATTAAAGAATAGTAAATACCTGGTTTTTATCGCATGTCACTACTACTCTGGTTACCATTTTCAACGCTGTCTCTCACTGTTTTATGACTGTTTCTAACAACCAATATGCGTGCATGTGTACAATAATGCTTGTAGCAAACAGTCACGTCAGTGCTATCTTTTCATGAACATTAAACCAACGGGATTGTATGAGCAATATAATTTTAACTTGGAACAAAATTAAGTTTAAGTGAACGAACTTTATTGTGTAGGGTTTCTTTTTAAATCTTCGTAAGTGGTTCATCATAATTTGAAAATGGGTACCAGAAAGTGGCCGCACCGTAATTTGAAAATGGGCAGCAGAAAGTGGCTCACCATAATTGGAAAATGGGCACAAGAATGTGGTTCACCATAATTTTAAAAATGGGCACCAGAAAGTGGTTCACCATTATTGGAAAATCGGCACCAGAAAGTGGTTCACCATAATTGGAAAATGGGCACCAGAAGGTGGTTCACAATAATTTGAAAATGGGTACCAGAAACTTCCTTTAGGGAAGTACGTTTGTCTGCCGTAGTTCTGGCCTATACTGCCCATATTTATTTTTTTGTTACTTAGAGAAATTACATTTGACCGGATCAGTCTTACTGAGCTAGATCATTTTAGTACGATGCGGTTTCTACTTTCACCATGCTCTTAAAATGTGTACCACATATGCCATGTATGGAAATAAGGTTACCGTCGGCCAAATTACCCATTAATGTGCCCTTCTCTTGGATAATGATGGCTGCGTCACACACCTCATTCGCCAAAGGAGTGCCTGGAAACCTTTTTCTTTTTGCTTAGGACTTCCAGTTAGTGTGATCTAGGCATGAACTGTCCCATTCTATAAAAGTATTTAACTGTCCCTTTGTATTAAAAAAAAAGTTTTAAACTGCCCCCTTACTCATCATCATCATGTACCCTGCCGGTTGGCGTAGGCGATCATGTCCCTCCACAATCTTCTATCTACAGTGCATCGTATCAGTTCTGTTGTTGAATGTTTTCCATGCCATGACACCAAGCTATCCAGTATTTTCTCTCTTTGTCGTCCACGATCTCTCTTTCCTTCTATTTTGCCAGTTGTAACCAAGTATTCCAATTTTCCTCTTCTTACAATAAAAGTTTTTAACTGCCCCCTTACTATAAAAGTATTTAACTGTCCCTGTCTATAAAAGTATTTGTGGAATTAGACTAATAAAGACAACGTTCGCAGCTGCTCCTGCTTTGCTTTGATAGTCTCTGCAAGCACCCCATCTCCCTTTTTTCTCCTTTTTTTTTCAAAACTAATAGAAAACAATTTAAGTTCAATTTTCCAGCTAGATCGACTGCAACATATTTCGTATTCCGAGATAAGCTAGTCTGTTTAGCTTGGAGGTTTGCTGTCTACTCCGTTGGTAATATAACAAGCTATACTAGGCGTTAAGTTAGATAAATCAATTTGTGACGCAGGCTACTCAAGAACGAATACAACAAAAAGATGGCTTTACTATAACAGACTGGAACGAATGCAGAAGTCGGATGTGTTGGGCCGAAAGCCGCTAAATATCACAGTTTTACTGCAAACCACAAGACAACGCAGACGCACCCACATAACGTCCTCTTAAGGGCGGATGATGAGAAGTTGTATTCCTTTAGTCATCGGGCGAACGCAAGCAAACACTATAGGGTCGAACAAAGTTTCGGGAAAATCTGTATTACTCAGAATTAGTTTTTTTTTTTTCCAAAAATGAATGTAGTTGTACTACGTTTTATGCGAAACAGACTAGGAAATGACGTACATTGTCTTTATCAGATAACTAAACAACGTCATAGAGTGCACGCGGGCAGGAAATAAAATCTGAAAACATTTCAACTAATGTGACGTTTTCAGTGTTGCGAACTATAGACGGCTGACGTCACTCGACCCACAACTGCTCCTAATCGCAATGCTACAAACGTCACGCTAGTTGGAGTGTCGGATTTCATTTTCTGCCTGCGAGCCATCTATTTAACTGGCTGCAGCTAAACCACATTAGGGTCTCCGCTCCGGGTTTTCTGTTTGGAGGTTTGTTCCCCTGAGCCACTTCCGAGACCACTACGAGGCAGCAGGACAGGATACACATTTTGCTGCTTACTCTGAAATTGCTGATCACAATCTGACTGGAGTAACTAGCTATCTTTGTCATGTATTGCTCATACGCTAATGGTATAAAGGTTGTGGTTCATCACGATTGGATATACGTCTTCGTCCGTGTCGTTTCTATAGAACATATAGCGTCCTCTTATCGCAGATTACCATCTAGGATATGTGGTTACTTTCAGCAGTTCACATTTAATTTTGGCGCAACATTTTAGAGTAACGGAAAAAAAAAGGTTGTTGCATTTCTATATCAGTAAACCAACTAAAAGTGAAAAGAGAACTACTAAATACAATTCAAACAAGACAAATGCGATTTATGGGCCATGTTAAAAGACGCAGCAGCCTACTAAAAGTAATCTTGGAGGGGAAAATACAGGGTAAATGAGGCATAGGTAGACCAAGCCTAACATGGACGAGTAACATCAAAAGATGGACAAATCAGCCTATGACAACTGCACCATCAAAACAATAGACAGATCAGAATGGCGCTCCATGGTAGCCAACCTTCGTTGCGGAGATGGCACTCGATGATGATGATTTCTATATCGATCTCTAATTACCCATCCTATTGAGCGTCCTTTAATTGGACCTCAACCTAAATGTGAATTATTGTCTTGGTCAGCTATGATTCCGTGAGTTTGTCATCACTAATCACGAGCAGATAAAAGGAATGTAATGAGAGCGTTCTAAAAGAGGCCAAAGAAAACAGAAAGTTGATTATCAATACCAGGAAGCAGCGGTTGTACTCCCCTCCTTTTCTTGTAATAAGATGGGAGCTGCTGTAATTTGTCTCGTGTGGCTACTGGGTACCCACAGTGAGGGGAGAAAATAATAGATCCACTCTCACGTGCCACGCATGTTCGTAAGAAGTGATTAAAAAGGTTTGGAATCGTCGCCTTTGTAGTCGAGTAGGACATGCACGGAGCGACCTTTTAAACAGAATTTATCGATGCATTTTGGGAAATGCTGTGACAAGTGGTGGAGCGGGTATGGAGAATTCCTGACCGCAATGAAACTGGTTCCATGGATAAGATAGAATAGCTGTAATTTATTGTGATAGCTGAGGGGAAAAAATGCGGAAGGAAATAGAAAAGGCATACGAAAGTTTCAAATAAAGATTCCATAGGAAATCAACAACAGAAATAATAACCGATTATTGAGGCAGTAATACTCGGAAAGAAATCATTCTCGCCGAAGTAATGAATCAGAAGTGTGTACTTTGCAGAGCAAGTGTGTTGCAGTACTAACACGCTTGCTTTAAAAAAAAATGAAAACCAGACGTGTTAAGCACCAATGAGTCTGTTTGAGTGCTGTGCTGTCACAAGTGTTTGTCTTAAAGTAGATCATTTATGTGACGCCAGTATAGTAGAGCAACACACGAGCAGTGTTGTGTACTTGTTTAAGTCTGTTGTTGGTCATACAAATCCCAACGTATGTTTGTCTCTGTCTGTCCAGCCACATGCACTCTATGTTAAGTTATTAGCGCGTCATCACCATTGCACTCCGAACATGTCCATAGGTGCTCGGATCCCCTCCTCAGCAATTCTCGAAGTGTCCAGCGACTGACGACTCCAGTTCTGTGTTGGTTGTTAAGTCTTCCTACACGCCCACTAAGTTTCTCGTTTCTTGCTGTGCTCATCTTAACTCCCATTTCTTCATCCGAAGGAGCGACGTGGACTCATGGTTGTGGAAGTTCTGTGCCCTTCCCAGATCTCGGAGGGCATTGATGATGTTTGCCCGATCCATTTGTTGACCGTCCTCACGATAGCACAGCTAGCCAACCTATACGCTCTTTCATTTCCCCGTACTCCTGCATGTCCTGGGACGTAGACAAAGGTGACCTTACATATATTTTTACTTCTACAATGACTCTACCCATCGTATGCGTACAGAGCCGGCCTCTACTTTTTACTCTATATCTGTCTGCATACTCTATATGTGTCTGCATACTCTATATGTGTCTGCATACTCTATATGTGTCTGCATACTCTATATGTGTCGTATCTAACCGTTAACGCATTTTAAATACGTGAATGTAATCAACGAGGTAGCCGCGATAGCTCAGTGGTTAGTGAACTGGACTACAAAGGACAAGAGGTAGGGTTCAATCCCAACCGACTGCTTCCGGGTTCACCCAGCCTTAAATGGGTATCCGATTTTTTTTTCTGGGAAAGTAAAGCGGCACTGGCGTAATACCGACTACATTACCCCAAAAATCATGTGCTGAAGTTCTGTAAAATTTATGGCCACTAACACCATATTCCCCTATACGCCACTTGGCGTGACGGGGCTCTTTACTTTTTACTAATTAACGAGATGGTGAGGGTATTCATCGGCGTTCAGATCTTGTGAACCTGGCACTTTGTTCTGTGTCGTGATGGAGAGTAAGGAGCAGCAACGTGTAATAAGATGGGCTGGTCGCATGGTCGGTACTCGTACGTACCTGTGTCTCCTGATGTCCCCTAAACCTGTACTGTGCCTGACCACAGCCAGGTCTTGGTTGTTTCTTAGTCCAGTTGTTGAGGCTTCCCTAGTAGTTGTTCTACTTAGCGATTCTCTGGGTCTGCCTTGATTTCTTTTAACCAGATGACTTCCGCGTGAATACCTCGCGGGAAGTCTTTCTTCATTCATTATCATCACATGAACGATGTATTTCTTCATTCATTATCAGCACATGAACGATGTATTTCTTCATTCATTATCAGCACATGAACGATGCATTTCTTCATTCATTATCAGCACATGACCGATGTATTTCTTCATTCATTATCAGCACATGACCGATGTATTTCTTCATTCATTATCAGCACATGAACGATGTATTTCTTCATTCATTATCAGCACATGAACAATGTATTTCTTCATTCATTATCAGCACACGACCGATGTATTTGCAACGCCTTCTTTATATATATATATATATATATATATATATATATATATATATATATATATATATATATATATATAGGGGGCCGCGATAGCTCATTTGTTAGTGAACTTTACTACAAAGAACAAGAGGTACGGTTCAATCCCAACCGACGGCTTTCAGGTTCACCCAGCCTTTAATGTGTACCGTATTTTTCTTGGAGAGTGAAACGGCACGGGCGTAATACCGACCACATTACCACAAAAATCATGTGCCGAAGGTCTGTAAAATTGATGGTCACTAACACCATTTTCCCTATACCCCACTTGGCGTGAGGGGGTACTTTACTTTATATATATGTCTCCGCAAAATAATGCACATCAAATGGCAAGACAAAATAACCAACTTAACTGTCCTGCAACGTGCTAAGACCCTAACAATCATGTCGATGCTCAGAAGTCGAAGGCTAAGATGGCTGGGGCATGTCCAACGGATGGAAGAAAAACGCATTCCTAGGCAAATACTATATGGTGAGCTAAAACACGGAAAAAGACAAATCGGCAGACCTAAACTACGATATAGAGATATCTGCAAATCATCTCTGAAAGACTTCTCCATCTGTGAAAACGACTGGCAACATCTGGCAAGTGATCGCACATCATGGAGAGCATGTATAAGGAACGGTATAACAACATTTGAGACTGTTCTAAGACAGGACTTAGAAGAGAAGAGACTCATGAAAAAGGATGGTAAACCCTGTGGACCAGCGAGCCTGACCTGTTCATTATGTGACCGCGTGTGTTTGTCAAACATTGGTAGAATTAGCCACGAGAGAAGCTGTACGGCAAAAACAATACCTCAAAAAAATACGCAATAGCCTCCACTAGACCGTCTGACAAGACGAAAAGGGCCATACATATATATATATATATATATATATATATATATATATATATATATAGCTAGATACGTATTCTTGTTTCGATTCGATTCTGATATGTTCGTTTGAAATGTTTTCTTTCCAGCTTATGCTTTTGACCTACGAAGGCATTTGATTTCCTATTTGAAGTCTGTGTGGATTTCTAACTTTCACATCCAGATGTTAGCACTAGTATCACACATGAGTTGAACAGTCTAAGTTTTGTTCGTTTACTGAGAACTTTGGATCTCCAGATGTTCGTCAGTTTGTTGAAAGCATTTGATGCTAGTGCCATGCGTGTCAAGACTTCTGATGTCATGTCTCCATCTCGGCACATTTTTCTGCCTAGGCAGGTCAAATTTATAACGGACATGCTGGCCAAAACAACAAATAACACCATTGGCTGAAGCTGTAGACGATCTATAACAGACTGACTTCCTACCTCTTATTAATAGATGCAAGAACAACAAGAAAAATAACCTCTGCTGAGATGAAATGTGTTAGACGAATGACAGGAAGAGACAAGATCAGAAATAGAAAACTGAGAAAAAAAAGCTAGGAATAATCCCCGCCATAGAATATATAAAGTAACAACAGATAAAATGGTTTAGCCACGTGACAAGGCAGAAAGATCAGAACACAACGAGCCCTCAATAAACGCCGTGTGAACACCAGGCCCAAGGGTCGATCACGAAAAAGATGGTTTGACGGATTATTAGAAACACTAGGAAACATAACAGCAGCAGAGGCGAACAGAAAAGCAAAAGACCGCAAATTATATCTCGCCTCGATGATGAAAAGCAGATGAGGAAGGAAGAAGTAGAATAGCTGATAATAATTGCACTAAATCCCTCTGTTGACCTTGAAATAGACCTAGTATGGCCAAGTCGGATGCACTGGCCGAAAGGCATGCATATGGCAGCTTCCGCTAAACCCAACACATGTCTGCGCCCATGTTACATCAATTAAGGAAGATGAAGAGATGGATACAAGAGGTCTATGTTAGATGATATAAGGCTAATCGAGTATTGAAACAATTACCACCTAGTCTGCGAGACAAAACAATATAATTAAACAGCAAGAAATATCTTATACTGAGTATATCCACGCCTGCCATTTTCTATCAGTGTCTGACAGGGACACTTACGGCGAATCACAAGCGTAAATGATCAATACAGAAAAGAGATGTGTGTGAAGAGTTGTAGAAAGTCATTAAGAGACATGCAACGAAATGGGAACATTAGGAAAAGTCTGGACATTGAGCCGATCTTGTACTATATACAAAGGTAATTAAAATTGATCAACTCCATAGAATGCAGAGAAGTGCCCTGCAATTCAAGACATCTATCTCTATCTATGTCCTTTCCTTTCGAGCCGAAGACGGCACATAGGGCAGAACCGCAATCTCAAGAACAGAAACCTTGCGTGCCAAAATGGCACATATTGCAGAGATCACTGCTCTAAAATATATGGTGCCTTTTTCATAACAATACTTTTTACAATGACAGCTTGCCAAGCCATCGATCAATCTCCTTAGTCGCCTCTTACGACATGCCTGGAAGGTCACAGTGTCACTACTCTTTACCTCCCTCATAATGAGGCCCCAGTAACACACGGGATATTCAAGACATACATAAATCGGGAGGTTTTAAAAAAGATGGCGCGGGCGATGTTATTATATTAAAATACTTTACAGCACAAGTCGACTTTACAAGAAATGCAAGACAAGCCAGATCAAGAAACCTCAAGCTTCTTCGGCACAGGAGCCCCCCCCCCCCCCCACTAATTTACCGGTATAACGGGAGAATGAATGATGATAATGAACAAGCAGACGAAAAAGTCATATAATCAGATAGTATACATGTAATAACTTCTGTATTAACGCACTGGCATTCTTTATTTTTACTATCAAAATCTGACTGTTATAATAATGCGTGTACACACGTTTAAACGGAGAGGATATGAGAGGGAAGACGCGCCCTGTGTCATTTAACGCGGTGTCAACTTGGTGTCATGTCTCGCACATGGAAATTCCTACGCACTCGTGCCTTCCATGCTCCGCACATTGGCTACATGCACACTGACTACGTCACGTTAATCAATGGTTCATTATTTTACACAAGCTGGCTTTGTTCAATGAATGGACTTTGCCCTAATTTTGTGTTAGAAATTATTTGCAGGAAATTTCGTTGTTTACTTTGCTCGTTATTACTTTAAAAAGTTATGTTAGGGAAAGTATGGGCTCTTTTTATGTGTTTCAACAACGTCTAGAATTTTGTCTACAAAATACTCTTGCCCAAAACCTACCTACCTTGTCATTCCGCGGCCGCCGGTACGAGAGCGTGGTTTCATTGGTTGCGATTATTATGCTCGATGCCAGGCCCAGGAGCTGGAGGTGTTTTCATTGGTCGAGCCGGACAAGCTACGCGGGTTTACGCTATACGTAGGCAATTTCTGGTGCTTACGTGCGCTGTGTTTGCAGGACATTCTACGTTCCAGATGCTTGTACATTTGTTTCATGAAATCATTTCTGGAACTATTTTAGGAGAAGAAAAAAAACCTCTTTATTATATATATGTTCTCTTTATAGAGCTTCATAATATGGTTTATTGCAAAATGGAATAGTTTGCCGAGTTATCTTTTACTTCTATCGTGAGATCTACAGTTTAATCTGTTTAACGTAAAATACGCATTTGAAGAGTTTCCTTTGTAATTAGTGTGTATGTGGGGGCGAATGAGGAACTGTATGTTTTGGCAACATGACATTACATATACCGAGGTTAATGACCGATTCTAGAGTGTGTTATCCGTTGATGAGGAATTATGATTTGAGACGCCTATAATATGGAGTCTGACTTGGTGAGATTAGGACAGGAAAAATTGAAAAAAAAAAAAAAATTAAAAAATGGTATGTTAGAAGCTTTACGTGATTAATAGACGACACAGATTCGAACGACGTTTCGGCCAATAGGCCTTCAGCAGGAACAAACAAACAACATACACACACAGATATGTGAATAAATAAAACTAATCCTACATAGCTAAACTAGTAATGAAACATCAAAAACAAAATAATCGAAATATAGATCCTGAGATTAGGACAGAGGTTTTTACGATTAATACAGCAAGGTGAATCGTGATCGTGCATAACAAGCCAACGATGGTGATCATCATCGGGTGCCTCTCCGCAACGAAGGTTGGCTACCATGGAGCGCCATTCTTTTCTGTCTCTTGCTTTGATGGTGCAGGTTGTCATATGCTGATTTGTCCATCTTTTGATGTTACTCGTCCATGTTAGTCTTGGTCTGCCTCTGCCTCCTTTACCTTGTATTTTCCCCTCCAGGATTACTTTTAGTAGGCTGTTGTGTCTTTTAACATGGCCCAAAAATCGTATTTGTCTTGTTTGAATTGTTATTAGTAGTTTTTTTGTCATTTTTAGTTGTTTTTAAGACTTCATCGTTTGTTTTCTTTTTTCTTCCATCCAACTCTACCTATTCTTCTATATATCCACATTTCAAAGGCTTCAATTCTCTGTTCTGTTTTTCTTGTCTAATGTCCATGTTTCTGCACCATATAGGTGCAAGAAGATGTACCATTTTGCTATTCTTTGGTTCTAGCCCTGGTGTTATTTGTTTTGATGTTAGTATGTTCTTCATGACATTAACATTACTTTTTGCTATTCCTATTCTTTTGTTTATTTCAGTTTGTACATTTTCCATCACTGGTTATAGTATGTCCAAGGTAGTTGTAGTTCTGAACTGTCTCCGTGTCTATTCCTTCTATTTTGATATCCACTTGTGGGTTTTGGGTATCTTCTTTGTTATGATCATAGTTTTAGTCATTTTTGATTTTCATATCTAGTCCATATTTTTTGCTTGTCATGTTTATTTCATTACTTAATTGTTGTAGATCTTTAGGATTTTCTGTTAGTAGTACAGTATCGTCAGCATATCTTAGGTTATTGATTATCTTTCCATTAATTTGTAGGGCTGGCATCTCTATGATGTTTTTAGAGATTTGCTCAGTTTATAGATTGAACAAGCTTGGTGATAGGATGCATCCCTGTCTTACTCCTCTTTTTATATCAATGGATGTAGAGTTCTCTTTGTTATATTTTATTATTGCTGTTTGTTATGGGGATAATAACCTGTTGAAATAACCGAATCTGTGAGTGATTCTTTCATTTGAATAAATAAAACTATTGTGCCCCCCCCCCAACCTGAGAACAAACACATGATATTAGGTGCCTCGTATGTGCTTGTCTGGCTTAGAATATCTTCTCACATATACACGCCTTCTATGTTCTCTGTGTCGACTTTAGCTCCTTATTTAATTTGTGTATTTCCTTTCCCTTTTCTCACCGCAGCGTATTGAACCACGAGAGTTCGGTGGCGCTATGGTTAGTGCTGACCTTCAGATCAAGGTTCTAATGCTCGGTGAGGCACATTTGTTCCAACCCAGCACTCGGGGGTTCCACCAACCTCTTAAAATAGGGCCTGATATGCCTGATATGTTTTCCAAGAAGGAAAGGCAGCGAAGAAGGGAACAACTGTCACCCTCACCTTCGAAGCTGACTGAGGCTTAGTACAATAAAGTCACACACATTTCATTACCCAACGGTTATTACTGTGGGACTACTTTTTTGTAAGCTGTTTTATATTAAATTGAATCATGTCTCAGAAGGTCTGCGCGGTATTTTCCTCTTTGAAACATGTTTATGTGGGGATTTTCAGAAATAATCTTCGTAGTCGGCAGTTCTTTCCTTACGCATGTGGTTTGTGAAGAATGACACCCGCGGTTGTTTAGATTGAAATCATGGGGTTGAAGATAAGATCGGATGAAATAAACAACCATTAATTTTCTTACTGCCACCAGACACGAGCATACATAAAGGGGTTGAGAACGTGGTTTGTAGCATTTCGGAAAATGTATGGACAATGTATTCGATTTTAAGGCATTACAAAAATGCAAAAATGTTCTGTGTGCTTAAAGGTGACTTGAGTTGTTGCCATGGTTTTAGTCGGAGGTCGAGGTAGAAATAGAAAAAAGGCTTGAGGCCAGATTCCCTCCACCACAGTCATCATCATCATCATCAAGTACCGGGCCTGCTGGTGTAGGTGATCATGTCTCTCCACAACTTTCGATCTCGACAGTTAATTATCATTTCTGTTGTTGACCTTCTGCCAAACCATTCTCTTAAGCTGTCTGGTATATTTTTCTCTTTGCTTCCCTCTATCTCTTCGTCCCTCAATTTGTCCAGTTGTTACAATATATTCCAGTTGTTCTCTTCTCATTACACGGCCAAAAATTATGGGGGTCAGGTCGGGTAATTTACCTGCTACTGTATGCAGTAAACAGTACAACCTGTGACTGCCCTGCTGCCTTGCAAGTAAGCCCGGGAGAGTAGAAGGCTAAGGGAGGGAAGCCCGAAGCAAAACAACTACACTGTCTTGTGGGTGAGACTTTTTAGTCAAAGGCTCGCAGAACCAACCGTAAACAAACCGACGGAAGGAAACAGAAAACCACCGTCGTAACTTCTTTGTACAATCATGAATCGCCACCACAGTCATACCTTTGGTGTATTCATGATCTGTTTTTGTTATTGACTTGGTGCCCATGAAGATAAGATTTTCATCATTTTCTCTCAGAGTGGAATCGCAGATGCCTGGGAGAAAAATCAAAAACTCAGAAATCAGAAGCTTGAATTTATTGATTTGTCATCAATCAAGTTTGACGATTAATGTGATCACTGCTGGTATGTGATTTAAACCCCTTTTCCACCTTCCCCTCATTCCTTATTACCCCAAATTTTCAGTATCACAGGCAGTGTGCAGTGACAGGATGTGCGATTAGCAATGGCATGTTCCCTACAACGAGAACGTACGTAGGCCTGCAGTAGCAAGGCTGTAAGACAAACTATGAGGGATCAGACCTCCAGCGTACCGTCCTATCCTGTTCGTGGTGTATATTAGAAAGGATAGACGTTAACATTAATAAGTTCGAAGAGAGCGCTTCAATCCAAGGCTGGTGACATCTCCATACAGCTTGTCCTGGTATGGTACTAGTGATGGCCACAAGAGTCGCCTTTGTTCAACATATGTTAGACATTATTGTAGCAGATGTTCAGCAGTCATTTTGCCTGTGCCACAGTCACATTCGTCAGATATTCTTATCTTTAGGATGTTAAAAAGGTGGTACTTCAATCTCCTGTGGCCTGTTCAGAGTTCCCAAATTGTTCTTTTTTTCTTTTCTGTTGAGCTGAAGTCATAGTGCTCCACGATTGACGATTTTCTACTAGTTTTTGCATAATTTGTATGGTAACCTAGATGTTCTGTATACCGCTTGTTCATGTATTTGTTCTTAACACATCTCTTTGATTCATCATTACCATAAATATGATCGTTATTATTTTGCACTTATGATCGAGCTACATTTTCTTGTGTAGATATTAATCCTGCCATGAGCGCTACGCGTCATACCAATCTCACACTCAAATAGCAGTTCATGTTATGTTCTCTTGTTATCATGGGCCGTGCCAGCAGATATGCGATTGTTAACATATCCTGCCATCTTAACTTCATGAGTACTCGCAGGCAGGCAGCGCTTATGTAAGTGGTTCAGCTTCCTGACATGGCGTCTGCAAATAGTTCAAGTTGCAGACATATAATAGGAAGTAGAGCGCAGCACTCACATAAGATCATCTAATAATGCAACAACGGTCAGAAGCAGATCAGTAAATAAGACTTTGTATTCCAAAATACACAAATGTACTAATGGTGGTAATTGGGCAGAAATTGTATCCGTGATCCCTTTATACAGTCTGTTATCTTTAATGTGTCTAAGAAATATCATGATCATCAAGTACCATGCCTGCTGGCGTAGGTGATCATGTCTCTCCAAAACTTTCTATCTTGGCAGCTATTTATCATTTCTGTTTTCTGATCTACTAAAATACTTTGCTTTAAATTGAATTGCTTGCTTGCTTTGCGTTCGCCCGATGACTAAAGGAGTACACCTTTTAGTCATCCGCCCTTAAAAGGACGTTAGGCGGGCGAGTTGTGTTGTGGTTTGCAGTATAACTGTAACATTTGCGCCTTTGAGCCCAACACATCCGACTTGAGCACGATTAAATGGAGTGAAATCAAGACTAATGCAGAAATGAGAGAAATTGATAATTTATCTCGTCTGCTGTTAAGAAAAGGTGATAGGCATCACTGTTTGTTTTCCTCTAAAAGTGACATTTTAGTTATAATCTTGTCAGTATTGCATCGTTTATGGATGAAGATGTCCAGAGCTTAGTATATTCCCCACGTCCTGAAGTTGATAGTTCATGTTAGTGGTTTCAGTTTGTGACGCACGCACACGCGGAATATCGAAACACGACCCGGATGAAAAACACAGCTCACGGTGTGCACAGAGCACTAAACTCAGTAGCTCCGGCAGCAAGCCGGACTTACAATATGAGGAAACTGCAACAAGAACATTTGTTTCAGACTGAGCCTCAATGGCTTTTTCCGCTGATCCGCCATATTAACCGGAAGTTGTGACAAATAGATGTGATATGTGGGGCATGTATTTTGAAGAAACGGCAAGAGCATTATTAAGCAGGTTCTCATATGGGAAAACATCTGGCCAGAGACGATCTTCAGAAACATTGAAAAGAACTCTAAACAAAAGAGTCAAGGTCACTAGGCATAGACACACTCTCTATAATCGAAGAGCTCGTGAAGAGACAATTAGTGGTAGACTCTACGAGTCCTTTGTGCCATCTAATGTCAATGGAAACATCTTTAAACCTAGAATTGAAAAGTGTCACCTATAGAAGTAACCGTGCACAACAAAGTGTGGGGCAACTTGGGAAGACCTCAACCGCACTGCTTTGATCATTAGCCTCTATTCTTCTCTGCCCACTATGTGGGCGTGAGTGTGTTGTGTTGATAGTTTATGACAAAATCTCGATGAGCCTTTCTACCCGACACTCCCGTCTTCAGCATGGGTGATTTTTGTTTTTCGGTTGAACGATTTTGCCCCGACAGCGTCCATTTTGGCTGACTCTTTTTGACTTTTAATATCCACGGGTTTATTAACGTGCGAGAGTGCACACGTGATCTCCCGTGTTTGTAGCCGTTATCTTAGAGAGATAGACATTGAATCTTACTACCATGAGACCAGGGCGGTGGGGGTGCAGTAAAGTCACGAAGAAACCACCGATTCTAAGTGTAAACATTACCGCCGCCTGAGGCGGGGTTCGAACCCGAGATTTACCTTTCTATAAGTTGGCGCTTTACCTCTAGACCACCCAATCCCACATATACCGGTCTAGATGTATGGAAGATCAAAGAGGGGGGGGGGGCAGTGTCTGTGGAATATTGTGTCACTGCCTAAATGTGTAAATTATCATTAACACGTTCTTTGGGTGATGTCAGTACTACGCCAGGCCGCTCTACTTTAGCAGAAACGTTCGGTATATATTTAAGGCTGGCATAGATATAGCCTCGGTGACGGAATGGTTAGTGTTCTCGCTTCCACATCAGAACGGTCCGAGTTCTATTTCCGGAAGTGATGAATTTTGTTTTTTTTTTTACGGGCCGACAGGGCTCCTGATTTCGCACAGCCTCTAAAAATGGGCACCAGAGTTTTTTTTTTTTCTGGGAAGTAAAGACGGCCTGGCGTGATACCGCCCACATCACTAAAAAAATCTGCCGCGGTCATAGAAAAATATGGTCACCAACACCAAATTCCACAAACGCCTAGCAAGACATTGAGGGGCCTTTACTTTTTTTTTTTTTTAAAGATACAGGACCTAGCAAGGGCCTATCAAAAAGGAAGAATCAGCATCATCAAGTACCGGGCCTACTGGCGTAGGTGATCATGTCTCTCCACAACTTTCGATCTCGACAGTTCTTTATCATTTCTGTTGTTGACCTTCTGCCAAGCCATTCTCTTAAGCTGTCTGGTATTTTCTCTCTTTGCTTCCCTCTATCTCTTCGTGCATAAATTTTTCCAGTTGTTACAATATATTCAAGTTGTTCTCTTCTCATTACATGGCCAAAAAATGATGATTGTTTCTTCCTAATATTGGAAATTAGCTCTCTTTTTGCTTTGATCTCTTTCAGAACATTTTCATTACTGTTCTTAGCTGTCCATGGTATTCTCAACATTCTTCTGTAAAACCACATTTCTACAGACTCCAGTGATTTTCTTGTCTGTTGTCCTATTGTCCACGATTCACATCCATATGTTAAGACTGACTCTACATAACATTTAAGAACTCTTTTTCTTGTTTCTATTTGTCAAAAATGGATTGCATTTCTGGAAAGCTGCTTTTGCTTGAGCCATTCTGCATCTCACCTCTTTTGTACATCTTTCGTCTGAGGTTAACAAAGTTCCCAATATTTAAATTCATTTACCTGTTTTAATATTGTTCCACTTGTCTTTATTCTGCACTGAGGTGGTGTCATTTTCTTTGTTGTTACCATTACTTCTGTATTTTTGCTATTAAGGCTGATTTTTTCTTTCTTTCACTATAATGTCCAACATTTCTTGTAACTCATTTTCACTCTTAGCGATTAATACTGTATCGTAAGCATACCTTAGATTATTTATATTATGACCTCCAATTGTTATTCCAGGCATGCCCCTTATGGATCTTAAAATAATCTCACTATAAATATTAAACAAATCTGGTGACAGCACACAACCTTGCCTAACACACTGTTTTATTTCTTGAAACATTCCCAATTGGTTTCCAGTTCTTATGGCCGCTATTTGTTGCCTTTACATGTTCTTTATTATTCTTAGATCTTTGCTGTCTACGTTTATGCTTTCTTAAAGCATAAGGAAGAATACATTTTGTTATTCGGCTCCCCTCTCTCTTTTTCTCTCTCACCACCTCGTTCTCAATTTTCATATTTTCTCTATCTTTACTATATAAACACAAACACCGTTACACACGTACACATCGCCCTCAAATGTTGCCCCACTTCCTTCTTCCCAAAATAGCCCACACGACAATAGACTTCCCTTTCCTTCTAAACCATTACAATGATTTTCCGTTGCACTTCGTCGTGGTCTATTTATGGCCGCCCTAGTTTAATTTTTTTTTTTTTTTTTTTTTTTTTTTTTTTCTGAAAGGAAAAGCCGTCTGCAAACTTGCGCTGACCTCCATTGGCAGCTTTTATTTCCATAACACGTCACGTGTAACCAAAGTCGACTGTCACCACGATAAATGCGAAACTGTACCATCACGGTTCTAGTGAGGCTGCGCTGTAATAGTAAATATGAGAATGTACTATCTTCATAAATATGAGGATATACCAATTTATTTAATGTGAGGATGAGGCATCTTTATAAATATGATATACCATAATCATAAATATGACGTACATATATATATATATATCATCATCATCATCAAGTACCGGGCCTGCTGGCGTAGGTGATCATGTCTCTCCACAACTTTCGATCTCGGCAGCTATTTATCATTTCTGTTGTTGACCTTCTGCCAAGCCATTCTCTTAAACTGTCTGTTATTTTTTCTCTTTGCTTCCCTCTCTCTCTGTTCGTCCCTCAATTTTTCCAGTTGTTTCAATATATCCTAGATGTTCTCTTCTCATTACATGGCCAAAAAATGATGATTGTTTCTTCCTAATATTGGTAACTAGCTCTCTTTTTGCTTTGACCTCTCTCAGAACATCTTCATTACTCTTCTTAACTG
Organism: Megaustenia siamemsis; assembly: GCA_032433765.1. Lineage (NCBI taxonomy): Eukaryota > Metazoa > Mollusca > Gastropoda > Stylommatophora > Ariophantidae > Megaustenia > Megaustenia siamemsis. The sequence continues at coordinate 20,124,450 of JAVIAB010000126.1, forward strand.
TCCATGGTGTTCTCAACATTCTTCTGTAAAATCACATTTTTACAGACTCCAGTGATTTACTTGTCTGTTGCCCTATTGTCCATGATTCGCATCCATATGTTAAGACTGGCTCCACGTAACATTAAAAACTCTTGTTCTTGTTTCTTTTGTCAAAAATGGATTGCATAGTATCTTCCTCATTTTTTTTTTTTTTTTGGAAAGCTGTTTTTGCCTGAGCCATTCTGCATCTCACCTCTTTTGTACATCTTCCGTCTGAGGTTAACAAAGTTCCCAGATATTTAAATTCGTTTACCTATTTTAATATTGTTCCACTTCTCTTTATTTTGCACTGAGGTGATGTCTTTTTCTTTGTTTTTACCATTACTTCTGTCTTTTTGCTATTAAAGCTGAGTCCTTTATTTTTGCTTTCTTTCACTATAATGTCCAACATTTCTTGTAACTCATTTTCACTCTTAGCGATTAATACTGTATCGTAAGCATACCTTAGATTATTTATATTATGACCTCCAATTGTTATTCCAGGCATGCCCCTTATGGATCTTAAAATAATCTCACTATAAATATTAAACAAATCTGGTGACAGCACACAGCCTTGTCTAACACCCTATTATATATATATATATATACATATATATATATATATATGTGTGTGTGTGTGTGCGCGCGCGTGCGTGCGTGCGTGTGTGTTTGTATGAGTTTGATAAATACTTGAATGTTAGGATACGCAATTTTCTTATGCCACAATCATAAATGTGCCCGATTTAAGTTCATCTCCTTTCTTGCATGAAGCTTTAAATTCAGTGATGGTCAAATGGCGGCCCGCGGGCTACATCCGGCCCGCCTGTCTATTTTTCTTAGCCCTTGGAGCGTCTACATAAATTACTATATTAACATCTATAAAATAAAAACCAAAAAGTTCCAGTCGTGCTAACAAAGAAATAATATCAAGGTAATATTAAAAATAAATTATTAATTAATTGTCTTGTTACAAATGATAACATATGTCGGCAAAGTGTAAGCATTATTTACATATTACTAAATCACATCATGTAATTGTTGATGAAACTGTTAAGTTTGACCTCCTGGTCTTGGCTGTATCCAGCCTCCAGTCAACCTTAAGTTTGCCACCACTGTTTGTTTGGTTGTTTGTTTGTTTGTTTTTGTTTTTAACGTATTCCCGTTAATCCCTTCACGCGGCATTCTATTACATTTTATATTTGTTTGTGTCAAATTTCAGTCTGTTTTCAGAGAATTTATATTTGTGTATTTCCATTTAGTATTCAGTGGTTCATTTGTTTTTAAACGTGTCTTTTCCAGTGACTGCTTTATTTCAGTTTCATCAAAATGGAAGCTTTAGGAGTGTTCGACTCCTATCACAGCACAGACGGTGGGGAATTTTTCAAAATCGGAATTCGTGGTTTCCTGTGGGCTTCACCCTCCCAAGGTGTCTGGGTAGTAAAATCCAATGTTTGGCCCTCTCTGGGTATTGAGATCCGATGTCTGACCCTCTCTGGGTAGTGAGATCCGATGTCTGACCCTCTCTGGGTAGTGAGATCCGATGTCTAGCCCTTTCTGGGTAGTGAGATCCGATGTCTGGCGCTCTCTGGGTAGTGAGATCCGATGTCTGACCCTCTCTGGGTAGTGAGATCCGATGTCTGACCCTTTATGGGTAGTGAGATCCGATGTCTGACCCTCACTGAGTAGTGAGATCTGATGTCTGTCCCTCTCTGGGTAGTGAGATCCGATGTCTGGCCCTCTCTGGTTAGAAAACGCCTCGGTTATATTCGGGCCGTGACCTGCGCTGGGCAGCTACAGTCAAACAGTGTTAAAGGGAGCGCTGAGAAATTCGAAGGATCATCATAGAAGTGCTATAGAATAATTTGTTAGAATAATAATTGTAATTGGTTTGAAAGTACTGTGGGACGAATGATGTAAATTGTTGAGAAATTTAAAAACAAAGGTGATGTGATGTTGATGTTGTTCTCTCCACAAGTCTAAAACAAAATAGGAGGGAATATCACAGTCGTGTGTGTCAAGTAGTTTTTTTTTTTTTTTTTTTAGATAGAATAGGAGAAAAAGATTTGAATAAGGGAAGAGGTGGTAAGATAGGAATAAGGAATAGTTTGATAACAAATAAGACACACATGGCTGGGATAAAGTGTTGAATTGATGGTGGTGATGAATAGGGTAATGTAAACATAATGTACAAAGTGATGATATCATATTTGACAAAGTGATTGAAAAGTATTGTGAACAAACAACACAGGTTGATTGGGGCGCAAAATATGAGGTCGGATATAACGTTTTTTTTTTTTTTGTCTCGATCTCTGGTTAGTGAGATCCGATGTCTGACCCTTTCTGGGTAGTGAAATCCGGTGTCTGACCTTCTCTGGGTAGTGAGATCCGATGTTTGACCCTCTCTGGGTGGTGAGATCCGATGTCTGACCCTCTCTGGGTAGTGAGTTCCAATGTTGGCCCTCTCTGGGTAGTGAGATCCGATGTCTGACCCTCTCTGGGTAGTGAGTTCTAATGTTGGCCCTCTCTGGTAGTGAGATCCGATGTCTGATTCTCTCTTGGTAGTGAGATGTCGGGCCCTCTCGGAAACCGCGAAAAACAAGAGGTCCCGTGTGCGCTCGCGCACGTTAAATAACCATTTTTATAGTTAAGTCTAAAATAGGAGTCTAAAAAATTGGTACGCAAATCCATCCTTGCTGAAGACTGTCGGGCCGAAAATCGCAGATATTACGACCATGCCGTAAACTATCGACACAACGCATACACGCCAACTTAACTGGTGAACGCCAAGAACATGAAGTACATTGCCTGGCGTAGGTGATCATGCCGCTCCATAATTTCAATCTCTACTCTCTTAATGCCATGAAAAATATACTAAGAACAAAACAAATATCAACAGGGCTGAAACTAAGAATGGCAAAATGTTACATCTTCTCAATATTCCTGTATGGTGCAGAAACATGGACATTAGACAAGAAAATAGAACAGAAAATTGAAGCCTTTGAAATGTGGATTTATAGAAGAATAGGAAGAATTGGATGGAAACAAAAGATAACAAACGATAAAGTTTTAAAACTGAAAATAAAGAGAGAACTACTAAATGCAATTAAGACAAGACATGAAATTTTTGGGGCATGTTGAAAGACACAACAGCCTACTAAAAGTAATATTGGAAGGGAAAATACAAGGTAAAAGAGGCAGAAGCTGACCAAGACTAACATGGACGAGTAACATCAAAAGATGGTCAAGTCAATCTATGACAGCCTGCACCATCATAAGTAGAAACAGAGTAGAATGGCGATCCATAGTAGCCAACCTTCGTTGCGGAGAAGGCACATGATGATGATGACTCTCTTTGGGGGGCTGGGTAGTCTAGAGATACGATCTCGGCCTCAAGAGAGGGCGGATCCAAGTTCAAAGCCCGTCATGGGAATTGGTATAGGTATAATTAACCAGTGCTTTCTTTATGACGTTACCCTCCCTCGATATCTTGGGTAGTGAGATTCGATCTCTAACACTCTCGAAAAAAGGCAATAAACAGGAGGTCGCATCTCCTTCACAGAACGCTACATTCACTACAACTCGTCTGAAAGAATCTGTCTCTAGCTAGATCTCCCACTTCTTCTGTTGTCATGTTAAATGTCTCCTTCATGTCTTGAAACCACCGTCTTCTTGGTCTGCCACTGATACGTCGTCTAGGAACCCATTCTTTCCCTTATTGTTCTTTCCAACCCGCTGTGTCTATTAAAGGGAACGTAGTAGTTACATTTTCTCTGTAGAATGGTGTTTATAACCCAATTCTTTCTCATTTTAAAATCTTTTAGTACGTATTTTTATGTTAACGTTACGGTAACGTATTCCGTTTCCTTTTTATTACAGGACCCCCCCCCCCCCCCCAAAAAAAAAAAAAAAAATGATTGAAACAATGGAGAAGAATGTTCGCGCGAGTGCAAAAGGAGGCGAAATATAAAACCAATTGTATGGGAAGTTTGGTGTACGTGGGTAGTTTCAGGGGAGATCTTACTCTGGTGTACACGAAGAGAAGCGCGAGAGAGAGAGAGGGGGGGGGGAGATGTTGTCACGTGGGGAAACTGATAATGCCCTATTGGAAGAGTTCATCTTGTAGGCTGCTTACTTATCTCTGGAAGATCCGATAGCTGTGTCACAATCCGGAAAGTAATTCACAACCAGCACCGGATCAGATAACTTCCTTGTTTAGTAGATTGGAAATTAGTCTCTCTCTATCTCCCCCTTTGTCTCTCTCTCTCTCTCTTTCTCTCTCTCTCTATTTTTTTTCATAGTTATGTGATAAAACGTGATCTCCGCTAGCCATATGACACTAACAGGCAGTGTGACATCTCTCTCTCTCTCTCTCCCCTCCACAAAGTTATAATATAAACCGTGACCTCCGCTAGCCATATGACACTAACAGGCAGTGTGACATCTCTCTCTCTCTCTCTTCCCCCTCCCCCTCCCCCCCTTCCACAAAGTTATAATATAAACCGTGACCTCCGCTAGCCCTATGGCACTAACAGGCAGTGGGACATCTCTCTCTCTCTCTCTCTCCCCTCCACAAAGTTATAATATAAAACGTGACCTCCGCTAGCCATATGACACTAACAGGCAGTGTGACATCTCTCTCTCTCTCCCCTCCACAAAGTTATAATATAAAACGTGACCTCCGCTAGCCATATGACACTATAGTCCGTTCAGATTCGTTTGCCGAGATGTTATGATTTATAATTCAAAAAGTTCTTGATGATTTCACATGATTTTTGGCATACGGTGTTAAAATGTCCATGTCACGAGAACATATGTGTTACTCGATGTCTAGCTATAACGGTTTTCTTAAAGCGGCGAATTCCTTTGATCTTTGCCCATGTAACTATTATTTTGACCCTATTCAAAATGTTTTACAGTAATCTAGTGTAACGATGACCCATAGGCGTGTCCATAAAATTTTACTTGGTGGCAAGTATACAAATTTTAAATTATATATAGAACTTTTGTTCGTAGAGTCAATTTAATATAGTTCCATGCTCTTGGTGTGAGTTTCCCAAATGTTGTCGCTGCCTTTCAAATACGTACATTTAGTTCCTCATCTAAGGAAAGTGTGGCTGTAATAGTGGATCCAAGATAGCTGAACTTCTGTACTGACTCAAGCAGGCTTCCATTCAAAGTAATGGTTGTTGGTTTGCTTATAACATATTTTTGATTGCTTGGGTGGTCTTGAACAATAAACTGTTTAACAAATCAACTAGGAAATTTTGCAAATCAAACTATTTATCTGTAGACTTAATCAGAGTAATGATCATTCAGAATCAGACGAGTCAAATAGGTCGATTACTGCTTTCGGCTGAACAAACAACAAACCATCCTTTTTCCAATATTCCTCTTCTTGTCGTAACACATGATCCTCACATTTTACCCAGTAGTCTTTATTTATATTTGATAGAGCCTGATTTGTAAGTGTCTCAACATCGCATAATTTGAAAGTTTTATTTGTATATGCTACGTGTCCTTTAACTTTTGCCCAAACTAGTTCTATAGGATTTAAGTGTGCATGATATGGAGGTAGTCTCAAACATCTATGGCCATGTTCTTGAATTAACTTGTCTATTTTAAATATCTTTGTACGTTGTGTCTGTTTTACAAGGCTAAGCAATTCGGGTTTCAAGTAGCTGTCGTTAACTTGTATGTGTTCTTTTATGAGCCACGTTTTGATTGCATCTTTTGTACTTGATGATGTTAGGATTCTATCTTCTACGTTAACTACGTTATGGTATGAAGCATTGTCCATTATCAGACAAGAAGGTCGATCTAATATTGGAAGGATACTTTTCTCGATCCAGTCTTTAAATATGTGCCCATTCATTTCGGAGTGGTAGTCTCTATTGTCTATGGATTTTGAAATGAAAACGAGATGAGCATTCTGCAACAACCCATTATGTCTGCTACCTGCATGTGCAACTATCAAACGTTGCCCTTTACTGCTTGGTACTGATCTTTTAATACTTCCATCTGCTAACTGCCATTCCTTTTCATTTGTATGATGAGCGTTGATCCAAGTTTCATCTAAATAAACAATATCATAATCATTTTCGCGCATTTCCTTCACTTCACGTAAATACTTGCTTCTAAGAGCTACTAGATGTGGCTTCTCACAAATAATGTTTTTTCCACCAGCATACTTTCTAAAGGTGAAGCCTGCACTTCTTAATATTTTCCATAATGAAGTTTTTGATATTTCAATGTCGTTGTTAGTTTTCAGCCAAAGCTTCAACTTTCTAAGTGTCACTTCTTCGTTTATATCAAACATTCGACATATTTCTCTTTTTACTAGGTCCTTATCAAAACTGTCTAACGTTTCTTTCCTTCCTTGCTTTCTTGCATTTGTTGGCAATAAATATCCGCTTCCTTTAACTATTCGATCAAATGAACGTTTACACAAACCTAAAATATGCATTGTTCTCTTCTCAGGGTTTGATAAAGAACAATAAAGATGTCCCTTTTTACGCTCTCTGCAGAAGTATTGATAAATCTTTATAGCAATGTTATGCTCAGTAAAATATTTTGCCTTTATATTCATTCTCACATAGACTTGCAAAAGATAATATGGATAGTGCCGCCTCCTTTCTGTAAATATTGAGATTTGCCTCTGAATTATGACTCGAACTCGAGTCTACGGCCGTGATTTTGACGTCACATAATTTCCGGTTTCGGCTAAAATGTCATTTTGTGCTAAACGGGAAATTTCATATGTAACATTTCTTTATAAAAATTTATAGTGGAAACATAACTATTTTAGGACGGTGCGCATTCAGCCGTGAAGGTCATGCCTATATGTTAAAGAATCAGCTGTGAGATGTAAGCATCTACATAATCCCGCCGGTGTTTATAATATCGATTAACTTTTTTTAAATATAGGTTAAATAAGGCATCTTTGAAACTGGATCACATTTCTTTGATAAAAAAATATTTTTATAGCGACATTAGTATTCTAAACCTAACTTCAAAAGATCAATGCAAATGAACAATAAGTTTTTGAAAAAAATAAATTAATGTCTAGGCAAACGAATCTGAACGGACTATAACAGGCAGTGTGACATTAGCGAGGAGTTTCCCGAAAGTTGCAGCTAATATTGATAGATGGAGTAGCACTCGTTCAACAGATCAAAGTGTCAGAAAAATGATACTATCCATTATACACAGTGTTGCACAGTGGGTGCCCATCAGAAGTCAATACCTAGGTAATGAGCACAGTGCAGCCTAGCCTAAATATGGCGGAACTAAAAATGGCTACCAACATTCCGACAGCCCGTGTTTGAGATTCATGCTGGAAGCAGTGTGAATTGTACTCGTGGTTGGGAAAAAAAATACAGCCTTAATGGGTACCGGATTTTTTTGTGGGAAAGGAAAGCGGCACGGGCGTAATACCGACCACATTGCCCCAAAAATCATGTGCCGACGGTCTCTAAAATATATGGTCACTAATACCATATTCCCTATAAGCCGCTTGTCGTGACGGGGGTACTTTTTATTTTTTTTTGGAGGGGGGTGGGGGGGGAATACCCCGGCGGTCGACCCAGCCGCTGGCAGAAAGGGGTACCATGTAAGCACTCTGGGAAGGTAAGGAATACCGCCTCGCATCGTGAGTTTTCGATGCTTGAAGCGACATTATCCAGAAGTCTTCGAACACTTCATAGGCGTCCGAGCACATATGGGTGGAAACTCGCGTGCTAAGACGCTGATTCAAGTCTCGTACTTTACCTACGGTGGAACGTAGCAGCAGTTTGATGGCAAAAGTTAGTGGCCGGATGGTTCATAATCGGGAGAGAGAGAGGGAGGGGAGAGATTATGTACACATGCATTTTTCTTATCTGGGTGTAATAATAACTCTTGCATGTGCACCTCGCGTTGACAGCCTGAAGGCATGTTCGTAAGAGGCGAGAAAGGAGGGTTAGGCATGGGACTGGCTATCCCATACTGTAAAAAAAGTAAGCCGAAAAAACTTCACAAACATGAACAAGTCAAAGAAAGAAAAAGTTAATCCGTCAACCAGGAAAGAGAAGGGCTCTCTGTCTAAGAGACGTATGACGCAATCCGGAGAAAGCCATGAGGAGTCCGGGTTGCCGACTCACCCTTTGTCTACCAGGAAATCATCCAGAATTGGCACCTGGAATGTTCGTGCCCTTAACGAACAGGGAAAAGCGGCACAAGTGGCAGCAGAAATGACCAACTATAAGATAGACATTCTGGGAATGTGTGAAACAAGATGGCTGGGGGCGGAGAGAATAAAATTGAATACAGGGGAGATGATTTTATCATCAGGACACCAGGAACCAGGAGCACAACATAGCGAAGGGGTAGCTATAATGCTATCAACAAATGCACAGAAGACACTAATAGAATGGGAGGCAGTGGGACCAAGACTGGTGAGAGCAACATTTAGAACAACCAAAAACAAAATAAAATTACACATTATACAATGATATGCACCAACCAACGATAAAGATGACTCAGTTAAAGATGATTTTTATAAACAGCTACAATGGCAGATGGATGCAAGACGAGCCAAGGATATTATAATCTTGATGGGAGACCTAAATGCTAAGGTAGGATCAGACAACAGAGGCTTCGAAGAGATTATGGGAAAACATGGACTTGGAGATATAAACGAGAATGGAGAGATATTTGTGAATTTCTGCGCCCTTAATCAAATGAGCCTAGGAGGAACAATATTCCAACATAAAAGAATACACAAAGCTACATGGGTGTCACCAGATCATAGAACGGAAAATCAAATTGATCACATATGTATTAATAATAAGTTTAAGTCATCCTTACAGGATGTAAAAGTATATAGAGGGGCAGATATAGCTTCTGATCATCATCTTCTGTTAGCCAAACTTAAAATTAAATTAAAAAGGTATAATACAACGAATAAGGGTAGAAAGTATTTCAATGTAGGGTTTCTTAAAGAACAAGGAATTAAAGATAAATTCGCAGTCACAATATCAAACAAATACCAAGTCCTCCAACAACTAGAAAATACAATAAATATAGAAGATCATTGGAAACAGGTAAAAAATATATGGAAAGAGACATGCGAAGAAACACTGGGGAAAAGAGAACGCCAGAATAAGGCATGGATGACAGCAGAGACCCTGGATAAAATTAAAGAAAGAAAGAACAAGAAAGCAGACATAAATAAAAGCAAAATAAGAAGTAATAAAGCCAAGACACAGGAAGCTTACACAGAGGTGAACAAAGAAGTGAGAAGATGCATTAAAAGGGATAAGAGGAAATATATAGATGAACTAGCTAAAGAGGCAGAAGAAGCAGCAAATAAAGGGAATATGAAAGAACTGTACAACAGCACAAAGAAATTAGGTGGAAAATACAAACAGATCAACGCCTTTATCAAAGACAAGAAAGGAAATCTGCTTAGTAATATAAGGGAACAAATGGAGAGATGGAAAGAACACTTTGAAGAACTTTTGAACAGACCCGGCTCAAATAATCCTCCAGATATACTACCAGCAGAAGAAGAGTTACACGTTAACTGCGGAAAACCAAGCAAAGAAGAAATAATGAAAGCCATCAAACTATTAAAAGATGGTAAAGCCACAGGACCAGATGAAATTCCTTCGGAAGCCATCAAAGCAGATATTAACACCTCTACCAAGATGTTACATGATCTATTGGATAAAATTTGGGAGAGGGAAGAAATACCTAAAGACTGGAGAGAAGGTTATATGATCAAACTACCAAAGAAAGGAAGTTTACAGGAGTGCACAAATTATAGGGGAATTATGCTACTATCAGTGCCAGGAAAAATATTAGGCAGAATCATTCTGGAGAGACTAAAAGAGGCTATAGAGAAACACTTGAGAGATGAACAAGCAGGTTTTAGGAAGAACAGATCATGTGCTGATCAAATAACTACCCTACGTATAATAGTTGAACAAAGTTTAGAACTAAAATCTCCACTTTATATTGGATTCATAGATTACGAAAAGGCATTTGATAGTTTAGACAGAAGAATGCTTTGGAAGTTGCGGAGTCATTACGGAATCCCCATAAAGTTTATTAACCTGATAAAAACAATGTATGAAGGAACAAAATGTAGTGTGGTGCATGAAGGACAGCTTACAGAAGCATTTGAAATAAGAACAGGAGTAAGGCAAGGGTGCCTCCTGTCTCCATTTCTCTTTCTACTGGCCATAGATTGGATTATGAAAATAACTCAAAACAACAGAAATGGGATCCAGTGGTCACTGACCAAACAACTTGATGATTTAGACTTTGCTGATGACATAGCTCTCCTACCACACAGCCATCAACAGATGCAGGATAAAATGAGTATATTAGATGAGAGATCACAACAGCTAGGACTAAAGATTAATAGAGATAAGACCAACATTATGAGAATTAATGCAGTTGGCAATAACCAAATAAAACTAGGAGAAATACCTCTACTAGACGTACAATCTTATATATATCTGGGCAGTGATATAGATAAAGAGGGAGGAACAGAAAATGATACAAAAATAAGGATATCAAAAGCAAGAGGAGCTTTCATTGCACTGGGAAACATATGGAAATCCAAAGAAATTAGGCTAAATACAAAAATAAAAATGTTCAACTCAAGTGTTAAGTCGGTCCTATTATATGGCTGTGAAACATGGAGAATGACAAAATTGACAATCACGAAAGTACAGACTTTCATTAATGGATGCTTGCGCAGAATAAAGGGATGGAAATGGCAGGACAAAGTCACTAACGTGGAGTTATGGAAATGTACCGGTCAAATACCAGTGGATAAAGAGATACAGCGAAGACGATGGCGATGGATAGGACACACACTACGGAAGCCAACTGAGAGTATTACACAACAGGCCCTTTTTTGGAATCCCCAGGGGGAAAAGACAAAGAGGAAGACCAAGGAATTCTTGGAGAAGACAGATAGAAGCAGAGATGAAGATGATGGGGAAGACATGGAATGATCTTAAAAGAATGGCAAAAAACAGAACGACTTGGAAAGTGTTTGTTGAAGACCTATGCTCCACCGGGAGCTAAAAGGTAAAAGAAGAAGAAGAAGAACCCGGAAGCCGTCGGTTGGGATCGAACCCTATCCCTTGTCCTTTGTAGTCCAGTTCACTAACCACTGAGCTATCGCGGCTCCCTGTGTTATGATAGCGATACCTACAGTTTTATTAATTTTATGAGAAAGCTAACCGTGCCTTGAATGGTGTGTTCATGAAATTCTATCTTGTGAAAATAACATGAAAAAAATAATATGAATGAAATATAAATATCAAGACTATAACTAAAATAGTAAAGAGACCCTATAAGTCTGTAGTAGATGGAAAGAACTCGAGTTAAAAAATGTAGCTATGTAGGACATACCATATAGAGTGCTTGATAATGCAAGGCGGAAATAAGTTAAAGAATAGGAATGACCAAAAAAAAAAAAACCCAAATAATAATAATAATTTTAACAGCTTGAAATATAGGTTAACTTCAAAGGAGGAACTAATTCTGGACTCAGTCTGAGACTAATATATCTGCCAAGCAATTGTTGTACGGTACAGAAATATAAACTTTAACCCTTTTTGGCTTTGACTTCCTCGCTGCTTCGATTTAAAAAATAGTTTATGTGATTCGATCACTATAGCCACTTCCAAACAACAATACAACATGCATCATCTGGTAACAATTATAAACCAGTAACGATCGCTTTATCGATTTCCAAACAACAATACAACATGCGTCATCTGGTAAAAATTATAAACCAGTAACGATCACTTTATCGATTTCCAAACAACAATACAACATGCGTCATCTGGTAAAAATTATAAACCAGTAACGATCGCTTTATCGATTTCCAAACAACAATACAACATGCGTCATCTGGTAAAAATTATAAACCAGTTTTTTTTTTAAATAGATGAGGTGGAACCCAGAAGTCCCAACATGCTTTCCTTATCTTATATAAATGCATAGTAAAAGGAAAGAGACCCGTCACACCAAGTGGCGTATGGGGAATATGGTCTTAGTGGCCATAATTTATATAGACCTTCGGCACATGATTTTGGGGTATTGTGGTTGGTATTACGCCCGTGCCGTTTTACTTTCCGCAGAAAAAAAAAATCCAGTACCTATTAAAGACTGGGTGAACCAGAAGCCGTCGATAAGGATCAAACTCGACCTCTCGTTCTTTGTAGTCCTATATAAATAAAGCATACAGAGGAAAAATGAGCTAGCTCGACAATTTGAAAACGAAAGTAAACGACCCATTACGGAAGGTCACGCTGCCACCGCCACCTGTTGGCGATTCCTAATGATATAGTCTGCTAGACCTACAAGTCTTGCCAAGAAACAACACTTGTTATTTGATGTAAGTGTAGTTAAGTCCCACTTTATATATACAGAAAGGGCTGAAAGGGCTAAGTTAGAAAACTGAATAGAAAGTAGAAAAGTGGTTTGTAGAAGAATATGAAAAATGTTGGATGGGAAGAGAAATATTGACGTTTTTAAACATTGTAAAATAAGGAACTTTTACCACAATTCGAACGAGACAAATATACGTTTGTTTGTTTGTTTTTACACGTAGGGAGACACAACGAGGCAGTGAAAGTCGCGATTTCATTTCAATGTGGCATTTTTAGTTTTTCTAGCGTTGGAAATATGGCAGCATTTATGAATGAAGATGTTCCGAATTTAAACGATTTCACTTATTATCCAAATTGTTAAGTTATGAAAGTAGTTCCAGTCTGTGTCACCACAAAAACACAAAATGTAAATTGGTTGTTTTGTTGATTTTTTTTTTTTTTTTTTTTTTTTTTTTTTTTTTTTTTTTTTTTGCTAGCGTTTGCTAGCTTTCACCTCTGACGAAGTCCCTTGAGACTAGGAACTGAATTTTGCGTGTTAATCCGTTTTTCTTTGGCCCATGTGCACAGGGGCCCCTCGCCGCACAGGATTACTCCGTCTTCGGAGGTACTCACATTTTTCCCGTCGATGAGTAATTGGCGTTTCAAGCCAGCCTCGCTGATGAGACCAGGGGGTGGTTGCCGCAGAGAGAAATCATAAATAAAATTCCCAACTGATGCAGCCGGGATTTGAATCCATAACCTCTCTGTCTCGAGGTCGGCGTCATGCCTCGAGACCAACCAGTCCCCACCTTTTGTTGATCTGAGACCACCAGTAATGGGACGGCACCAGTGAAAGTCGTTATAAGGGAAATTATGTTTATTGTTAAGGGACGTTTGAATATCATTATAAGGGAATTATATTTATTGTTAAGAGACGTTTGAATGTCGTTGTAAGGGAAATTATATTTAGTGTTAATGGACGTATGAATGTCGTCATAAGGGAAATTATATTTAGTGTTAAGAGACGTTTGAATGTCGTTGTAAGGGAAATTATATTTGGTGTTAAGAGACGTTTCAATGTCGTTGTAAGGGAAATTATATTTAGTGCTAAGAGACGTTTGAATGTCGTTGTAAGGGAAATTATATTTAGTGTTAAGGGACGTATGAATATCGTTATAAGGGAAATTATATTTAGTGTTAAGAGACGTTTGAATGTCGTTGTAAGGGAAATTATATTTAGTGTTAAGAGACGTTTGAATGTCGTTGTAAGGGAAATTATATTTAGTGTTAAGGGACGTGTGAATGTCGTTATAAGGGAAATTATATTTATTGTTAAGGGACGTTTGAATGTCGTTATAAGGGAAATTATATTTATTGTTAAGGGACGTTTGAATGTCGTTATAAGGGAAATTATATTTATTGTTAAGGGACGTTTGAATGTCGTTATAAGGGAAATTATATTTATTGTTAAGGGACGTTTGAATGTCGTTATAAGGGAAATTATATTTATTGTTAAGGGACGTTTGAATGTCGTTATAAGGGAAATTATATTTATTGTTGAGGGATGTTTGAATGTCGTTATAAGGGAATTTATTGTTAAGGGGCGTTTGAATGTCGTTATAAGGGAAATTATATTTATTGTTAAGGGACGTTTGAATGTCGTTATAAGGGAAATTATATTTATTGTTAAGGGGCGTTTGAATGTCGTTATAAGGGAAATTATATTTATTGTTAAGGGACGTTTGAATGTCGTTATAAGGGAAATTATATTTATTGTTAAGGGACGTTTGAATGTCGTTATAAGGGAAATTATATTTATGGGAAATTATATTTATTGTTAAGGGACGTTTGAATGTCGTTATAAGGGAAATTATATTTATTGTTAAGGGACGTTTGAATGCCGTTATAAGGGAAATTATATTTATTGTTAAGGGACGTTTGAATGTCGTTATAAGGGAAATTATATTTATTGTTAAGGGACGTTTGAATGTCGTTATAAGGGAAATTATATTTATTGTTAAGGGACGTTAAGCTGTCACTGTTCAAATCATTATTATGCGTTGGTAAAGACATTAATATGCTTAGATATACGAAGCTGATGTAAAGCTGATGATAATCATGAACGTTTATGGCTGACCAAGATCTGGAACTCAGAGAAGTGCTAATTTTCCTTTGTTGAGAGTCTAGCATTTTATCACCATGTAGTTAGATTTACTGAGAAGAACATCGATGAGAGAGGCAAGAGCAGCAGGAATCGGCTCCCTCAATGAGATAGAGCTGCTTGCACAGAACAGAGACAAATGGCGAGATTTGATAAAATGTCTTTAAAAGAATTGAAAACTGCTAGAACAAAAAATTTAGATAAGAGAAGGAGTATTTTGGTTTACGCCCTATGGGCCGGCTACGGCTCGAAAGGTCAATAGATAGATAGTTCGATTTATGTGATTATCCATATATATTTTCGTGTTGTGGTTTTTTGTTCCTGCTGAAGGCTTTTTGGCCGAAACGTCGTTCTTCTTTTGTTTTGTTACTCATCTACGTAAAGCTGTTACCATATCACTTTTTCCTGTTTGTTTTTTTTTTTTGGTGTGTGTATGTTTTTTATTTTCATTATTACTGAAGGGAGGTCAAAAAGTAATGCACACCATTTTTTTTATCGGAAACTATTCAGGCAAAATGTGTGAAATTTTCACAGATTGTAGCTGAACATCCCCTTGACACTACCTATTTTTCAACATAATCTCCGTCCAAGCGTATTGCCTTACGCCAACGCGAAACTAGGTCATGAATGCCTCGTTTGTACCAAGTTTTGTCCTGCTCTCGTAGCCATTTTTTAACTGCACGGATCACATCCTCATCATTGTCAAAGTGTTTCCCAGGCAGGAATTTTTTGAGTGGTCCAAACAGATGGAAATCTGAGGGAGCCAGATCAGGGCTGTAAGGAGGATGGGGCAGTACAGTCCAACCAAATTTGTTGATTGCTTCCCGTGTTACCAGACTTGTGTGAGGGCGTGCATTGTCATGTTGAAGCAACAAATCTGCAGATGGCTTATTATGCCGAACTCTGTGGAACCGATTTTTGAGTTTTGTCAGTGTATTGATGTAAGCTGTCGAGTTGATTGTCTCACCTCTTGTCATTACACCAACAAGAATCACATCATCAATGTCCCAGAAGACAGTGATCATCACCTTTCCGGCTGATGGAGATGTTTTGAATTTTTTTTCTTTTTGGTGACTGCGGATGATGCCATTCCATTGACTGCATTTTTGTTTCAGGCTCATAATAATGTGCCCACGTTTCGTCAACGGTAACAATTTTTGACAAAAACATTTCTCCTTCTAAACCGAAACGCTCCAACAATTCAGAACAGAATGTTTTCCTTTGAACTCTGTGATCATTTGTTAGGCACCGAGGAACCCATCGAGCGTAAATCTTTGAATATCCGAGAGTTTTAAAAATTGCGATTGCACTTCCCTTGCTGACTGTAAGCTGTAATGCCAATTGCTGACTAGTGATACGCCTATCCTTACGAATAATGGCATCAGCCCGGTTTAACATGTCTGTGCTGGTAGCCGAGGCAACACGTCCAGAACGCGGTAAATCATGCAGCTCCACTCGTACACTTTCTGCAGCTTTAATTCTCTGAACCCAGCGACTAACTGTGCTCCTATCGACTGCAGAACATTTGTACACTGCACACAGTCGTTTATGAATGTTTGCTACAGTTTCTTTCTCCGCAACCAGAAATTCTATGACAATTCGCTGTTTGTCCCGGACATTGTTGACAAGCTCCATTTTAACGGTTCATAGATTACGTAATATTTATCAGAATGCTGTGCAATTTGGTGCACATAATTGGAACATGTCATATTCCAAGTGTTCAAAATTTCATCGTATTATGCGTACATGTGTCGAATACCCTTAGGTCTGTCCTAAGCGCAATGATATTTGCCTGTCTGTCTGTGTGCCCACATTCCGTCCCATCCCATCCGATCACATTCTGTCACATCCCACCTCTGTCCTGTCGACCCGTACGTCCTCTGGTTCGTTCGTTTATTGTCTTTTCGAGTTGAAGACGACACATAGGGCAGAAATTCTAGACAATGTTGGGCGGTCTTTGTTTAAAAGGTTTATATTAAAAAAGAAAAAAAAAAAAACACGCCTCTAGGCTCGTGACGTGGGTATGCTGTGGTACTACTGCTGCTGCTGCTGCTACTACTGCTACTACTACTACTGCTGCTACTACTACTACTGCTGCTACTACTACTACTACTGCTGCTGCTAATACTGCTGCTGTACTACTACTACTACTACTACTACTGCTGCTGCTGCTACTACTACTACTGCTGCTGCTGCTGTTACTACTACTACTTCTGCTACTGCTGCTGCTACTACTACCGCTGCTGCTGCATACTACAACTACTACTACTTCTGCTACTGCTGCTGCTACTACTACCGCTGCTGCTGCATACTACAACTACTACTGCTGCTGCTGCTGCTACTACTACTACTGCTGCTGCTACTACTACTACTGCTGCTGCTGCTACTACTACTACTACTGCTACTACTACTACTGCTGCTACTACTGCTACTACTACTACTACTGCTGCTACTACTACTACTACTACTGCTTCTGCTGCTACTACTACTACTACTACTGCTGCTGCTGCTGCTACTACTGCTGCTGCTTCTGCTACTACTGCTGCTGCTGCTGCTACTACTACTAATACTACTGCTACTGCTACTGCGCACTACTACTGCTATTGCTGCTGCTATTGCTGCTGCAACGCAAAATAAAAATAAAAATTGGTGATTATAAACAGAATATTTCACGGTGAAAGATCCCAGAAATTGTATCATTTTGTCATGAAAGTTAATAATTAAATTAACAGTATTAACAAATTTAAAATATAAAAGTGTAGTGTAAAATTAATACTTTATTACATCAACCATATGTAAATATTTACTTTCGCGAAGCATTTCATGTTTTGTTCGCGCTGACACATATGTAGCCCACTTCCATAAAATATCAGTTTTAAGAATGAACTAGACTCAGAATATCACCTTAAGTATTTCCAAATGTAAAGTTAGAACTAAGCTGCTACTTTGTGAACATTAACAGCTGTGTCGGCGTACTCGATTTCCGTTTCACATCCGTTAGGATAAAACAATATTGCCAGGTCGGGTAATTTTACCTGCTACTGTATGCATTAAATAGTAAAACCTGTGGCTGCCCTGCTGCCTTGAAGGTAAGCTCGGGAGAGTAAAAGGCTAAGGGAGGGTACCCCGAAGTAAAACAACCCCACTGCCTTGTGGGTGAGACTTTTTAGTCAAAGGCTAGCGGAGCCAACCTTAAACAAACCGACGGAAGGCAACAGAAAACCACCGTCGTAACTTCTTTGTACAATCATGAATCGCAAATGAGGAAGATACTATGCAATCCATTTTTGAAAATCGAAATAGGAAAAAGAGTTCTTAAATGTTATGTAGAGTCAGTCTTAACATATGTATGTGAATCATGGACAATAGGACAACAAACAAGAAGATCACTGGAGTCTTTAGAAATGTGGTTTTACAGAAGAATGTTGAGAATACCATGAACAGATAAGAGGAGTAATGAAAACGTTCTGAAAGAGGCCAAATGAAAAAAGAGAGCTAATTTCCAATATTAGGAAGAAACAATCATCATTTTTTAGCCATGAAATGAGAAGAGAACAACTGGAATATATTGTAACAGCTGGTAAAATTGAGGGACGAAGAGATAGAGGGAAGCAAAGAGAACAAATACCAGACAGCTTAAAAGAATGGCTTGGCAAAAGGTCAACAACAGAAATGATAAATAACTGTCGATCGAAAATTGTGGAGAGACATGATCACCTACGCCAGCAGTCCCGGTACTTTGATGATGATGATGATGATAAAAGAGAAACTTGAATCTTCAAGGAATCGAACTCCAGG
The DNA here is from genome assembly GCA_032433765.1 of Megaustenia siamemsis. Classification (NCBI taxonomy): domain Eukaryota; kingdom Metazoa; phylum Mollusca; class Gastropoda; order Stylommatophora; family Ariophantidae; genus Megaustenia; species Megaustenia siamemsis. The sequence goes on from JAVIAB010000126.1 coordinate 20,142,801, forward strand.
TAGTTTGGTTAGCACGCGGCAGGTTTTAATCTACTCAGCCACGCCCACCCCTCCAGGACGTGAGATCGGATTTAATAACAAACAAGCAGGAATTCCCTCCCCTCCCCTCCTCCTCTTCTCGTCTGCACCCACGAACGCAATCATTCCAAGCATTTCTGTTACCAACCGTCGCAATTAATGTAATGATGGATCGAACGGCAGCTTACAAGCACGACCATTATTATGAAGGATTTTCATTTTAAAAAGCCAGTAGAAAAAATGTGGCCAGTTCAGGGAAACTAGGGGGTTCGTTCAAGTACAATAACTTTGCAAAGTCCTCTTGAGCAGATGCAGCGAAAGTCAATAAATTTACCGTTTTTTTTTTGTTAAAAATATTAATAAAAATATTACAACGAATCCGAAGTGTTGACGCAAAAGATGAGAGTATAGTTAAAAAAAAGAAAAAAAAAAAAGCCGGCACTTTTAATCCGATTAAACTAATTAAATGCAAACACAGTTTGGTAAATACCATTAAGAGAGATGGAATTTGTTGCAATGAAAGATGCATCCAATGTTTATTTAGCATGCACAATAAACAAACACGCGTGCACAGTTTTTTTTTCTTTCCTCGGTCCTAAATTAGCACTCGGTAAAACATATCTGTCCACACTCACACTAAAGTTACACGTAAGAGTAGAACAGATAAATATCTTTTCCGTCGCTTAGTGTGTGTGTTTTTGTTAGTGCTTTTTAGAACGTTCATGTACTTCTTTATCACTATCTCGCTCTCTCTCGCAATATCTCGACATTTTTACCATACGAGCAATATCTCGACATTCTTACATCACGAGCAATATCTCGACATTCTTTTATCACGAGCAATATCTCGACATTCTTTTATCACGAGCAATATCTCGACATTCTTACATCACGAGCAATATCTCGACATTCTTACCATACGAGCAATATCTCGACATTCTTACCGTACGAACAATATCTCGACATTCTTTTATCACGAGCAATATCTCGACATTCTTTTATCACGAGCAATATCTCGACATTCTTTCCTCACGAGCAATATCTCGACATTCTTACCATACGAGCAATATCTCGACATTCTTACCATACGAGCAATATATCGACATTCTTTTATCACGAGCAATATCTCGACATTCTTTCCTCACAAGCAATATCTCGACATTCTTTCCTCACGAGCAATATCTCGACATTCTTTTATCATGAGCAATATCTCGACATTCTTACCATACGAGCAATATCTCGACATTCTTACCATACGAGCAATATCTCGACATTCTTACCATACGAGCAATATCTCGACATTCTTACCATACGAGCAATATCTCGACATTCTTTTATCACGAGCAATATCTCGACATTCTTTTACCATGAGCAATATCTCGACATTCTTTTATCACGAGCAATATCTCGACATTCTTTTATCACGAGCAATATCTCGACATTCTTTCCTCACGAGCAATATCTCGACATTCTTTTATCACGAGCAATATCTCGACATTCTTTCCTCACGAGCAATATCTCGACATTCTTACCATACGAGCAATATCTCGACATTCTTACCATACGAGCAATATATCGACATTCTTTTATCATGAGCAATATCTCGACATTCTTTTATCACGAGCAATATCTCGACATTCTTTTACCATGAGCAATATCTCGACATTCTTTTATCACGAGCAATATCTTGACATTCTTTTATCACGAGCAATATCTCGACATTCTTTTATCATGAGCAATATCTCGACATTCTTTTATCATGAGCAATATCTCGACATTCTTTTATCACGAGCAATATCTCGACATTCTTTTATCACGAGCAATATCTCGACATTCTTTTATCATGAGCAATATCTCGACATTCTTTTATCATGAGCAATATCTCGACATTCTTACCATACGAGCAATATCTCGACATTCTTACCATACGAGCAATATCTCGACATTCTTACCATACGAGCAATATCTCGACATTCTTACCATACGAGCAATATCTCGACATTCTTTTATCACGAGCAATATCTCGACATTCTTTCATCACGAGCAATATCTCGACATTCTTTCCTCACGAGCAATATCTCGACATTCTTTCCTCACGAGCAATATCTCGACATTCTTTCCTCACGAGCAATATCTCGACATTCTTTCCCCACGAGCAATCCCTTTACATTCTTTCCCTACGAGCAATCTCTTTACATTCTTTCCCCACGAGCAATCTCTTTACATTCTTTCCCTACGAGCAATCTCTTTACATTCTTTCCCCACGAGCAATCTCTTTACATTCTTTCCCTACGAGCAATCTCTTTACATTCTTTCCCCACGAGCAATCTCTTTACATTCTTTCCCTACGAGCAATCTCTTTACATTCTTTCCCCACGAGCAATCTCTTTACATTCTTTCCATTCTACGAGCAATCTCTTTACATTCTTTCCCCACGAGCAATCTCTTTACATTCTTTCCCTACGAGCAATCTCTTTACATTCTTTCCCTACGAGCAATCTCTTTACATTCTTTCCCCACGAGCAATCTCTTTACATTTTTTCCCCACGAGCAATCTCTTTACATTCTTTCCCTATGAGCAATCTCTTTACATTCTTTCCCTACGAGCAATCTCTTTACATTCTTTCCCCACGAGCAATCTCTTTACATTCTTTCCCCACGAGCAATCTCTTTACATTCTTTCCCCACGAGCAATCTCTTTACATTCTTTCCCCACGAGCAATCTCTTTACATTCTTTCCCCACGAGCAATCTCTTTACATTCTTTCCCTACGAGCAATCTCTTTACATTCTTTCCCCACGAGCAATCTCTTTACCTTTCCCCACGAGCAATCTCTTGACATTCTTTCCCTACAAGCAATACCTCGACATACTTTCCTCACAAGCAATATCTCGACATTCTTTCCTCACAAGCAATATCTCGACATTCTTTCCCTACAAGCAATATCTCGACATTCTTTCCCTACAAGCAATATCTCGACATTCTTTCCCTACAAGCAATATCTCGACATTCTTTCCCTACAAGCAATATCTCGACATTCTTTCCCTACAAGCAATATCTCGACATTCTTTCCCTACAAGCAATATCTCGACATTCTTTCCTCACAAGCAATACCTCGACATACTTTTCTCACAAGCATTATCTCGACATTCTTTTATCACGAGCAATGTCACGACATTCTTTCCCTACGAGCAATCTCTTTACATTTTTTCCCCACGAGCAATCTCTTTACATTCTTTCCCTACGAGCAATCTCTTTACATTCTTTCCCCACGAGCAATCTCTTTACATTCTTTCCCCACGAGCAATCTCTTTACATTCTTTTCCTACGAGCAATATCTCGACATTCTTTCCTCACGAGCAATATCTCGACATTCTTTCCTCACGAGCAATATCTCGACATTCTTACCATACGAGCAATATCTCGACATTCTTACCATACGAGCAATATCTCGACATTCTTTTATCATGAGCAATATCTCGACATTCTTTTATCACGAGCAATATCTCGACATTCTTTTACCATGAGCAATATCTCGACATTCTTTTATCACGAGCAATATCTCGACATTCTTTTATCACGAGCAATATCTCGACATTCTTTCCTCACGAGCAATATCTCGACATTCTTTTATCACGAGCAATATCTCGACATTCTTTCCTCACGAGCAATATCTCGACATTCTTACCATACGAGCAATATCTCGACATTCTTACCATACGAGCAATATATCGACATTCTTTTATCATGAGCAATATCTCGACATTCTTTTATCACGAACAATATCTCGACATTCTTTTACCATGAGCAATATCTCGACATTCTTTTATCACGAGCAATATCTCGACATTCTTTTATCACGAGCAATATCTCGACATTCTTTCCTCACGAGCAATATCTCGACATTCTTTTATCACGAGCAATATCTCGACATTCTTTCCTCACGAGCAATATCTCGACATTCTTACCATACGAGCAATATCTCGACATTCTTACCATACGAGCAATATGTCGACATTCTTTTATCATGAGCAATATCTCGACATTCTTTTATCACGAGCAATATCTCGACATTCTTTTACCATGAGCAATATCTCGACATTCTTTTATCACGAGCAATATCTCGACATTCTTTTATCACGAGCAATATCTCGACATTCTTTTATCATGAGCAATATCTCGACATTCTTTTATCATGAGCAATATCTCGACATTCTTTTATCACGAGCAATATCTCGACATTCTTTTATCACGAGCAATATCTCGACATTCTTTTATCATGAGCAATATCTCGACATTCTTTTATCATGAGCAATATCTCGACATTCTTACCATACGAGCAATATCTCGACATTCTTACCATACGAGCAATATCTCGACATTCTTACCATACGAGCAATATCTCGACATTCTTACCATACGAGCAATATCTCGACATTCTTTCATCACGAGCAATATCTCGACATTCTTTCATCACGAGCAATATCTCGACATTCTTTCCTCACGAGCAATATCTCGACATTCTTTCCTCACGAGCAATATCTCGACATTCTTTCCTCACGAGCAATATCTCGACATTCTTTCCCCACGAGCAATCCCTTTACATTCTTTCCCTACGAGCAATCTCTTTACATTCTTTCCCCACGAGCAATCTCTTTACATTCTTTCCCTACGAGCAATCTCTTTACATTCTTTCCCCACGAGCAATCTCTTTACATTCTTTCCCTACGAGCAATCTCTTTACATTCTTTCCCTACGAGCAATCTCTTTACATTCTTTCCCCACGAGCAATCTCTTTACATTCTTTCCCTACGAGCAATCTCTTTACATTCTTTCCCCACGAGCAATCTCTTTACATTCTTTCCCCACGAGCAATCTCTTTACATTCTTTCCCTACGAGCAATCTCTTTACATTCTTTCCCTACGAGCAATCTCTTTACATTCTTTCCCCACGAGCAATCTCTTTACATTTTTTCCCCACGAGCAATCTCTTTACATTCTTTCCCTACGAGCAATCTCTTTACATTCTTTCCCTACGAGCAATCTCTTTACATTCTTTCCCTACGAGCAATCTCTTTACATTCTTTCCCCACGAGCAATCTCTTTACATTCTTTCCCCACGAGCAATCTCTTTACATTCTTTCCCCACGAGCAATCTCTTTACATTCTTTCCCTACGAGCAATCTCTTTACATTCTTTCCCCACGAGCAATCTCTTTACATTCTTTCCCTACGAGCAATCTCTTTACATTCTTTCCCCACGAGCAATCTCTTTACATTTTTTCCCCACGAGCAATCTCTTGACATTCTTTCCCTACAAGCAATACCTGGACATACTTTCCTCACAAGCAATATCTCGACATTCTTTCCTCACAAGCAATATCTCGACATTCTTTCCCTACAAGCAATATCTCGACATTCTTTCCCTACAAGCAATATCTCGACATTCTTTCCCTACAAGCAATATCTCGACATTCTTTCCCTACAAGCAATATCTCGACATTCTTTCCCTACAAGCAATATCTCGACATTCTTTCCCTACAAGCAATATCTCGACATTCTTTCCTCACAAGCAATACCTCGACATACTTTTCTCACAAGCATTATCTCGACATTCTTTTATCACGAGCAATGTCACGACATTCTTTCCCTACGAGCAATCTCTTTACATTTTTTCCCCACGAGCAATCTCTTTACATTCTTTCCCTACGAGCAATCTCTTTACATTCTTTCCCCACGAGCAATCTCTTTACATTCTTTCCCCACGAGCAATCTCTTTACATTCTTTTCCTACGAGCAATATCTCGACATTCTTTCCCCACGAGCATTCTCTTTACATTCTTTCCCTACAAGTAATCTGTTGACATTTTTTTCTCTACGAGCAAACCATTTCATTTTGTTGTTCATGTACTGTGATATTTTATTATTTATGCTTTCCCTCGACGTATCTGAAATATGTATTTGCATCTTGTATAACATTTGACACGTTTCAAATATTAAAATGTAACATATTTTTGACATGAGAACGAATGAAGTGAAGCGGCTGCCGTAGAAATTTGGCTATAAATTAGTCCACTGACACACTTTAGTTGAACTGAGCTAATAATTCTGGTAGAATTCAGTGGAAAATACGTCTCTCTATTGGGTGAATGAGATGGGAGTAAAGATGGGTACATACAGTAACGAGAGACTTAGTGGGCGCTAAGAGAAGTTATCAACCAACACAGAACTGGAGTCGTCAGTCGCTTGTTGTTGTTGTTGACGTGAAGCCACGAGTTGATGCGGGCGCGGTACCCTTTTACTCATTGATATGGTGGGTCGTAATGGATTTCTTGACATTCCCGGCTCTTACTGGAGTAGTTGGAGTTCGTCTTTCCTAGGCTATGCCGGGGAAACTAGTCCGGCCCAGAGGTACTGAAATACTGGGTCCTCTATATCAGTAACAGCCACCTAGTCTTTGAACGCTGCAGGTCATGCTGGAAAGCGGATCTGAGCACATATGAACATGTCCGGAGTGCCATGATGATAACCCACAAATAGCTCAATAATTGAAGCTAAAAATTGTATTGATGCTAAAAATTGTGTTGGTATCTGCCTCGTTAACTTTTAGAAGGTAATGACAGCTTCAAATGTAGCTCAAATCATGGATACCACTTATCAGTTTTATACAGTGGCTTCCCTTTTACTTCGAGCTTAATTCGTTCCAGAACTCTGAATTGTTCGAAGTCCGAATTAATCCCCCACCGCCGTTAGAAATATTATAAAACTAACCCGTCTCATGCCCCTTAAGAAAACTGATGTTGGTAAAACAGCAAACACACTTGATTGAAGGTTAGGTTAACACAATGAAATGCCTAAATAATATATTTAAACATGAAAACAATAAAGATAATTAAAATGCACTGTATAGTAATTATATATATATATTTGTGTAAGTAAAAATGTAAAGTACCCCCGTCACGCCAAGTGGCGTATAGGGAATATGGTGTTAGTGACCATAAATTTTACAGACCTTCAGCACATGATTTTTGAGGTTATGTGGTCGGTATTACGCCCGTGCCGCTTTAATTTTCCAGAAAAAAAAAATCCGTTACCCATTAAAGGCTGGGTGAACCCGGAAGTCGTCGGTTGGGTTAGTACCCTACCTCTTGTCCTTTGTAGTCCAGTTCACTAACCACTGAGCTATCGGGGCTCCCTTTATGTTTGTATATATATATGTACATATATATGTCTAACAAAACACACCAAAAATAATATCAAAAAGATAAAAAAACACACTGAAAATACACGAGCCTAACGCATTGATGACTTTTCCGCACAACAAAATGCATTTACAGATGGCATTTTTGTTTCACTGCGCATGCGCAGTTCGAACACAGTAGCATCGATCGAACTCCAGATAAAGATTCTCTCGAATTTAGCACTCGAACTGTGGTGGAACTGTAGAACTTAGCACTCGAACTGTGGTGGAACTGTAGAACTTAGCACTCGAACTGTAGTGGAACTGTAGAACTTAGCACTCGAACTGTGGTGGAACTGTAGAACTTAGCACTCGAACTGTAGTGGAACTGTAGAACTTAGCACTCGAACTGTAGTGGAACTGTAGAACGTAGCACTCGAACTGTAGTGGAACTGTAGAACTTAGCACTCGAACTGTAGTGGAACTGTAGAACTTAGCACTCGAACTGTGGTGGAACTGTAGAACTTAGCACTCGAACTGTGGTGGAACTGTAGAACTTAGCACTCGAACTGTGGTGGAACTGTAGAACTTAGCACTCGAACTGTAGTGGAACTGTAGAATTTAGCACTCGAACTGTGGTGGAACTGTAGAACTTAGCACTCGAACTGTAATGGAACTGTAGAACTTAGCACTCGAACTGTAGTGGAACTGTAGAATTTAGCACTCGAACTGTAGTGGAACTGTAGAACTTAGCACTCGAACTGTGGTGGAACTGTAGAATTTAGCACTCGAACTGTGGTGGAACTGTAGAACTTAGCACTCGAACTGTAGTGGAACTGTAGAACTTAGCACTCGAACTGTGGTGGAACTGTAGAATTTAGCCCTCGAACTGTGGTGGAACTGTAGAATTTAGCGCTCGAACTGTGGTGGAACTGTAGAATTTAGCGCTCGAACTGTGGTGGAACTGTAGAATTTAGCACTCGAACTGTGGTGGAACTGTAGAATTTAGCACTCGAACTGTAGTGGAACTGTAGAATTTAGCCCTCGAACTGTGGTGGAACTGTAAAATTTAGCACTCGAACTGTGGTGGAACTGTAGAATTTAGCACTCGACCTGTGGTGGAGCTTTAGAATTTAGCACTCGAACTGTGGTGGAACTGTAGAATTTAGCACTCGAACTGTGGTGGAACTGTAGAATTTAGCACTCGAACTGTGGTGAAACTGTAGAATTTAGCACTCGAACTGTAGTAGAACTGTAGAATTTAGCACTCGAACTGTGGTGGAACTGTAGAATTTAGCACTCGAACTGTGGTGGAACTGTAGAATTTAGCACTCGATATGTGGTGGAACTGTAGAATTTAGCACTCGATCTGAGGTGGAACTGTAGAATTTAGCACTCGAACTGTGGTGGAACTGTAGAATTTAGCACTCGAACTGTGGTGGAACTGTAGAATTTAGCACTCGAACTGTAGTGGAACTGTAGAATTTAGCACTCGAACTTTGGTGGAACTGTAGAATTTAGCACTCGAACTGTAGTGGAACTGTAGAATTTAGCACTCGAACTGTGGTGGAACTGTAGAATTTAGCGCTCGAACTGTGGTGGAACTGTAGAATTTAGCACTCGAACTGTGGTGGAACTGTAGAATTTAGTACTCGAACTGTGGTGGAACTGTAGAATTTAGCACTCGATCTGTGGTGGAACTGTAGAATTTAGCACTCGAACTGTGGTGGAACTGTAGAATTTAGCACCCGAACTGTGGTGGAACTGTAGAATTTAGCACTCGAACTGTAGTGGAACTGTAGAATTTAGCACTCGAACGTTGGTGGAACTGTAGAATTTAGCACTCGAACTGTAATGGAACTGTAGAATTTAGCACTCGAACTGTGGTGGAATTGTAGAATTTAGCACTCAAACTGTGGTGGAACTGTAGAATTTAGCACTGAAACTGTGGTGGAACTGTAGAATTTAGCACTCGAACTGTAGTGGAACTGTAGAATTTAGCACTCGAACTGTGGTGGAACTGTAGAATTTAACACTGAAACTGTGGTGGAACTGTAGAATTTAGCACTCAAACTGTGGTGGAACTATAGAATTTAGCACTCGAACAGTGGTGAAACTATAGAATTTAGCACTCGAACTGTGGTGGAACTGTAGAATTTAGCACTCAAACTGTGGTGGAACTGTAGAATTTAGCACCCGAACTGTAGTGGAACTGTAGAATTTAGCACTCGAACTGTGGTGGAACTGTAGAATTTAGCACTCAAACTGTAGTGGAACTGTAGAATTTAGCACTCAAACTGTAGTGGAACTGTAGAATTTAGCACTCAAACTGTAGTGGAACTGTAGAATTTAGCACTCGAACTGTAGTGGAACTGTAGAATTTAGCACTCAAACTGTGGTGGAACTGTAGAATTTAGCACTCAAACTGTAGTGGAACTGTAGAATTTAACTCTGAAACTGTGGTGGAACTGTAGAATTTAGCACTCGAACTGTGGTGAAGCTTTAGAATTTAGCACTCGAACTGTGGTGGAACTATAGAATTTAGCACTCGAACTGTGGTGGAACTGTAGAATTTAGCACTCGAACTGTGGTGGAACTGTAGAATTTAGCACTCGAACTGTGGTGGAACTGTAGAATTTAGCACTCGAACTGTGGTGGAACTGTAGAATTTAGCACTCAAACTGTGGTGGAACTGTAGAATTTAGCACTCAAACTGTGGTGGAACTGTAGAATTTAGCACTCGAACTGTAGTGGAACTGTAGAATTTAGCACTCGAACTGTGGTGGAACTGTAGAATTTAACACTGAAAGTGTGGTGGAACTGTAGAATTTAGCACTCAAACTGTGGTGGAACTATAGAATTTAGCACTCGAACTGTGGTGAAACTATAGAATTTAGCACTCGAACTGTGGTGGAACTGTAGAATTTAGCACTCAAACTGTGGTGGAACTGTAGAATTTAGCACTCGAACTGTAGTGGAACTGTAGAATTTAGCACTCGAACTGTGGTGGAACTGTAGAATTTAGCACTCATACTGTAGTGGAACTGTAGAATTTAGCACTCAAACTGTAGTGGAACTGTAGAATTTAGCACTCAAACTGTAGTGGAACTGTAGAATTTAGCACTCGAACTGTAGTGGAACTGTAGAATTTAGCACTCAAACTGTGGTGGAACTGTAGAATTTAGCACTCAAACTGTAGTGGAACTGTAGAATTTAACTCTGAAACTGTGGTGGAACTGTAGAATTTAGCACTCAAACTGTGGAGCTGTAGAATTTAGCACTCAAACTGTGGAGCTGTAGAATTTAGCACTCAAACTGTGGAGCTGTATAATTTATTGTTGTTCTGAGAATGAAACTTCACTGTAATTAAACCAGACCATAGTCTCTAGTTCATCGTTTCAATAGATAAAACTGTTCCATCGAACGGGTAGAAAGAGCGTTTGTAATACTAGATCAGAATGAGTTTGTTCGTCTGCTAACTTTACCCGCACTGATGACGGCATCACTACAGAGACCCTAAAGAGAGGACGGTGCTGGATACACCACGCTCTCAGAATTCTCCAATTATACTGAGCGAAGCTCTTCACCGGACACTAGATGGCAATAAATCAAGAAGTAGACAAGGGACATGGAGTAGAGTGGCTGAAGGAAAACATCATCGCGTGGTGGGCTTAAAAAGTTAGCTCGGTGCTGTCATTTGTGATCGTTTTTGTGTGCCAGAAATGTAAAGGGAGCTAAGTAAATACGATGAGTTCATTCGGTATGCTCATCGTATACATAATTGCCACGAGTACTGAATTGGTCATTACTCATTACTTACCATCATTAGTTACCACACATATCTAATAGTGATACTATCACCTACTACCGACTGCACGAATGCTAGGATTATGCAACCAAAATAACATGCACATCACTAACAGTCTACAAACACAAGAGTCGCGAATATACACCTGGTACAAGTGGAAGGGACAGCCGCGATAGTTCAGTGGTTAGTGAACTGGGCTACAAAGGACAAGAGGTAGGGTTCGATCCGATTTTTTTCTGGGAAAGTAAAGCAGCACGGGCTTAATACCGACCACATTACCCCAAAAATCATGTGCCGAATGTCTGTAAAAATTATGGTCACTAACACCATATTCCCTATACGCCACTTGGCGTGACGGGGGCTCTTTACTTTTTACAAGTGGAACGACCCAACCTGTAGAAGCCAGATAGATTTCATACTAACAAGAACAACGGGGGGGGGGGGGGGGGGGAACAAGAGTTACCGGCCGCAGGTCTATCGCCAGTGTTACATACAGTACTGACCATAAAAGACTTAGATAGACAATAACAAAGATAAGATTCACAAACAGAAGAGACAGAAAGAATAAACAATACAAATAAAAGAACTAAACGGTGATAAATGAGGGAGATCTCTCAAAGAAGAATTGAGCAATTCAAGAAACTAAAACATAAACTAATATCCTATTACTTTCTAACTACCACACAACTAATGCTATCACTTGTCATTCATACACGTATTATTATAGTCCGTTCAGATTCGTTTGCCTAGACATTAATTTATTTTTTTCAAAAACTTATTGTTCATTTGCATTGATCTTTTGAAGTTAGGTTTAGAATACTAATGTCGCTATAAAAATATTTTTTTATCAAAGAAATGTGATCCAGTTTCAAAGATGCCTTATTTAGCCTATATTAAAAAAAGTTAATCGATATTATAAACACCGGCGGGATTATGTAGATGCTTACATCTCACAGCTGATTCTTTAACATATAGGCATGACCTTCACGGCTGAATGCGCACCGTCCTAAAATAGTTATGTTTCCACTATAAATTTTTATAAAGAAATGTTACATATGAAATTTCCCGTTTAGCACAAAATGACATTTTAGCCGAAACCGGAAAGTATGTGACGTCAAAATCACGGCCGTAGACTCGAGTTCGAGTCATAATTCAGAGGCAAATCTCAATATTTACAGAAAGGAGGCGGCACTATCCATATTATCTTCTGCAAGTCTATGTGAGAATGAATATAAAGGCAAAATATTTTACTGAGCATAACATTGCTATAAAGATTTATCAATACTTCTGCAGAGAGCGTAAAAAGGGACATCTTTATTGTTCTTTATCAAACCCTGAGAAGAGAACAATGCATATTTTAGGTTTGTGTAAACGTTCATTTGATCGAATAGTTAAAGGAAGCGGATATTTATTGCCAACAAATGCAAGAAAGCAAGGAAGGAAAGAAACGTTAGACAGTTTTGATAAGGACCTAGTAAAAAGAGAAATATGTCGAATGTTTGATATAAACGAAGAAGTGACACTTAGAAAGTTGAAGCTTTGGCTGAAAACTAACAACGACATTGAAATATCAAAAACTTCATTATGGAAAATATTAAGAAGTGCAGGCTTCACCTTTAGAAAGTATGCTGGTGGAAAAAACATTATTTGTGAGAAGCCACATCTAGTAGCTCTTAGAAGCAAGTATTTACGTGAAGTGAAGGAAATGCGCGAAAATGATTATGATATTGTTTATTTAGATGAAACTTGGATCAACGCTCATCATACAAATGAAAAGGAATGGCAGTTAGCAGATGGAAGTATTAAAAGATCAGTACCAAGCAGTAAAGGGCAACGTTTGATAGTTGCACATGCAGGTAGCAGACATAATGGGTTGTTGCAGAATGCTCATCTCGTTTTCATTTCAAAATCCATAGACAATAGAGACTACCACTCCGAAATGAATGGGCACATATTTAAAGACTGGATCGAGAAAAGTATCCTTCCAATATTAGATCGACCTTCTTGTCTGATAATGGACAATGCTTCATACCATAACGTAGTTAACGTAGAAGATAGAATCCCAACATCATCAAGTACAAAAGATGCAATCAAAACGTGGCTCATAAAAGAACACATACAAGTTAACGACAGCTACTTGAAACCCGAATTGCTTAGCCTTGTAAAACAGACACAACGTACAAAGATATTTAAAATAGACAAGTTAATTCAAGAACATGGCCATAGATGTTTGAGACTACCTCCATATCATGCACACTTAAATCCTATAGAACTAGTTTGGGCAAAAGTTAAAGGACACGTAGCATATACAAATAAAACTTTCAAATTATGCGATGTTGAGACACTTACAAATCAGGCTCTATCAAATATAAATAAAGACTACTGGGTAAAATGTGAGGATCATGTGTTACGACAAGAAGAGGAATATTGGAAAAAGGATGGTTTGTTGTTTGTTCAGCCGAAAGCAGTAATCGACCTATTTGACTCGTCTGATTCTGAATGATCATTACTCTGATTAAGTCTACAGATAAATAGTTTGATTTGCAAAATTTCCTAGTTGATTTGTTAAACAGTTTATTGTTCAAGACCACCCAAGCAATCAAAAATATGTTATAAGCAACCAACAACCATTACTTTGAATGGAAGCCTGCTTGAGTCAGTGCAGAAGTTCAGCTATCTTGGATCCACTATTACAGCCACACTTTCCTTAGATGAGGAACTAAATGTACGTATTTGAAAGGCAGCGACAACATTTGGGAAACTCACACCAAGAGCATGGAACTATATCAAATTGACTCTACGAACAAAAGTTCTATATATAATTTAAAATTTGTATACTTGCCACCAAGTAAAATTTTATGGACACGCCTATGGGTCATCGTTGCGCTAGATTACTGTAAAACATTTTGATTAGGGTCAAAATAATAGTTACATGGGCAAAGATCAAAGGAATTCGCCGCTTTAAGAAAACCGTTATAGCTAGACATCGAGTAACACATATGTTCTCGTG
>JAVIAB010000126.1:20161815-20184315 GCA_032433765.1 Megaustenia siamemsis
GGTATCTTAATGAGTCGAAGACGATATTAACATCAAGAAGTATCACTTGCCGCATGGAAAGAAAAGAAAAGAAAACAAACGATGAAGTCATAAAACAACTAAAAAATGAAAAAAAAAAAAAAAAAAACATCTAAGCACAATTCAAACAAGACAATTCAGATTTCTGGGACATCTTAAAAAACACAGCAGCCTAATAAAAGTAATCTTGGAAGGGAAAATACAAGGTAAAAGAGGCAGACCAAGATTAACATGGACGAGCAAAATCAAAAGATGGACAAGTTAGCCTATCTCAACCTGCACTATGAAAGCAAGAGACAGATTGGAATGGCGCTCCATGGTAGCCAACCTTCGATGCGGAGACGGCACTTAATGATGATGATGACGATGATGATGATGATGATGATGAGGATTGTCACTAAAAGGATCTCATTTATTTAATAATACTTAGTTGTTGAATACTTAGTTGTTGTTGAATACTTAGTTGTTGAATACTTAGTTGTTGTTGAATACTTAGTTGTTGAATACTTAGTTCTTGAATACTTAGTTCTTGAATACTTAGTTGTTGAATACTAGTTGTTGATGGGTCCCGTATTTAAGGACACATTTTCTCCACTGCCACCTGCTGACTCTTCTGGCACGTTCGTAGTACATCTCATGGGACACCACGTCTTTTCTTATTTCCCCTGTTTCTCAAACTCTATACCACATCTCTTCATGTAAACGACCTCTAACTTATTCTTTTCCGCAAACGCCTTCATCAAGTATATCAAACAAAGTATACACTCTAAACACAAACATCCTTGTCAGAATACGAGAAGTCAGGGGGAGTAAGCGCAGTAGAAGAAACACTAGAGACAATGAGAAATACGAGAACTGAGGGGGAGTAACAGCAGTAGAAGTAAGACTAGAGACAATGAGAAATACAAGAACTGAGGGGGAGTAACAGCAGTAGAAGTAAGACTAGAGACAATGAGAAATACAAGAACTGAGGGGAGTAAGCGCAGTAGAAGTAAGACTAGAGACAATTAATAATACGAGAAGTCAACGGGAGTAAGCGCAGTAGAAGTAAGACTAGAGACAATTAATAATACGAGAAGTCAAGGGGAGTAAGCGCAGTAGAAGAAAGACTAGAGACAATGAGAAATACGAGAACTGAGGGGGAGTAACAGCAGTAGAAGTAAGACTAGAGACAATGAGAAATACAAGAACTGAGGGGGAGTAAGCGCAGTAGAAGTAAGACTAGAGACAATGAGAGATTCGAGAACTGAGGGGGAGTAAGCGCAGTAGAAGTAAGACTAGAGACAATTAAAAATACGAGAACTGAAGCGGAGTAAGCGCAGTAGAAGTAAGGCTAGAGACAATTAGAAATACGAGAACTGAGGTGGAGTAAGCGCAGTAGAAGTAAGACTAGAGACAATGAGAAATACGAGAACTGAGGGGGAGTAAGCGCAGTAGAAGTAAGACTAGAGACAATTAAAATACGAGAACTGAAGCGGAGTAAGCGCAGTAGAAGTAAGGCTAGAGACAATTAGAAATACGAGAACTGAGGTGGAGTAAGCGCAGTAGAAGTAAGACTAGAGACAATGAGAAATACGAGAACTGAGGGGGAGTAAGCGCAGTAGAAGTAAGGCTAGAGACAATGAGAAATACGAGAACTGAGGTGGAGTAAGCGCAGTAGAAGTAAGGCTAGAGACAATGAGAAATACGAGAATTGAGGTGGAGTAAGCGCAGTAGAAGTAAGGCTAGAGACAATGAGAAATACGAGAACTGAGGGGGAGTAAGCGCAGTAGAAGTAAGGCTAGAGACAATGAGAAATACGAGAACTGAGGGGGAGTAAGCGCAGTAGAAGTAAGGCTAGAGACAATGAGAAATACGAGAACTGAGGTGGAGTAAGCGCAGTAGAAGTAAGACTAGAGACAGTGAGAGATGACAAAGGGGAAAAAGAAATCAATAAATAGTGACAGTATATAAAAGTAGAGAAGCATTGATATCAAATATTATAACAGTGTATATAAAATGAATCATGGACAGTAGTATAGTATTCATCATCATCAAGTACCGGCGGGCCTGCTGGCGTAGGTGTCATGTCTCTCCACAACTTTCGATCTCGGCAGCTATTTATCATTTCTGTTGTTGACCTTCTGCCAGGCCATTCTCTTAAGCTATCTGTTATTTTTTCTCTTTGCTTTCCTCTATCTTTTCGTCCCTCAATTTTTCCAGTTCTCTTCTCATTAAATGGCCAAAAAATAATGATTGTTTCTTCCTAATATTGGAAATTAGCTCTCTTTTTGCTTTGACCTCTCTCAGAACATCTTCATTACTCTTCTTAGCTGTCCATGGTACTCTCAACATTCTTCTGTAAAACAACATTTCTACAGACTCCAGTGATTTTCTTGTCTGTTGTCTTATTGTCCATGATTCGCATCCATATGTTAAGAATGTCTCTACGTAACATTTAAGAACTCTTTCTCTTGTTTCTATTAGTATAGTATTATATTTCTATATAGAAATTCTGACCTATGGAAGCGAATCATGGACAACGAAATGAAAAGACGATTAGAGGCCACAGAGAAGGGATTTCTAAGAAGAATGTTGAAAGTTCCATGGACAACTAAAAAGACCAACGAGGAAATTTTCAAAAATGCCAACACAAAAAGGGAGCTCCTAAAAAACATAAGAAAGAAACAATCAACATTTTTCGGCCACGTCATGAGAAGAATAGATTTGGAATACTTGGTTACAACTGGCAAAATACAGGGAAAGAGAAATTGCGGACGACAAAGAGAGAAAATACTAGATAGCTTGGTGCCGTGGCATGGTAAATAGTCAACAACAGAGTTGATACGATGCATTGTGGAATGATTGTGGAAGGACATGATCGCCTACGCCAACCGGTATGACACATCTCTCTCTCTCTCTCTCTCTCTCTCTCTCTCTCTCTCTCTGCGATCAAGTCTCAATCAGAGTAGGATTCCTGACTCTTTATGAAGTCAGCTGTCTGTCTGTTTAAGCGATTCGATTGTCCCATATAGTTTCTCTTCCAGGAGGTGGTTGTGGACCACATTGCTCTTCTCAGGTCTGTGTACTGGGGGCAATCCTGTAGAACATGTTTTATTGACATGTACAGTGGCATTGGCTGGTTGTTTCTATTTTGAATTTTGTGAACATGCGTGGTTTCTCATTTTATTGTGGCCAGTGCGTAGGCGAAGTATGATGACTTGATCCCTCCTTGAAAGTTGGTGGTATCCGTCCCTCTCGTTATGCTTTGGGTGTTCTCGTTTCCATTTTTCATGATACTGACCCTTGAGGATGGATTTGGCTTCATCATAACTGAGCGGATTGTTCTCTTGTGGTAATCTCCCCCCTCTTTAGCTAATTTGTCTGCGCGTTCGTTTCCGTGTATATTACAGTGTGATCGTATCCACTGAATGACTACTCTCTGGAAGTCATTGCATAGTTGGTCTAGGGCTGTTCTCAAGTCATCTAGTTCATTGTTCCTGTGGCTTTTTAGATCTGGTAGTACTGGCAGTGCATCAGTCAGAATCACCAATTTATAGTGCATGTTGTTTTTGTGTTGAGTAGCCAGTGTTGCAGCATCTCTGAGGGCCTCAGTTTCTGCTTTAAAGTTGTTTGAGAATTTCCCACTAGCTGTTGACTTGGTGATCTCTCCCTGGTTATTCAGCATCAAGAACACACCTCCCTCTTCATTTATGGTGGCATTTGTAGCAGAGCCATCTGTGTATATGTGGGACCAAGAATCCATTGGGTGGTTATCGCTTATGCGTTTTTCTGTTACGTGTTTTCTTTCTGTGTCTGATTAGGTGCCTTTTTTCATGATTCCTGTTATATCTTCCTTAAGTTGTGGTATTTTGTTTTTCCCATGAGGAGACATATCAGATGGGTCAAAGGGTTTTGGTATTGTTTGGAAAAGTACTGGGTCTCTAGTTGCAAGTTCATTGGAGATTGCAGCGAAGTTGCTCCTCTTTAGTCGTACAATTCCGGAACCAGTTATTCTTTGGTGCATGGGGTGACTAAGGAGCCTTCTATATTTCTCCACTTGTTGCAATACTTTAGTGACCCATCTGTCATCTAAGGGTTATAAATCTGTAACTGTTTCTAGAGTCTTGATAGGTGTAGATCTCATAGCACCAGTGATGATACGAGCAGCTTGATTTTGTGTTCTGTAAATTGTGCTAAGGTGTGATTTGGAAGCCATAGCCCTGGAAGTCATGCGTGCACATGCACCATGCGTATGGCACATGATGATGACGATGTATATAAAAGGATATAACCACGCTTACTCCCCCTTAATTCCCTTATATTATGACTCTGATTTTTGTATAGTTTGTTTGATATACCTGATGAAGGTTTTTGCCGAAACGTTGTAGTTTGTCTTTTTTCTGTTAGTCTAGCTGCTCAATACCATTTTATGTTTATCTTATTAAAAAAAAAAAAAAAAGTAAAGTGCCCCCGTCATGACAAGTGGCGTATAGGGAATATGGTGTTAGTGACCATAAATAAACCGTCAGCACATGATTTTTTGGGTAATGTGGTCGGTATTACGCCCGTGCCGCTTTACTTTCCCAGAAAAAAATCCGGTACCCATTAAAGGCTGGGTGAACTGGTAGCCGTCGGTTGGGATCGAACCCTACCTCATGTCCTTTGTAGTCCAGTTCACTAACCACTGAGCTGTCGCGGCTCCCTTATTTTGTAACTATCTCGTAAAAAGACAAGCTTGCTCTCTCAAACTTAGATGTTTTCTTACCACACTTTACATCAAACAGCAGAGATGGAATCAAGATGCAACAAGGCTTCTCAAATCGTTGGACAGTTATCACCACTATTGTCCAACAAGGAAATAACTCTGGAGGCAAAACGAGCACTATACAATACAATCATCATCCCAACGTTGTGCTACCAATGCCAGGCCTGGACATGCAAGAACAATAAGAAAAATAACCTCTACTGAGATTAAATGTGTGAGACGAATGACAGGAAACAGTCTGAGAGATATGATCAGAAATGAAGAACTGAGAAAAAAGCTAGGAATAGCCCCCGCCATAGAATATATAAAGAAACAACAGATAAAATGGTTTGGCCACGTGACAAGGCAGAAAGATCAAAACACAACACAACGAGCCTTTAACAAACGTTGTGAGAACACCAAACCCAAGGGTCGACCACGAAAAAGACGGATCGATGGAATATAAGAAGTACTAGGAAACATAGCAGCAGAGGCGAACAGAAGAGCAAAAGACCGTAAATTATATCTCCCCTCGACGCTGAAAGGTAAATGCGGAAGGAAATAAGAAGATGAAGAAGAAGAACTTTACATTCAACATATTCTTGTATTCTTTTCAGGAAAGTGACATTTCTCTGAGTTACACGAGAACACAACCATTCATCCCCAGCTCGATCATTTCGTCGTTCTTATCTTTTTTACCACATTCACGACATTTCTCTTATCTTATAACTACATTCACGGTATTCTGTTTTCTGAGATAGATAACTCCTGTAGGTGGAGTTACACTTCGTTTTGTCAGGACACAAAGTTCTCTCCCTCAAACCCAAAAATAAACCCACTCGTTCAGGAATCTGTGCCAACAGGTGCGCCATTCACCTGGTTCAGATGTCTTCAAACTTCTCTAACAAGGTTCCTATAATTTATATTCCCATTTCATCTCCATAAAAGATTTTCTTTCTATGTTTACATTCCCCTTTTCTGTCATAAAAAAATATGGATTTGGGGTTTTGACTACATTAGCGAGGTACAACATTTCAACCTTAGAATTTCAGTCTTCTATGTTATATTTTAGACCGAATTTGCCATCCAGAATGAAAGAGGGGCTATTCTGTGGTTGTTGTTGTTGTTGTTGTTATTGTTATTATTATTATTATGTTGGTTCTTTTGAGGTTTTGCTTGATATCTTTTATGATGTGAACATCTGGTGGTTGGATACTGATTTGTGTGTGTGTGTGTGTGTTGGTTTTCTGTGATGCGAGATCCCTTGGACTCTGTTAACCTTTGGCCTTGAAGTTTTACATGACTCTCCTTTGTAGTGTGGACCTCCTAGAAGCAGGCATATGTGTTCATAAAAGTCTGAGTGTTTTTCAGGGTTGTGATCTCCGAGTCCTGCAGTTGAAATGAATTATGGGTAGAGTTGAAATAAATAGTACAAATTCGCAATTTTGATCTTCAACAAGTATTTTCTTTTTAAAAAGTACTTCCTAAAGGGGCCTAGTTGGGAGAACCTCTCGACTGGGACACAGACTTTCGGACAACCCGTGTTCGATTCCCGCTGGAAGCAGTGTGAGTTCTACTCTTGGTTGGAAAAAAAAATACTCCCGCGGTCGATCCAGCCGCTGGCAGAAATGGGCATCAGGGTTATATTCTGGGGAAGGTGAGGATTGCTACCTCGCATCGTGAGTTTCGATGCTTGAAGCGACACAGTCCAGAAGTCTCCGAACACTTTTGGATAGGCGGTCAAGCACAAATGGGTGGAAACTCGCGTGCTAAGACGCCGTTTCGTACTTTACATTTCCTTCTAAATATTGAGCAGGCTTTGACGGGCTGTTTGCGAAATAGGCATTTAAGCCTCATTGTGGTTGGTGCTGATGATGCCCTCCATTTGTTGTTGTTAGGGTCATCATAGCTGCACACCAGGCCAATCCATAGGTGCTCCGGTATCCCCTGTTGAGAAAATCCGAGGAGAGTCCTGGTCCACGTGCATGAACTCTGTAGCACTGCCTGGGATACACGGTGTGGGATACACGGTGTGGGTAGGTTCCGGTGACAATTTTTCCCGGGCAGCTGCACATATCTACGGCCTACTTAAAAAAAAAAACAATTAACTGTCGATGTTTTTTTTTTTTTTAACGTGATAAAGTGCACACAGGACTTCCTGTTTATTGCCGTTATCCAAGAGGGCTAGACATCAGATCTCGCTATCAACGAGATCAGGGGAGAGTAATGTCACAAAGAAACTATACATTAATTGTTCCTCATCATCATCGAGTGCCTTCTCCGCAACGAAGGTTGGCTACCATGGAACGCCATTCTACTCTGTCTCTTGCTTTGATGGTGCAGGTTGTCATAGGCTGATTTGTCCATCTTTTGATGTTACTCGTCCATGTTAGTCTTGGTCTGCCTCTGCCTCTTTTACCTTGTATTTTCCCCTCCAGGATTACTTTTAGTAGGCTGTTGTGTAATTTAACATGGCCCAAAAATCGCAGTTGTCTTGTTTGAATTGTGCTTAGTAGGTCTCTTTTCATTTTTAAGATTAATTAGTTGTTTTAAGACTTCATTGTTTGTTTTTTTTCCTTCCATCCAATTCTACCTACTTTTCTATACATCCACATTTCAAAGGCTTCAATTCTCTGTTCTGTTTTCTTGTCTAATGTCCATGTTTCTGCACCATATAGGAATATTGAAAAGATGTAACATTCTGCTATTCTTAGTTTTTGCCCTGGTGTTATTTGTTTTGATGTTACTATGTTCTTCATGACATTAAAATTACGTTTTGCCATTCCTATTCTTTTGTTTATTTCAGTTTTTTTAAATTTTTCCTTCGTTTGAAAATCACCACTGCTTCTGGTGGGCAGTGAGCCCAGTTCCTTCCTGTCCTGAGTCTAACGTCGTACCTCTAGACTATCCAACCCCCCAATTTTACTGAAATAAGAATAATTGGTGCTTGACTCAACAGACCATCAGTTGCACTTTAATTGAAAACAAAACTTAAAACAAGCTGCTTAAAGAATCAAGGCTTTTATTTAGGTTGATGCCAGCAAATAGATGAAAGAGTACAAAGCAAAGATTTAAAATAAATAAATACATTGTGACAATATTGATATCTATA
The DNA here is from genome assembly GCA_032433765.1 of Megaustenia siamemsis. Classification (NCBI taxonomy): domain Eukaryota; kingdom Metazoa; phylum Mollusca; class Gastropoda; order Stylommatophora; family Ariophantidae; genus Megaustenia; species Megaustenia siamemsis. The sequence continues at coordinate 20,169,672 of JAVIAB010000126.1, forward strand.
TAGGAAAAAACTGTCTCCAGTTGAGTTAGTTAATAATGCAGAAAATATTTTTTATACCAGTAGCCAATTAGGCAATTTCATGAAGAAATCCACAGAAGCATAGCCTGCATTTTTCCCATTGCAACATTTCGTGGTGAAACCAGGGCTGTCAACAGATCTGCTGTAAAATATATTTAACATACCATGCAAGACAAAAACAAACATGTTAGTTTGCAAGAACATAAAAATCCAGAGAACTGATTGACAACGAACATAAAAATCTGGGGGGGGGGAATTGGTAATGTAAAATGATGTAAAAAAAAAAAAAAGGCATAGAGAAAACAATTATGTAGGACTTAGTTTCAAGTGAGAGAGAGCGTGAGGGAGACAAAGAAGACGATAATTGCAAGATATCACAGGTGGGCTGGGATTGGATACTGCAAATGCTGGACATCTCTTGGTTGTTGTTGTTGTTGTTGACGGATTGCCATGAGTTGGTGAGGGCAGGTTGCCCTTTGATTCATTTGATGTGGCGTGTCGTAATGACTTTCTTGACATTCCCGGCCCTTACTGGAGAAGTTGGAGTTCGTCTATCCCAGGCTATGCTGGGAAACTACTAGTCCAGCCCAGAGGTACTGCAATACTGGGTCCTCTATATCAGCAACAGCCACCACTGCAGGGAACACGGCGATCCTAGCTTCTGGTAGCCAGTCTGTTTTGACGCAGACCAAGGGAATATAATATTAAGAAGAAACAATCATCATTTTTTGGCCATGTAATGAGAAGAGAACAACTGGAATATATTGTGACAACTGGAAAAATTGAGGGACGAAAAGATAGAGGGAAGCAAAGAGAAAAATACCAGACAGCTTAAGAGAATGGCTTGGCAGAAGGTCAACAACAGAAATGATAAATAGCTGCCGAGATCGAAAGTTGTGGAGAGACATGATCACCTAAGCCAGTAGGCCCGGTACTTAATGATGAATGATGATGTTACCAGGGGAGACCACGAGGAAGTAGAATCGCTAGGTCTTGGTCAGCTGATGGTGCGCCGACCCTGCTATTGCGACTGCAGGTCGCAGGCACTTCTGCTCCCCCGACATCTCTTGGATGGACAGAGAAAACTTCAAAGTTGCTGCCCTGAGAGCCAAGTTGATACAAGGACAAGCTAGGTGATGGATGATGAACTGGTTCATTGATTGAATTGGAAGAGTCATAACACGGAGGAATAGCACTGGCGTCCTCACTTCTAAATGCTGTGCCTAGCACATTGCATTTTAATACCCTACTCCCCCAGTACGTTATAGAAGATTCTTTATAAATCATATTTTATGTAATCATCATCAGGTTGTATGTCCTTTGCAGAAATGTTGCATTCACCACTGCCCGTCTCAAAGAATCTATGTCTCTAACCGGATCTTCCACAGAATGTTGCATTCACCACAGCCCATCTTAAAGAATCTCTATCTCTAACCAAATCTTTCACAGAACGTTGCATTCACCACTGCCCGTCTGAAAGAATCTCTGTCTCTAAACAGATCTTCCACAGAATGTTGCATTCACCACAGCCCATCTGAAAAAAAATATCTGTCTCTAGCTAGATCTTCCACAGAACGTTGCATTCACCACTGCCCGTCTGAAAGAATCTCTATCTCTAACCAGATCTTCCACAGAATGTTGCATTCACTACAACCCATCTGAAAGAATCTCTGTCTCTAACCAGATCTTCTACAAAACGTTGCATTCACCACTGCCCGTCTGAAAGAATCTCTGTATCTAGCCAGATCTCCCACAGAAAATTATTGCATTCACTACTGCCCATCTGAAAGAATCTCTGTCTCTAACCAGATCTTCTACAAAACGTTGCATTCACCACTGCTTGTCTGAAAGAATATCTATATCTAGCCAGATCTCCAACAGAAAATTATTGCATTCACTACTGCCCATCTGAAAGAATCTCTAACCAGAGCCAGATCCCCCTTCCCCCCCCCCCCCCCTCTTCCGTTTTCATGTTCAAGGTCTCCTTGATGTCTTGAAACCACCTTCTTCTTGTTCTGCGTCTGATGCGTCGCCCAAGAACCGTAAAAAAAGTAAAGAGCTCCCGTCACGCCAAGCGACGTATAGGGAATTTGGTGTTAGTGACCATAAACTTTACAGACCTTCAGCACATGATTTTTGGGGCAATATGGTCGGTATTACGCCCGTTTCGCTTTACTTCCCCCCCCCCCCCCCCAAAAAAAAAAAAAAAAAAAAAATCCGGTACCCATTTAAGGCTGGGTGAACTCGGAAGCCGTCGGTTGGGATCGAACCCTACCCCTTGTCTTTTGTAGTCTAGTTCACTAACCACTGAGCTATCGCGGCTCCCATGTTCTTTCCAGCTTGCTGTGTTATTTGACGTGGCCACAAGAATTTTATGTAACATTATAAATATTTTCAGTAAAAACCCTATAATGTTAACAAAGTCTGTTGGAGGATTGTTAAATTTGAAGCGATGAGTTTTATCAAGTCAACAAGCCATAGTTATGAAACCCCTGACCTGCTTATGTAGGAACTCAAAAATAACCATTTTTATGTCCGAAGTTAGCTGCACAGGTTTCATGTATCTTTGAGATTTTGTTTCTCTACACATCTTTGCTATGTGCCGTCTGAGGGGAAGAGTGGTGTGGTCATTTAGTACAGTTATGTGTTGATGTACAAGTTGAAATTGTGCACAAATATATAGGGTCTAGGGGTTTAAGTTGTGTACACATACATATGGTGTGTTGGTGTGCATGTTTATGTACAAATAAATAGGGTGTACAGGTTTAAGTTGAGCACAATACATAGGGTGTACAGGTTCAAGTTGAGCACAATACATAGGGTGTACAGGTTCAAGTTGAGCACAATACATAGGGTGTACTGGTTCAAGTTGAACATAATACATAAGGTGTGTTGATGTACTGGTTTAAGTTGTGTACACATTCATAGGGTGTATTGAAATACAGGTTTAAGTTGTGTAGATAAATAGGGTGTGTTGATGTACATGTTTAAGTTGTGTACAGATACATAGGATGTTTTGATATACAGGCTTAAGTTGTGTACAAATACATATATAGTTCTTGGAGTGCACGCATTTAATTTTACACAGCTGTGATAGCTCATTGGTTGGTGAACTGGACTACAAAGGACAAGGGGAAGGGTTCGATCCCAACCGATGGCTTCTGGGTTCACCCAGCCTTAAATGGGTACCAGATTTTTTTCTGGGAAAGTAAAGCAGCACGGGCTTAATACCGACCACATTACCCCAAAAATCATGTGATGAAGGTCTGTAAAATATAGGGTCACTAGCTCCATATTTCCCTATACGCCACTTGGCATTACGGGGGGTACTTTACTTTTTTTTTTTTACAAGTGCACACAGTGTGCAAGTTTATAGGCTTTAAATATTATAGTGTTGCACAGGCATATAGACTTGTTTATTTGTTGCTGTTCACAAAACTCTGTTGTACAATAGATTCTTTCCTGAAGGTTGTATAAACTTTCCTGAAGGTTGTATAAACTTTCCTGAAGGTTGTATAAACTTTCCTGAAGGTTGTATAAACTTTCCTGAAGGTTGTATAAACTTTCCTGAAGGTTGTATAAACTTTCCTGAAGGTTGTATAAACTTTCCTGAAGGTTGTATAAACTTTCCTGAAGGTTGTATAAACTTTCCTGAAGGTTGTATAAACTTTCCTGAAGGTTGTATAAACTTTCCTGAAGGTTGTATAAACTTTCCTGAAGGTTGTATAAACTTTCCTGAAGGTTGTATAAACTTTCCTGAAGGTTGTATAAACTTTGCTCAAGTTCATATGAATGGAACATCCTACCAACCCTGCGACATCTCCATAATAACAATTATGTTTCACTGTTATTTTGGGCATGTAGCCAGTGCATCCAATTACACACTATGGTAAGCTGTATGGGTTGTATGCCACATTGCCTCCCCAGCCACTACAAAGTGGAGATATTACAGAGGAGTAAATTTGTACAGATGCTCACTCGGTGAGATTGTAAGGAATAAAACTCCACTTTATAGCAGAATATATATTGATTATGGAAAGATCATTGTTTACTGACTTATGTCAGTTTTTGGCGTTTAACCAAAGGGCAATTATTAATTATGTCTTTTGGTGTGTGCTGAGACTGCTATGATTGGGTCTACAGCTACCTTTCTTTGTTTGGGAGATGAGTTAGTATTTCGGATGATTCCAATGGCACGGGCGGTTGAGCAATAATGGATTTTAATTTGTCTGCAGTGATACCGGGGCCTTCCATAACCATAAGAAAAAACAGTCCATCTGCAAACACAGTTTTAGAACAAAACGTTGAACCAATTGTTTATCTTTGTTTAGACCAATTAAAAAAATTTGCCTTGCAACATTTGCTGTCTTTGCCTAGCAATATTTACTATCTTTGCCTAGCAATATTTACTGTCTTTGCTTATCAATATTTACTGTCTTTGCTTAGCAATATTTGCTGTCTTAGCCTACCAACATTTGTTGTCTGCCTAGCAATATTTACTATCTTTGCCTAGCAATATTTACTGTCTTTGCTTAGCAATATTTTCTGTCTTAGCTTAGCCTACCAACATTTGTTGTCTGCTTAGCAACATTTGCTGTCTTTGCCTAGCAATATTTACTATCTTTGCTTAGCAATATTTGCTGTCTTAGCCTACCAACATTTGCTGTCTTTGCCTAGCAATATTTACTATCTTTGCCTAGCAATATTTACTGTCTTTGCTTAGCAATATTTGCTGTCTTAGCCTACCAACATTTGTTGTCTGCCTAGCAATATTTGCTATCTTTGCCTAGGAACATTTGCTATATTTGCCTAGCAACATTTGTTATCTTTGCCTAGAAACATTTGCTATATTTACCTAGCAACATTAGCTCTTTCACTAACTCTGCCTTTGACTACCATTCACAGGTCCTAAAGAAATCCGTGTGTACCCTTGGCAGTGCCTGGTTCCATTCCTGAACATATCCAGCACCACAGCTGTCCAGCAAGGAGTAACATCTCCAGCATCACCACCAGGCCATTGCCAGACACCTCCTCAGCCCAACACAAATGCCCAACCAGCCTCAAATATTCAAGCCACACTCCCAGTCAGTCAAAGTGACAGATTTTCATTACATGCTCCAGACAGTGGTAATTATTTTTGTTACATGAAAATACACCTGCTTTCACATTCTTCGCCATTTTTTTAAAGAGATAAAGCTTTTTACTATAATATTCTACTAACAAATAAGTTTTAGTTTTGTTGAATTGAACTAAACTATAGTAAAGAAAATTGGGCTAGGCTAAGCTGTACTGAACTGAAGTAATTAAACTTAAGACTTTCAGTCAATATGGCAGATAGGTGAAAGGTACAGTTGAGGCTCTGTTTGAAAAGTGTTCCTTGTTGCAGTTTCCTCATATTCCAAGTCCGGTTTGCTGTCGGTCTGGTTTGCTGTCGGAGCTACTGAGTTTAGTGCTCTGTGCACACCATGAGCTGTGTTTTTCATCTGGATCTTGTTTTGATATTCCAGTTAGTTACGATGAATGATGATATCATATGATGAAGTATTATGATATATGAAAGATGATATCATATAACAGGCTGCATTCACTTTCAGCGCGGTTACGCCTTATGTCTTTTGGTATGTTCTGTAGCTGCTATGATGGGGGCTGCAGCTGTTTATCTTTGTTTGGATCCTTCAATGCGATGAGATTTTAATTTAGATGATTCCACTGGCACAGGTGGTTGAGCAATCGTGGATTTTAATTTGTTTGCAGTGATACCAGGACCTTTGACTAACTACATCTACTCATCATCATCATTGAGTGCCGTCTCCGCAATGAAGGTTGGCTACCATGGAGCGCCATTCTGCTCTATCTCTTGCTTTGATGGTGCAGGTTGTCATCGGTTGATTTGTCCATCTTTTGATGTTACTCGTCCATGTTAATCTTGGTCTGCCTCTGCCTCTTTTACCTTGTATTTTCCCCTCCAGGATTACTTTCAGTAGGCTGTTGTGTCTTTTAACATGGCCTAAGAATCGCATTTGTCTTGTTCTAATCGTGTTGAGAAGTTCTCTTTTCATTTTTAGTTGTTTTAAGACTTCATCGTTTGTTTTCTTTTCCTTCCATCCAATTCTACCTATTCTTCTATATATCCACATTTCAAGGGTTTCAATTCTCTGTTCTGTTTTCTTGTCTAATGTCCATGTTTCAGAACCGTATAGGAATATTGAGATGTAACATTTTGCAATTCTTAGTTTTAGCTCTGGTGTTATTTGTTTTGATGTTAGTATGTCATTCATGACATTAAAATTACTTTTTGCCATTCCTATTCTTTTGTTTATTTCAGTTGTACATTTTCCATCACTGGTTATAGTATGTCCAAGGTAGTTATAGTTCTGAACTGTCTCAAGGTCTATTCCTTCTATTTTGATATCCACTTGTGGGTTTTGAGTATTTTCTTTGTTTATGATCATAGTTTTAGTCTTTTTGATATTCACATCTAGTCCATATTTTTGCTTATCATGTTTATTTCATTAAGTAATTGTTGTAGGTCTTTAGGATTTTCTGCTAGTAGTACAGTATCGTCAGCATATCTTAGGTTATTGATTATCTTTCCATTAATTTGTAGGCCTGGCATCTCTATGATGTTTTTAAAGATTTGCTCAGTGTATAGATTGAACAAGCTTGGTGATAGGATGCATCCTTGTCTTACTCCTCTTTTTATATCAATGGGTGTAGAGAACTCTTTGTTATATTTTATTATTGCTGTTTGCTCCCAGTATAGATTGCATATTAGTCATATATCTACTACAACTACAATTAAACTTAACTTATTTAAGCTAAACTAAGCTGAACTTTTCTCAGTTACATTAAGGTAATCTAATAAAACAAGCTAAATTAAACTGGACTAAGTTCAGTTTACCTTAAGGTAGACACCAATGAAACAACTAAACTAAACTAAGCTCAATTACCTTAAGGTAGACACTAATGAAACTAAATTAAATTAAGCTAAACTAAGCTCAGTTAACTTAAGGTAAACTTATTGAAACTAAACTAAATTATGCTGGACTAAGCTCAGTTACCTTAAGATAAACTAATGAAACTAAACTAAATTAAGCTGGATTAAGCTCAGTTACCTTAAGATAAAACTAATGAAACTAAACTAAATTAAGCTGGATTAAGCTCAGTTACCTTAAGATAAACTAATCTTTTTTTTCGTCTTGAGCATTCAAGTCTTGTGATCATGCGAACTTGACTCTTGTCCTATTTTATGATGGAGGTGTAAAGACAACATCATGATACAAGATGAGCTGGTTGCATAATCAATATGCGTGTGTGTCCTTATTTTTCCCCTAAGCCTGCACTGTGGCTGATACACTCCATCTTTGGCAGGAGTTAAACTAATGGAACTAAACTTAAGCTAAGCTAATTTATGCCAACTAGCAACGTAACGTATCCAAACTCACTTAATGGGTTAACACTAAAAAGAAAAAAAGAAGAAGAATTTGCTGAAATAATTGTGTTTGCATAGGTTATTGACTGGAATTATAATCATCATCAAGTACTGGGCCTGCTGGCATAGGTGATGATGTCTCTCCACAACTTTTGATCACGACAGTTATTTATCATTTCTATTGTTGACCTTCTGCCAAGCCATTCTCTTATGCTATCTTTTCTCTTTGCTTCCCTCTATCTCTTCGTCCCTCAATTTTCCCAGTTGTTAAAATATATTCCAGCTGTTCTCTTCTCATTACATGGCCAAAAATGATGATTGTCTCTTCCTAATATTGGAAGTTAGCTCTCTTTTTGCTTTGACCTCTCTCAGAACATTTTCATTACTCTTCTTAGATGTCCATGGTATTCTCAACATTCTACTGTAAAACCACATTTCTACAGACATTTCCATTGTCAAAAATGGATTGCATAGTAAAATTATAATGCCTAAGGTAAAATGTGAAACTATGACTTAAAAGCAAAGTTGATCACTGTAGGCTATTCCTATAATTAAATGATTTGTGTATTCTTAACAAAGTTGACCTCTGTTTTAAACAGCCTTCAAACCAGAAGATGACATTGATGAGGATGACGATGATGATGTCTTTGAGCCTGTGGATGAATCACCAAAGAAATTTATCATGCGATCTCCTGCAAAACGGAGGACACAGTCACTTAGTGCTCTCAAAGATAAGGATGAAAAAGCCATGAAGGTAAAGACATTGATCATTTAAGTATTTAATTTTTCATTTCATTCATTCATTTACTTCTTGGGCCAGAAACTGTACATAGGGCAGAAGTCATAGTTCTCCACACTTGACGATTTGCTGCTAGTTCTTGGTTGTTTCTTAGTCCCAAGGTTGAGCTTTCCTTAGTAATTGTTATGCAAAGTGATTCTCTTGGTCTGCCTTGTTTTACTATAGTGATGGACTAAACTTTCTGTTTTAGTAACAATCAATGTTTTACAATAGTGGCTGATCAACAGTCCATCGCAAGAGAGATCACCATTGTTTGTCCCTGATACTGTATTTGATTTACTCATTTGTGTCTTTCCAGGAATATAAAAGTCTTTCTAGGAATATAAAATACACATGCTTTTTCTATTATACGTTCATAGTATTAGAGGAAGCTATATTTTAACATAAAATACCTTTTGGGGTTCAATGACATTCATATTTTAATATTTAATTATTTAATAATTATTATTACAATTATTTCTTAAAAAATACTGCATTCCTCAAAACTCTCAAATATGCCAATTTATGCATGTTTAATATGAGCATTAACTACTAAAATATCACTCACACATAAATGTTTACTTTAACTTGACATGTTACAATTTATTTGTAGTGTCACAAATTGAAACCACTATCATACAATATGTAAGTTTTAAGAATGAGAGGAATGTACTAGGCATTAAGACATCATCATCCATAAACATTGTTAAATTGTCAATACTACAATTAAAATCCCACTTTCAGATGAAAATAATAGCTGTGAGATAAACAACGCCTCCATCTTGAACCGGAACTGAGAAACATTATTGAAATTTAGTTGTTAGTAAATATTTGAGCAAGAAATTGCATCCAATTTTTAAATATGATTTAAAATACTTGTTTACTTTAGGCAAATCATCAGTTATTGAACCATTCAAATTTAACTGATGGTAATTAATTGAGCAAGAAATTGTGCACAGTGGTAAAATTGATTTTAAGTACTTGTTTCCTTTGTTCTTATTCTTTTATTATGAAGTGTATGGATTTGCTAGAGAGAGGGAGAGACTATTTGGTTAATTGTCATCCCTTTTTGGCGTGTTTCAAATTAGTATCCGACCTTTCTTGAATTACTAATATTATCCTTCTATCTGTGGCTATTTTGCATTTAATACATTAAAGAAACATGTTTTTAAATTTACTGATAATTTCAAAAAAAAAACTTAACTTTAACTCATTAATTCCAGAACAATGCTCCTGATATTTGAAAAGTATTCTGTTCAAATATTTGGTCTCATTAACAGCATTCCTGATGCTGTGTAACAATTTGATTTAGTCTTTGATTCTTAATTGCAAACAAAAACTAAAGAGAATTTTGAACTTGATAACATAATGCCGTTCGGAGTTTCAAGGCAGATAATTTTATTTACACCAGCAAAATGATCCTGGAGTTGAGAAATTAACAAAGCATCATAATTAATTTGTTGTGTTTGGGTTCTTCCAATGGATACTCCTCAACATTGGCATGTTTATCTAACTAATATTTTTGTTCACTGACATGTTCACTCAGTGATTACTTCTGTTCATTAACATGTTCACCCAGTGAGTTCTTCTGTTCATTGACATGTTCACCCAGTGAACATATTTTTCATTGAAATATTCACCCAGTGAATATGCCTGTTCATTGACATGGTCACCAACTGAATATTTCTGTTCATTGACCTGCCTTAAAAAGTGTTAAATTACCATAAGTCATATTGTGTCATAGCTTGTATAACAAGCTGATGTATCTGCACTTTATACATAACACTGCATTCTTTTAGTATCAGATTTGTCTCTGCTCTTTGATCCTTTTTCCATTAGTCATATCAGTTACAGCTAATATGGCTAATAGCTGGGTCCCAGGATTACGAACTGGTTAAATCTTGATAAGTTCTAGTTCTCATATTCTCATGCCAACACTCAGGTATGATTTGTTGATGATATCCTGAGTCAGAATTGAGCAGCAGAAAAACAGATGAGTCATTCATTGAAAAAATAGATGAGTTGAGTCAAGTAGTAGAAAAAAAAATAATAAGTTTCAGAGTCAGTAGAAAAACAGCCAGGGTAAAGTAAAACAATAGAATAATAGCTGGTGTCAGACTGTATTATTTGTTTAGAGGAATTCTAAAATTAAAGGTGTCAGAAAAATGTGTTTTAGAATGGCTACAAAGCTGTGATTTGATCTACTTTACAGAGAACATGTTATATTATTTCCAACAATAATTTTGCTGAAGTGGGCTCATTTCCAACAATAATCTTGCTGAAGTTGGCTCATTTCTAACAATAATCTTGCTGAAGTTGGCTGATTTCCAACAATAATCTTGCTGAAGTTTGCTCATTTCCAGCAATAATCTTGCTGAAGTTGGCTCCTTTCCAACAATAATCTTACTGAAGTTGGCTCATTTCCAACAATAATCTTGCTGAAGTTTGCTCATTTCCAGCAATAATCTTGCTGAAGTTGGCTCCTTTCCAACAATAATCTTGCAGAAGTTGGCTCATTTCCAACAATAATCTTGCTGAAGTTGGCTCATTTCCAACAATAATCTTGCTGAAGTTGGCTCATTTCCAACAATAATCTTGCAGAAGTTGGCTCATCTCCATCAATAATCTTGCTGAAGTTGGCTCAGAAGTTGGCTCATCTCCATCAATAATCTTGCTGAAGTTTTGGCTCATCTCCATCAATAATCTTGCTGAAGTTGGCTCATTTCCAACAATAATCTTGCTGAAGTTGGCTCATTTCCAACAATAATCTTGCAGAAGATGGCTCATTTCCAACAATAATCTTACTGAAGTGACTCATCCTCTACTTCCCTATAAACTAAAATAGATAACATTTTTTAAAAGTTACCTTTGTCTACAGCGCAGCAAAAAAAAAGAAAAGGGCAAATCTAAACAATGGTAGGGGTTACCAACACACACTCAATCTCCTCTAAACACGTTGCATGCATCGAAAAAAAAAGGGGGGGGGGGTGATGAAAAGAATATAAAATATATAAGGGAGTTGGGAATGACAAAGAATGGAAAAGTTAGTCCAGGGCAGTAGTAGTGTTTGGCATTCTCGAAACATAAGTATCTGCTTTCCATCTAAGAGGGATCATCATAAACCGTGTTCTAGGGCTTTGAAGTACTTTAGCTTGCAAGTTGCAGAATTGTATAGGGCCTGGTTTTAAATTCCTATAATCCCTCAGGAAAAGCATCCTCGGTTGAAAAGAACGCAACATGGTCAGTCAATTGAGGACAGGGATTCAGTAGACAAACATTTCAATGGTTGTTGGGACAGCAGCGATGCCAGTCCGAAGTACAGACTAAAGACCACTCTTTCTTTTTGTTGCTGAAATTCCAGTGAAGGCTAGAAAAAAAAAAGCAAATGATGATGTGATAAAATAAGTAAATGCACATTGAAAACATTTCACAAACAATAGGAATTTAAAAGTACAGCCAGCAACAGATGCATGATAAAATGAGCATACTTGATGAGAGATCACAACAGCTAGGACTGAAGATTAATAAAGATAAGACCAACATTATGAGAATTAATACAGTTGGCAATAACCAAATTAAACTAGGAGAAATACCTCTATTAGATGTACAATATTACATATATCTGGGCAGTAATATAGATAAAGAGGGAGGAACAAAAAATGGTACCAAAATAAGGATATCAAAAGCAAGAGGAGCTTTCATTGCACTGGGAAACATATGGAAATCCAAAGAAATTAGGTTAAATACAAAAATACAAATTTTCAACTCAAATGTTAAGGCGGTCCTATTTTATGGCTGTGAAACATGGAGAACAACAAAATTGACAATCACGAAAATACAGACTTTCATTAATGGATGCTTATGCAGGATAAAAGGATGGAAATGGCAGGACAAAATCACTAACATAGAATTATGGAAATACACCAGTCAAACACCAGTGGATAAAGAAATACAGCGAAGATGATGGCGTTGGATAGGACACACACTACGGAAGCCAACTGAGAGTATTACACAACAGGCCCTTTTTTGGAATCCCCGGTGGAAAAGACAAAGAGGAAGACCAAGGAATTCTTGGAGAAGATAGGTAGAAGCAGAGATGAAGATCATGGGGAGGACATAGAATGATCTTAAAAGAATGGCAAAAAACAGAACGACTTGGAAAGTGTTTATTGAAGACCTATGCTCCACTGGGAGCTAAAAAGGTAGAAGAAGAAGAAGAGAAGAGCACCATCACACCAAGTGGCGTGTAGGGAATATGGTGTTGGTGACCATCATTTTTACAGACCTTCGGCACCTGATTTTTTGTGTAATAATGTTGGTATTACACCTGTGCCTCTTTACTTTCCCAGAAAAAAAATCTGGTACCGATTTAAGGCTGGGTGAACCTGGAAGACGTCGATCAGGTCCTTAATAGTCCGGTTCACTGACCACTGAGCTATCGTGGCTCCCAATAGGAATTTGCAGCAGTTATTTAAAATAATAAGATTTATATATAGCAGATTTAAAATGCAATGCAACAATAGGGAACATATATGAAAAGAAACAGAAATTAATAGAAAAGTATGACGCTGAAGAACTCAAACCATGGATGGCCTGGAGAAGAATTCAGCTGCAGAATATGGACAATATTACAGTGTTTTAAGGGGATCCAAAATTGTCTGCCTCATTGAGTTTTTCACTCAATAATGAGGTTGTGTTGGCATTCTGTTTATGTCTAAAGCCAATAGTGCCTGTGTTGGGATGTTGCCAGCATTGCTTTTGCTTCCTTCATGCTTACCTGTGGTAAGTAGCCTATCTCGGTTTGAATTTCTCTACATTCATGCCAGTATTTATTAACTACCATTAGCTGGATCTGTTTTTGGCTAGCTCCAGTCTCTCTTTGGCCTCTTATCGTTTAGTAATGTTCATGGTTTGTTTTTTCCCCCCCTAGTGTTTGCCAGCTTTCACCTCTGGCAAAGTGCCCTAGAGACTAGGAACTGAATTTTGTGTGTTAATCCGTTTTTCCCTGGCAGCCATGTGCATGGGTTCCCTTGCCGCACAGGCAGTTAACTCTGTTTTCGGAGGTACTCATATTTTTTCCATCTATGAGTAATTGACACTTCAACCCAGGCCTCACTGCTGAGACTAGGGGTGGTTGCCACAGAGAGAAATCATAAATGAAAATCTCAACTAGCACAGCCGGGATTTGAACTCAAAACATTTCTGTCTTGAGACCGATGTCTTGCCCCGAGACCAACCAGACCCCCTTCCCACTTGTCTAATTCTCCCATGTCATGTTTATAACAGTGAAGTATATATTTCATTCACCCAGCCTTTAATGGTTACCAAATATTCTTCTGGGAAAGTAAAGTGGAACAAACATAATACCGACCATATTACCCCGTAAATAATGTGCAGAAACTCTAACAAAAATAAGGGTACTAACACCATATTCCTTATATGTGTGATGGGGCTCTTTACTTACTTCCTGCATATTTGGCTTATACTTTTCCTCTCCCAATGTGTCTGAATTAACCAGAGTGCATTAAACTTGAACTTGCCTAACTTATTTCATTTAATTCACCAAATCTCATTTAATTCACCAAATCTCATTTAAGTCACCAAATCTCATTTAAGTCACCAAATCTCATTTAAGTCACCAAATCTCATTTAATTCACCAAATCTCATTTAATTCACCAAATCTCATTTAATTCACCAAATCTCATTTAATTCACCAATTTCTTTTCCAGAGCAAGGACCACATACGTCGTCCTATGAATGCTTTCATGATCTTCAGTAAACGCCACCGAGCCATGGTTCATGAGCGTCACCCTAACCAGGACAATCGCACTGTTAGTAAAATACTGGGGGAATGGTGGTATGCGCTTGGCCCAGAAGAGAAACAGCGCTACCACGATCTGGCGGCAAAGGTGACTATTTCTGTAGCTGTCTTGGAAGTCATTGTCTTTCTTTCTGTCATTCTTATTTTTCAGTAGATAAACAAAGAAGTGTTTTTTCTTTCTGTCATTCTTGTTTTTCACTAGATAAACAAAGAAGTGTTCTTTCTTGGCATCCCATCGTTAAAAAGACATTAAGTGGACGTAGATGAGATCTGTTGTGGTTTTCAGCCTGCGCTGTGATATTTGTGCCGTCCAGCACATCCAGTTCTGCATGATGTTTTTGAGTACCGGGCGGCCTTCCCTTGCGATTTCCAGTCACTTGACCAGACTGGTTAGTCTGTTTCTAGGAGCACAGTGAAGAGGCGGAGTTCAATCTTGATTCACTTATCCTGGGGCAATCAGTCAGTTATGAGTCACTGGCCAGTTCTAGTTCCGATAGGTGCCTTTGCCATGGGCCCCCCATCCCCTCCATACACACACACACTTTTAAAGCAATAGTTACCTTTTTTAATACTGGGTATTCCTGTACCTGTTTT